>JABWTJ010000840.1:262115-404999 GCA_016801875.1 Solanum sitiens
AAAAGGGGTTTTAAACTCAACTTCTTCTAAACTTTGATTTCTATTATGGGTCTTCTTGTAACTAAGTTCTAATGGTTTAAATGTATTTATCTTGGTTTGAATAGATGGTTTTGATGTTAAAACTCCATGAAACTCTTGTATATGCATACTTCAACTTTTGGCATGAAAATGGGTTATGTGAGCATGATTTGAGTAAGGTATGAACTTGGGTCTTCTTGTGTATGTCATGTTGGTGTAGCTACTGCCCTAAGGGCCTTCATATGGTGAAATATTGATAAATTGCTTATGGGTAATGATGGTTTGATTTGTTGATGAGTTGCTCTCATTGTATAGTTCTTATTATGAATTGCTATTTGAGTGGTATGGTCCACCTTATGGGTGGCGGTGCTAATTGATGAACTTGATGTTACTTAGTATGGTTTGAGTATGTGACCTTGAAGGTCTAATATGTGAAATGAAGATATATTGGAAATGGGTCTTATGTTGTGTTTGATGTAGCTTGAATTGCATGTTTGACCTAGTTTATGTCTAAATGAAGTATATGATTATGAGAAGTATGTAGAGTGTGTAGCTTGATGAATCAAGGTTAAAGTATGAGTAGAACTTGATGAAAATGAAATGATGCTTATATGCAAGGTGTGCACATGTACACACACACTCTTCTAAGATTTGTATTATGTCAAGTTGAGCAAAAAGGGGAAATCTTGAGGTGGATACACTTCGTGAGTTAAGATGTAGTGTCTAGTAACAAACTCTCCATTTCCTAGTGAGCTTTCTAAGATAGACTATTATGTTGAGAAATCCGTGTGGAGTTATGCCTAGCACCGAGAGGATATGAAGGGGAGGTGGATTGCATTTCGTTAGTTGAGATGTTGCAATCCAAATTACCTCTTGAGATGAGTACTCCTCATTAGTAGAGAGTGAGTTACTTAGTAGCAATCTCCTTATCCCTTAACTATGTGCCCGCATAGGTGTAGCTATTGGAAAAAAAGGCCATGTAAACGCTAAGAAGCATGACCTTACTCTAGGCAAGTAAGGATCCCTCATCCGATAGGGGTTAATATCGGGATTCCATGTCTAGCTCTCATGGTCTTTGTCGGTTAAGCTAACTCCCACAAAAGAATTGATTTGAAACTAATTATCTTGTGTATTGTTGAAATTGTGTATGTATGTCGTGAAGTGCTCAATCCACATTAGTTACCAAGTAGGAGCATTGAGTGGGAGTAGTAGTATAGGATGCTATTCTCACATTGCACTTGGTGTGACCTATACCTACTATGGGAGAAGAGTACTTTCATGAAATCCGTGTGAATGAGTACTATGGTGTAGTGTTATGGAGGATTATTGTGGAGTACTTCAGTAAATGGAATCCATTAGGAGTACTAAGTGGGAGTGGTAGTATGGGATGCTACTCTCACATTGCACTTGGTATGACCTATATTTCTATGAGTGTTTTGCATATGTTAGCCAAGGGCGTGGATTTGATTTCTAACGAAGTAAGCCTAAGATTAGGTAGTTTTAAGGGTCGCTTTGGTGTGCTTTGAAGGGAGGTGTAATGAGAGTCCCTTCTTGGCTCACCTTAGGGAGTCTTAGAATAACCTTGGGTTAGGGCAACTTCAAAGAAAAAGGGTTCATATGACTTGGACCGTGCCTTTCACTGTAAGGTCTTCATGGTAAGAATTCAAAATGTTCACTATGATGCTTTATTCAATTTTATTGCAAGTTTAGCAAAGTTAATTGAAATGTTCCTTTTGTTTACTTTAAGTTTGGTAAGATAGCCATAAAGTGTTAAATTGTTGATTCTTATGTGGGTTTGCTTCTAGATTACTGAAGGTTATATTTGAATTGCATAAAAAGCTATCTTTACTAAAATGTCCCTTTTTGCATGTTTTCGCATATGCCATACTTAGTACATTGTTGTACTAACCCCATACTTTTTTTATACCTTATGAGTATAGGTTGGAAGCCTTTGGAGGATCGAAGTTGAAGCTTGGGAATTCTATCTCTCAAGACTTGGGTATGTCCTCATATATTCGAGGACATAGTTTTTTTATGTTTCTTAGTTTCCTTATTAAGACTTAAAAAATGTATTTACTCTATTGTAAAGGGCCGTGTCCCTAAGATTCTAAGTCGTGTCTTTAAGTTGGCTTGTGACGATAAGATTTCCTAGTATTTATGAAAAGACTCCTTTTATTATTATTATCGTGAAAAGTTTTAATTCCGCACTACTTTTCATGCTTTATGTTATGAATGTTAGTTAGAGGGCTTGTACGAGACCCCAAAGGGGTCAAGTACGCCCAGTCACGATTCGGAGGTTTTCCCTAACTTCTAGGGGGTGCTTTCGGGTCGTGACACCATGTGAGGCTCGCTAAAACGAAGATTTAATTGAAAGAGTTTTTACCAGACTCAAAAGAAGAAATCTTAAGTTTTGAGGGTCCAAGGGTAAAATGGTCATTTCCAAGCCAAGGATAATATTGTACTTACCCTAAGGAACAAATTAATTAATAAATTAATTAATTTATTTAAGGTGTTTTCGGGTGGGGCAACCCGAATTGACCCATTCTCGCAAATGGGGTCACTCGAGTTCGAGCCCCACTAGAAGCAAGATTAAACTTGCTTTTATTTTTAATGTGTTAACTTAGTTTTTAATAAATAATTAATATTAGCTGATTTAGGAAAAAGAAATCAGATTTTTTATTAATTTTGATTAATTATTAAGTTGACTACTTCAAACCCACAAAGTCCTACTTCTACTAGACTTCTATCTCCCATTTCCCCCACTCTCTCTTGCACGATTTCACTCTCTCTTTCACGAATAATCTCTCTCTTTCTCACACTCTCTCTGGCTACAAACGTGAACAAAAGTCAGAAAGAAAACAAAAATTCTTCATGCTTGAAGAATTCACAAGCAAAACACAAAAGAGAAAGTAATTCGGTAACGTTAAGCAAAGCATACTACGCTAGTCGGGTGAGGTGTGAGTGTGGGTGTTTGGACTGATTTTTGGAGAGGTTCTTGGGCAGCATTCTGGAGATTTAACAAGAAAACAAGGTATGGGTTTTCTTACTCTTGGTCCCTTTCCCAAGAGACCCTTAAGACTCAGTATATTCGGCTCAAAAACTAAGGTTGTTTCCCCATTGCATGTCCCTGTCATTAGCTCCCAACGAATGTAGGTTGGTATGAATGCTGGTAGACTTAGGATTATGTGATGTTTGTGCTGAATGTAATGTATTGGATGTATGTTAATTCATGAAAAGACAACTATGTGTGTGTGTTCGAATTAAGAAAAGAAAAATGCATGGCATGTGTGAGTCTCGGCCTAGAGACTTGATTTTTGTTAATGTTATGTTGTTGCTTTATGTACTCCAATTGAAGAAAAATGTGATGTTCATGTGACATGAAGTGTGGCTGATTTGAGGAGTAAGCGTCTTGGTTAAGAACTCGTGAAAGATTGTATTAAGGAACATACCAAATGAACTATGTATTGTCCTATGAATTTACTAACAAATGGAAACAAAAATGAGTAATGGAGTTACTTTAAATTTCCAGCATTATGTTAGCATATCACTACCAAATTAAGATGTTTAGAATGTCAAGAAAAATAAGGAAGAATAGGTGAGGTCATTGAGGGTCGAACCCGATACCTCACCCCTTTAAAAATCAAAAAAAAAAATAAAGAAGAAGAAAATTCGTGTGGTGAGGGGGATTCGAACCTGCCTTGGCTGGGAAATAAGTGTGAAGAAAAAGAAAATAATAAATGAGAGGGGTGGGATTCGAACCCACACCCTCTCGGTTAGAAACCAAGGAAAAGGAAAAATAAAGGAAAATTTTGAGAGGCGTGGGAATCGAACCCACAACCTCTATGCGGATGAGGGAAGTAAAAATATAAAAATGAAATGAGGCTGTGGGGATTCGACCCCACAACCTCATAGTCAACTCAATCAGTCAACTCTTAAAAAGGGAGAATAAAATAAAGAGGTTGTGGGGGTTTGAACCCACAACCTCTCGGCCTAAGCGAATGGAAGGGAAGGGAAATTAAAGGGTAATTTAGTGTGGCTGAGGGGACTCGACCTCGGGTCCCAAAGCCTCACATGAACCAAAACTAATAAAAGAAAAAAAAAACGAAATTGGGGTTGTGGGGTCTTGAACTCACAACCCATCGGCCAATGCAAGGAAAATTTTAAATAGACAAGTAACCCTTCAATGTAAACATTGTGATTTGACTTAGAGTTAAAAAGTTATGAATATTAGAATGAAATCAATTAATAATGTAAATGACATTAAATTGATTTAAGACTTGGGATTCCTTGCCCAAACTTCCATTTGATACATAAGTCATACGTGAACAAATCATTCAAGAATAATGCCATCCACTTAGATCGAAATCAAGATCTTGGCATATATACAAGATACATAAATCTTGTGCTATAAAATCTTAGGAATGTATGAGTCACTTAATGAACTACGAATGAAGCCTCATGGCTTGTATGTATAGACACATAAGTCTAATATACGTTCAAAAATAAGTGAACCTAAGATGTATGAAATGAAATGATGAACCCTAGAAGGGTTAAGTATGAGTGTAAATACACTAAATGGCAAAGTGCATTGGCATATGATGAGATGAACAATGAAATGATGAAATGAACATTCACATAATAAGAGGGGAGTAACTATGAAAAGCAAAGGTGTTAATGACATGAATGAGGTGACAACATGATATGAGGCTAATGTAAATGATGAGAGTAATCTTAAATGAGCCTAAGTAAATGTTACCAATACGTACTCACCTATGAGAGTGTAAGATAATGAAGAGACAAATCTCTATGAACACTCTAATGAGAGTATTGAGCTTAACACACTCAATACAAATGATGAGATGAGAAATCATGTAATGAGCTATGATGTCCTCATACTAGAAGCTAGCTTCCATGACGTATGAGATGAATGAAATGGAACTTTATACTGAGCACCGATAGACTAGCTATAAGCGCTGATGCCTTCTTTCGGGAAGGGCGGAGGTTCACGTAACTCTCATGAGATGAGACTGTTCGGCTTACCGGGTATGGGTCTCCTTATATCTCCTAGTCTTTGAACCTATACTGCCAATATAGGGATCTGGCGGGGTTAAATTCCCATGTACGCTAGCATGTTATTGGATCACTTTGGCTGGTGATTCCACCTCTTTTCGGTGTGGGGGAGACACTGGATTTCATGATGCTCACATGATCTATGTCGGTTAAAGTTAAAGTTCCCAATGAATGAATGAGGCCAGCCTCAAATGATGCACATAATGAAATGAATGAATACCAAAGGTGTTGGGATAGGATAATCAAAAGGTGAGTTAGATTCAAGTAATGACATCAGGTCATTCTTGGTCATTGCACAACGAACCTAATGAAAGTCTTAAACTACATCCTAGGTATAACTGGTGGTTACATTGGACTATGAACGAAATGAAAAGAAGTACGTATGAATGAATGAAGCAGACTCTGTACTTGCTAATGAAGACTCCCTAGTTGAGGTCCCATATGTTGAGCCCTCATTTCTGGGATGTCTTAATGTCAAGTCCATGATTCCAAGGTCTCATGGCATATGAATGAATGATATGAAAGAAGTTATGTGCTACATGTAAAATGTACTGTATGCTATATGAAATGTGCTATGTGTAAATTGTATGTGATGTGTGCAAATGTGAAAAGTATGATGAAGTATGTTATTCTCATGGTATAACTTTCCTATTCCAAATCTGGAAAGCTCACTAACTTTCCTAATCCAAATTTAGAAAGCTCATTGCCTTTCCCAATCCAAATTTGGAAACTTTCCTAATCTCAATTTGGCATGTCCACTGATTTGACTTCCAAAAATCATGTTGTTAGGGAAGAGGTATTCTTTCTCATGCATGTCCTTGGTGTGTGCTTGCATATACCCATACTTAGTACAAGTGTGTACTAACCCTATACAAACTCTACTATTTTAGGTGCAGGCACAGGTGGACGGTAGAGCTACAGGATCATCGCTGCAGTTATCCGGACGTCCAGTATTCATCCTATTTTGGTAGGTCCTCATGCTTTCGAGGATGCTACTGTTTATGTTCTAGCTTAGTTTAGAAGTTGAGCTAGTGGAGCATGTTCCACTAGCGTTTCTTTCTTATTTTATTCAGACTATGTATGGATGCCATTTTGGCAATTACACGATTATATTATTGGACTATTTCTTTCATTTGATTATCTCTTAATGTTTACATGGTTGATGTTGAACGAATTACGAATGTATTAGAAATGTTTAGTAAGAAATGTTTAGAAACAAAAATTTTCAAATTTTCCGCTAAAATTTAACCTACGTAAAGTAAGAATGACGTAAGTAGGCTTGTCTGCGACCTCTGAGAGGTCAACAATGCCGGTCTCGTCTGGGGTCTAAATTCCAGTCGTGACACTATGTCGGTTAAGGTTATGGTTTCCCTAAAGGTAAAATGGACAATGGAAGTAATTGAATAGAATCCTAACTAGGAGGACTTAAGGTAAGTTACTTAGAATAGGTGGAAGTAATGAACCCATCTAGACATTGCACAAGTGACTCCTTAGGAAGTCTTATGAATGTACCTTAATATACTTGATTCTGTATGTGTCCTTTATGTATGATATTGTAGTCTTGGTTTGACTATGATTATATTGTACTATACTTCTATGATGGCATGTGTTGTCTTGTGTAGATGCTATGTATGGTATTCTCTTGTGTTCCTAAGGTGATGCATTGCACCAAGTATCCCTAAAGGATTACTTAGTAAGCAAATGAATTAAAAGAAAGAGTTAATGTTAAGGAGAGTGAGTTCACTGTAAAGTGACCTCAAATGGGGATTAAATTCTATTTGTGCTTTTCTATGATGTTTGGCCTTTGATTGTGTTTCTATGAAGTATGAGGATGATATAAATGCTATTGATAAAGGTTTTATGATTATTTACTCAAAATGGCATGAAGTATGATTTCAAAGGAAATGTCCCTTTTAAATGCATGTTTTTGCATGGTTGCCATACTTAGTACATTCTTGTGCTAATCCCATTCTTGTTTACTTTTTACACAAAGTGTAGGTAATGGAATGCTTAAAGGAGGTCTATGATTGAGGAGCTTGATAGGTGATTTAACAAGATCAAGGAAAGGAATCCTTAAGTTCAAGGATGTCCTAATGTGTACTTATTGTAAAGTCTATTTAGTAATGTATAGGTTTGTATTATGTCTTAAGGGCCTTGTCCTTAATGTACTCTAAAGTTATTGAGTCTAAGATGGCAAAGAAACTTAGAGTATAAATATGTATTATGACTTATGTTTTATATATATATAATGTGATGTTTCTAACATATGATGTGCTATGAAAAGTTTTAAATTTTCCGCTAAATTTACTATGCCAATGCAATGAATTATATGAGAGGCTTGTCTTAGGCCTCCGAGAGGTCGACGACGCCGGTTACAATCCAAGATTGTATCCTAACTTCTAGGGTATGCTTTTGGGTTGTGATAGGTTCAACAATACAATACCAATTTTATAACGATTGAATACAATTCTTACATCAATTGAAAGCCCATAAGAAACTACACATGAATTCATCAACATTAAGCCAACATCAAGTAACCCATATTTAGTCAAAATCTTAGGGTCATCAACTTCATGGGTTCATAGGTAATTTAGGTTATAATTATCAATACAATATCAATCTAATCCATAATAGACGTTTGAAAACCTTTAATACAAGAAACCATGGTAGAATCATAAAATTGGCAATTCCTCTTTTGAAATTTTTGAAAACTTCTTTGAAAGTTGGGCTCCTTAATGAAACGAGTTTGAAGGATCAAAAGTCACACCTCAATGAAGCTAATTCTTCAGTGTGATGAAGAATCTCCACCCAAAACGTCACACCAAGCTCTTCCTTGATTTTGGACTTCAATGGACTCTTAGGGAATTTCTAAGATATTTTGGGGTTTTGATTTTTGAAGAATGAAATCTTCTAAGTGTTAATGACTTATAAACACCTTTAAAATACCCAATAGAGACCTTAGGAACCGCCAAAGTCTTTATTTGGAAGTGGGGTGAAATTCACCCCTCACTTAACAGTGAGGGTGCGCAGGGACATAGCTTCACACACGGAAGGCAGTCGACGGACCTTTTGTCCACAAATGGACCGTCCTGTCCTTCCATTGGTTGGGTCAGATAATTGACAAGGTTCCTACCTCACCCAATACAAAGTCTCCACTGACGACACCCATCGACGGGGCGTCGATTAGCCCATGATCCGTCAATGCCTCTGTCGTTTGGGGGCTGCCTGGGACAGTCTTGACACTAAGCTTGGGTCCTTCCTCAAGGACCCTTGGATGGTCCTTGGGGATGTTTGCCCGGACGTTTCCAACCCAAACATGACCGTATACAAGTTTCCTACCTCTCACATGAATTTCATCCAAAACAAACACGTAAAACTCGACGAAACATGCCTAGACACACAAGGTCATTTCAAGGCATATCTTTCGAACTTCATGTACGTTCTAGAACGTTTGACTTCCAAACTTCACGAAACTTGACACACTGACTTTATACACTATTTAAACTCATTTCAGAACCTTATAAACTAATTAATTGCACATAAACACATAGAACAAAACATGAGACACTTAGGTGACTTAGTCGTCGAACGTCTTGGTTGACCCTTGACGTTTGACTTCCAATGCACCTAATACTTTAGCTATTGTCTCAACACAACATTATGGACATATTAAGGACCTTATACCACCTTGAAACGCATGTTAGCTCTAGTTAAACTAAGTCATTTTTGAGGTCTTACAATCTCCCCCACTTGAACAATATTCATCCTCGATTGACACTTGCCACTCTCCGAACACTTCCAAGATTAGAGAATAAAATTAACAGAACATAACCAAACCATATAACTCACAATCAATAAGAAAACATCAATTTCACAAGTCAATAGATTAATAACACAACAAGAAACTCGAATACAATTCTATAACTCATTATGCTACGAAACTCACATGCTTCATTCTAAATAGTAAAAACTCATTTTATAATCATTAATATACTCATACACATCAGTTCTAACCCAATTACAACTTTTTCAGACCAAAGAATCAATTAGTCACTTTTTCAAAAATATTAAGTGAACAGGGAACAGTGATTTTAGGCATATTTTTAAAAAATGCAATCTTATGCAATTCATGATATAGACATGCTCAAATGAAAGGTAAAATCATATAAACACCTTTCAGAATATGCTCACAACTCAATAAAACACACAATGCAAAGATGTTAATGAAATTCAATTACAAACAAACTCCTAAACATCATGCACATGCAACAACTTCTAGCACAATTCTAACCATACTCCCCCACTTAGAAGAAAGTCATACTAAATGAGAGAAACAAGGACTTACAATTATCATCATAACTCTCATCTGAATTCTCACCTCTAGTCCAGAGTGCATAGAAACGCCTCCTAGTTGGAGCATCTTCCTTTGGAACACTAGGCCCAACCTTCTTACCCTCCTTCCTAGAAGCAATGTTTGGACAATCTGTCACCTTATGCCCATATTTTCCACATCCAAAGCAATTACCCATACCCACTAGACACTCACCATAATGTCTCTTACCACAAGTGGAACATGTAGGTTTTCCATTGCTAGAATCACCTCCTTTTTCAAACTTCTTCTTAGGAACACTAGGTCCATCTTGAATTTGAGGCCACTTTTTGAACCTAGGTTGCACTTGGTCACTAGCAACACTCCTTTTCAAGTTCCTTGACATCCTCCTAAGTTTAGACTCTTCAATTGATTGTGCATACACCATGAGTCTAGCCAAAGTCATATCATCATGCAACATAGCCGTACGACATTCCTCCCTCACTAAGTCGGCTATACCTGTCATAAAGTGAATCCTTTCATCCCTTGGATTTGACACTAGGGAAGGTGCATACCTAGACAAAGTTGAGAACTTCAAAGAGTATTCCTCAACACTCATATTGCCTTGATTGAGATTGATAAGTTCTTCCACCTTATACTCTCTCCTCTCTCGGGGAAAGTACTTGCCAAGAAAAGCTTCCTTGAATTCTTCCCACTCAATAGGACGCAACTCATTTAGCCTACTGTCCTTCCATTGAGTGTACCAAATTTGAGACACATCTCTCAATTGATAAGAAGCCAACTCCGCCTTCTATCTATATGAAACCCCCATAGAACTCAAAAGTTTGTATACACCATAAAGAAATTCTTGGGGATCCTCATTCACCTTAGAGCCAAGAAAAATTGGAGGATTCAACCTCACAAAGTCTCTCAACCTAGATGACTTAGTTCTCTCCATAGTTAACGCTAGGCACCATGTTCAAGTTAGCTTGAGTAGTCACGGGTAGGCTTAAGCAAGCAAAGCCTCCATAATCTCGCGATTAGTCAACTTCGGCACCTCATTACCTCATCTCACATTAGGGGCATGATCACCTTGAGGAGGCACTTGGGCACCTTGAGCACCTTGAACACCTTACCCATCATGAAGAACTCGTTCAACTTGCTCAGCATGAGGAGGAACTTCCTCATCAACACTTCCCTCTTCCATCCTTCTAGCCATCCTTCTAGTATTCATTTCACAAGTTAAACTAAGTCATTTTTGAGGTCTTACAATCTCCCCCACTTGAACAATATTCGTCCTCGAATGACACTTGCCACTCTCCGAACACTTCCAAGATTAGAGAATAAAATTAACAGCACATAACCAAACCATATAACTCACAATAAATAATAAAACATCAATTTCACAAGTCAAAAGATTAATAACACAACAAGAAACTAGAATACAATTCTATAACTCATTATGCTACGAAATTCACATGCTTCATTCCAAATAGCAAAAAATCATTTTTTATTGATTAATATACTCATACACATCAGTTCTAACCCAAAAATTGATCTTGGGTGTGCTGGCTGAAAGGTAAAGTACAAAAATTAATAAAGTAAAGTGGGAGGCGTGGGAATCGAACCCACGACCTCCAGGCAGCGAGTGGAAGTAAAGGAAAAATAAAAGAAAAGGAATGTGAGGCATGGTAATCGAACCCACGACCTCAAGGCAGTAAAAGAGAGTAAAGGACTAAAGGAAAAATAAAAGAAAAGGAATGTGAGGCGTGGGAATCGAACCCATGACCTCAAGGCAGTGAAAGGAGTTAAGAGGAAAATAAAGATAAAAGAATTGAGAGGCGTGGGAATTGAACCCACGACCTCAAGGTAGGAGCTGCGAAATAAAAGAAAAATAAAGAGAGGCTGTGGGGGTTTGATCCCACAGCCTCATGGTCTATTTGAATTAGATAAGGAGAATTACATGAAAAAAATAAAAGGGGCCGTGGGGGTTCGATCGCACAACCCTTCGGCCAAGTAGGAGCACATTCCAAGGAGAAAAATAAAGAGGGAATGTTGATTTTGGGGCTCGATCTAGGGTCCCAATGTCATGTGGAGCAAAAATAAACTAAATGAAAAATGTAAGTGTTGTCCAAGGGATTCAAAACCGGGTTCCCTTGCCCCAAATTCCGTATTGATACATAAGTCATACGTGAATTAAATGTTCAAGAATAATGCAGCCTACTTAGATCAAAATCGAGATATTGGCATACATACAAGATGCATAAGTCTTGTTCTATATAATCTTAGGAAGATATGAATCACTTAAACGAACTATGAATGAAGCCTCATGGCTTGTATGTATAGACCCATAAGTCTAGCATACGTTTAAAAATAAGTGAACCTAAGATGTATGTAATGAAATGATGTAACCCTAGAAGGGTTAAGTACGAGTGTAAAACACACTAAATGGCCAAGTGCATTGGCATACCATGAAATGATTATTATGTAATGAAATGATGAAACCCTAGAAGGGTTAAGTAAGAGTGTGAAACACACAAATGGCTAAGTGCATTGTCATATGATGAAATGAACATTCACGTGAGTAATTATGAAGAGAAAATGTGCTAATGTTAGTGAATGTGGTGATAACATGATATGAGGCTAATGTAAAAGATGATAACACTCTCAATGAGCCTAAGTAAATGTTACCAAAACGTACTCACCTATGAGAGTGTAAAGTTAATAAAGAGACCAGTCTCTATGAACACTCTAATGAAAGTATTGCTTGCCCACTGACAACTTTGACTAAGAAGAAAGCCAAGTTTGAATGGGCGGAGACTTTTGAGAAGAGTTTCCACAAGCTTAAGGATAGAATCACTTCAGCCCAGTGCTTACGTTGCCTAAATGTGGTGAGAGTTACACTATTTATTGTTACGCATCTAGGGTTGGTTTGGGTTGTGTTCTTATGCAGGGTGGTAAGGTGATAGACTATGCGTCCAGACAACTCAAGGTTCATGAGAAGAATTATCCCACTCATGACCTGGAGTTTTCAGATGTGGTATTTGCATTGAAGTTGTGGAGGCATTATACTTGTACGGGGTGCATGTGGATATGTTCACAGACCACAAGTGTCTCGAGTACGTGTTCACACAGAGGGAGTTGAATCTACGTCAGCGGAGATGGTTGGAGTTGTTAAAGGACTATGACATGAGTGTCCACTACCATCCATGGAAGGCAAATATTGTACCTGATGCTTTGAGCAGGTTGAGCATGGGGAGTACAACCCACATTGATGATGGGAAAAAAGAGTTAGTAAAGGATGTACACACACTGGCCAGACTGGGTGTGCGGTTGATGGACTCTACTAGTGGGGTGGTTTCAGTTCATCATAGTTCTGAATCATCCTTGGTAGTTCAAGTCAAGAAGGGTCAGCATCTTGATCCTATGTTGATGTAGTTGAAGGACTCAGTGCTAATAAAGATTAATGAGTCATCTGCTTTGGGAGGTGACGACATACTTAGGTACCAGGACAGGCTATGTGTACCAGACGTGGATAATTTGCGAACCAAGATTATTGCAGAGGCCCATGGTTCCAGGTATTAGATACATCCAGGTTCCACCAAGATGTATCATGACCTCAAGCAGATCTACTGGTGGGATGGCATGAAGAAGGACATTGCTGAGTATATGACAAGGTGTCCTAATTGTCAGTAGGTTAAGGTGGAGCACCTTAAGCCTGGTGGTCTCACTCAAATGATTGAGGTTCCGACTTGGAAGTGGGAGGCCATTAACATGATCTTCGTGGTTGGTCTTTCGAAGAATAGGAGACAGCATGACTCCATATGGGTTATTGTGGACAGGATGACTAAGTATGCCCACTTTATCCTTGTGAAGTCTACTTACAGGGCTGAGGATTATGTGAGACTCTACTTTGATGAGATTGTGAGGTGGCGTGGGATTCCTTTGTCGATCATTTCAGATAGAGGAGCTCAGTTCACTTCACATTTCTGGAGATCCTTTTAGAAGAGCTTAGGCACGCAGGTAAATCTTTGTACTACCTTCCATCCTCAGACAGATGGGCAGTCAAAGCACACACTTCAGACATTGGAGGAACTGTTGAGAGCGTGTGTGATTGACTTCAGGGGTAGTTGGGACGACCATCTACCATTGATAGAGTTCTCGTATAATAACAACTATCACTCCAGCATTGGGATTGTACCATTTGAGGAAATGTATGGTAGGAGGTTTAGGTCTCCACTTGGGTGGTTCGAGGTTGGAGAGTCATCCATTTTGGGTCCAGAGATCATTCATGAGGACTTAGAGAAGGTCAGGGTGATTAGGGACAGGTTGGCTACTGCTTACAGTCGGCAGAAGTCTTATGCAAATAACAGGAAGCGGCCCTTAGAGTTTGATGTTGGTGACCAGGTCTACTTGAAGATATCACCCATGAAGGGGGTGATGAGGTTTGGCAGGAAGTGGAAGTTGAGTCCGAGGTACGTTGCGCCATATGACATTCTACATCGTGTGGGTGAGGTTGCCTATAAGTTGGTGTTGCCTGCGGACCTAGCTTCTGTTCATCTAGTCTTTCATGTCTCTATGTTAAAGAAGTGCCTAGGTTATCCAGCATCGATTTTGCCTATTGAAGGTTTGGGGGTTGATGAAGACTTTTCCTATGAGGAGGTTCTGGTTGAGATTTTAGACCGGCAGGTGAAGCGGCTGAGAAACAAGGAGGTTGCCACAGTTAAGGTATTGTGGAGAAACCATCTTGTTGAGAGTACTATGTGGGAGGCTGAGGCCGATATGAGATTCCGCTATCCTCATCTTTTCAGCTCTTGAGGTTAGACTTCCTACTCTTAAGTCTAAGTATCCTTATCTCCTCTATTATTGGTTGTTGTTGCTTGACTGTGTATAGTACTCATGTTATGATATAACTGGCATTGTGCTAGATAATTAGAAGTGTCATTTGTGGACGAATGTTCCTAAGGGGGGGATAATGTAACAACCCGAAAATGACTATGCTAAGTAATGCCTAAACATACCTAAACTGCCTAGATTAGACCGGGTTCACACGGCTTGTTGCGCATGGAACCAGAACTCAGAACCTATGCACCATCTAAGCCAACCAACTTGGTGAGTTAGATGAGCTAGGCAAGGTTGGGTCCAGCCATGTAAGGCACCCGAATATTAAGAGTTACAAAGATGAGTTTTAACCAGACTTGAAAGGGGTAATCTTAGGTTTGGAGGGTCTAGGGGTAAAATGGTCTTTTCCAGGCTAAGGGTAGTATTGTAATTACCCTAAGTATTTATTTAATTAATTAATTAATGTAAAACGTTTACAGTTCGGGTAGGGTTGACCCGGATTGACCCATTTTTGCGAGAAGAGCTTCACCGGGGTTTGATCCTTGGTGGAAGCAATCTTTAAGTTGAATTAATTGGTATTTAATTATCTCATTTAAGTAAGGGAATTTTAGTCTTTTCCCTTAAGCCTTAGAAAATCAGATTTTTATTTAAAATAACAAAGAGTCCTAGTTTGACTAAGTCCTTACCTAAAACTCCTACTGCTAAGCTTACTCTCACATCTCTCCACTCTTATTATCACGTCTCTCTAATCTCATTCTCACGTTCATCATCAGTAAAAGAACAAAAAATCAAAAGTTCATCACTCTTGTAGAACTTGTACGCTAAAACTCAAAAGAAAAACTAAACTAAAAAAGAAAAGCAAAAACATTATTCTTGACGGGTTGTGCTTGAAGTTTCGGTGGTGAGGCATTGGTGTCGTGGGAGTTGGCTGTACATTGGAGCAGGTTTGGAAGGTGTTGAACGACAGAAAAGGTATGGGTTTTCTTCCTCTTGGTCCCTTTCCCAAGAGACCCCTAAGATTCAGTCTATTCTAATCCGAAAACTAGGAATGTTTCCCCGTTGCATGTCCCTGTCACTAGCTCCCATCGATTGTTGTAGGTTGGGTATGTTTGCTGGTAGAATTTAGGGATGTAATGTGATTTTGTGATGATTATGTTCATGGATCTATGTTCGGATTTATGTGATGATAAACATTTGTGCAATGTGTGTGTGGCTGTGGTTCTTGGTCATAGGTTGGAGCATGAAAATGACATGTTAAATTCTTGTGTTTTTGTATAAAATTACTTGGAAAAAATGCATATAATAATGTACGAAATGTCCAATGAATTTTCCATAAAAATCTAACGTATAAATGTTGAGAAAAGGTGGATTGAAAGGACGACCAAATTTCCAGAAATCTGGAAATTTTGTCTCGGTATAGGCAGTGTTGAGGAATTTGGATTTCAAATTTATTTTACGACATGAGGTCATTAGGGATTGACCTCAAGACCTCACCATATACAGGCTGCTAAAAAGTTGGATGTTAAATATGAGGTAAGGGGGATTCGAAATGGGGTAAGGTTGGGTGAAGAAACAAAAGAAAAAGGGAAATAATTAAAATGTGGAGTATGGAGATCGAACCCACAACCTCTCGGATAGGTGAGAAAATTAGGAGATAAACTAAAGAAAAATAAAATGAAGTTGTGGGGGATCGATCCCACATCCTCTTGGTCTCAAACGAAAAAGAGAGGAAAGAAAAGAAAGAAAAAAGGAAGTGTAGGCGTTGGGGATCGACCTCGGGTCACTAAGCCAAAAATATAAACCAAAAATTTAATATAAGACTAAGTGTTGCTCAAGGGATTCAAAATCGGTTCCCTTGCCCAATTCAGTATTGATACATAAGTCTTACTTGAATAAATATTTAATGAATGCTGCCTATAGAAATAGAAATCGAGACCTTGGCATATTTACAAGATGTATAAGTCTTGTTCCATATAATCTTGGGTAAGTGTAAGTCAGTTAGACGAGTTATGAACGAAGCCTCATGGCTTGTACGTATGGGTTCATAAGTCCAGCGTACATTTAAAAGTAAGTGAACCTAAGATGTATATGATGAAATCATGTGATCCTAAGAGGGTTAAGTAAGAGTGTGAAATACACAAAAAGGCCAAGTGCATTGGCATATGATGAATTGAACATTCACGTAATGGGGTGAGTTATTATGAAGAGCTAATATGCTAAAGTTAATGAATGTGGTGACAACATGATAAGAGGCTAATATGAAAAACGAGATCAATCTCAAATGAGCCTAATAAGTGTTACCAAAAACCGTACTCACCTATGAGAGTGTAAAACTAATAAAGAGACCACTCTCTAAGAAACACACTAATGAAAGTATTGAGATTATTACACACTTAATACTTATGATGAGATGAGAAATAATCCAATGAGAAATGACGCCCTTATTCTAGAAGACAACTTTTAGGATGTGTGAGATGAATGTAATGGAACTTTTTACGGAGCACCGATAGGCTAGCTATGAGTTGCGATTCCTTCTTTCGGGAAGGCAGAGGTTCGTGTAAATCTCATGAGATGAGACTGTCGCTTAGGCCCTCATGCTTTTGAGGATGCTTATCTCTTATATTCTAGCTTAGACGTAGACATGAGCTAGTGGAGGATGTCCCACTAGCATTTCTTTCTTACTTATTCTCACACTTCGTATTGGTGCCATTTTGGCAACTTTATATTTATGCAGTTATGAACTATTTCCTTCGTTTGAATATCTCATTATAAGATGGTTGTTATGAACTGATGTGATATAATGCAATTCTTACAATGAAGTCTATGTATACTTCAAAGCAAACAAAAGTTTTAAATTTTCCGCTAAAATTAACCTATACGATGTAATGAGGACGTATGTAGGCTTGTCTGCGACCTCCGAGAGGTCAACGATGCCGGTTTAGGCTAGGGTCTAGACCCCGGTCGTGACATACTTGGTATGTATTGTAAGTGTATCATTGAAGGCCTAATGTGTGAAATGAAGTGATAATGAAGATGGTTCTTGTGATGTGTGTAATGAATCTTCAATTACATGTTTTGCTTAGATTATACCTAAATGAAGTAAGTGTATATGTTGAGCATGTTAAAGTGTGTAATGTGATTAATGAAGGTCTAAGCATGTATAGAATTGAATGTAAATGAAACGATGCTTATGTGCAAGGTGTGGTCCAATGTACACACACATACACAAACTTTAAATGAATTAATGAATGAAGTTAGAGAATGTGAATGAAAAGGGGAGTTTTGGTGTGAACACTCTTCTTGAGTTGAGATGAAGTGTTCATTAGCAACCTCATTACCTTCCAAAAAATTTATAAGAGAGGATGGATACCCTTCGTGAGTTGAGATATGGTGTCCACTAGTCATTCTTAACCTATAGTATAAAATTTTGAGTGTTTAGCACCATGAGGATATGAAGAAGAGGTGGTTACACTTTGTGAGTTGAAAAGTTGTATTCCAATGTACCTCTTGGGATGAGTAATCCTCGTTAGTAGAGAATGAGTTACTTAGTAGCAATCTCCTTATCCCTTAACTATGCGCCCACATAGGTGTAGCTATTGGGAAAGCCATGTAAAAGTTAAAAGAAAGACATCATCTAGGCAAGTGGGGGGACCCTTCTCTGATAAGGGAAGTATAGGGATTCCATGTCTAGCTCTCATGGTCTGTGTCGGTTAAACTAACCCCCACAAAAGAATGAATGAACTAAGTCTCCTAATAGAACGTACTACTTATGGTAGGTGGTGGAATGGGACGTCATCTATCCATTGTACTAAGTAGACCTTCCGAAAGGGTAGTCTTGGTGTGTTTTATGTAAAGTGTATGAACTAAGTCTCCTAAAAGAACGTACTACTTAGGGTAGTTGGTGGTATGGGACGCTATCTATCCATTGCACTAGGTAGACCTTGTAACATTCCAGAAAAATGTACATGTCTAGTAAAGAGCCTAATAGGTTTTAAGAATTCGTATGGGGATACATAGGCATCCCAATGCCCAATATTGAGAAATATTGGGCATATTAGAAAATATTGGCTAAGTGTGTTAGCCAATTTTTCTAAGTATGAATAAGCAATGATAAAGAATTCTACCTGCAAAGAAGACCCTAAGCTAAAATTATGTATCCAACCATAACAACGCATTAGGTACTAGGCATCCAAGTGTCATGTCACGACCCGGATTCTGGAATCCGAATCGCAACCGGCGTCGTTGACCTCTCAGAGGTCGCAGAGAGCCTCTTATTGCATTCATCACATTCATACGGTTAATTTTAGCGGAAAATTTAAAACATTTTGTGTATAGTTGAAGCATACATAGACTTCATATAAACACATATCTTTAAGGAAGTTCATTGCTCATACATCAACCATCTAATTATAAGATCATGCAAATCGAAAGAAATGGAATCTCATGTCATAAGTTATACTTGCCAAAACGGCATCACTACAAGCATCTGAATAAAATAAAAAAGAAACACTAGTGGAACCTACCCCACTAGTTCAAACCTACTACTAAGCAAGAAATATAAAGGCAGGCATCCTCGAATGCATGAGGACCTACCATGTCCGGATGAAAACTCTGAGTCCGAACAGCTGCAATGATACCCTCAACGTCCACCTGCACTAGCCTATCATCATGTAGTCACTCTTTTCTTTACATATTAACTATGAATTTATTCTTAACACTTTCTTTTGGAATATGCTTGAGACTTGACTCCTACATCATTCTGCACTCCCATAGGTGAGTACGTTTGGTAACATTTACTTAGGCGTTGTTGAGACTTGTCTCACCATTCATCTTAGCCTCTTATCATGTTGTCACTGTTTTCATTAGCATCATAGTATACTATAATTACTGACCTCATTACGTGACTGTTCATTTAATAATCTTACCATTAACTCATGTTCTTACCCAATTCGGGTTACTCATAATTGACTAAGTGTTTCATGACCATCTAAGTATATGTTGTGTAAGACTTATGCATTTTGCACATTCAGCCAAGGGACCCAAGTTCAATCCCTAGTGGCTGCATTTTATTTAATTATATATGAGACTTATGTGTCTCCCAATTTCGGCAAAGAGGACCCATGTTCGAATCCGTTTGGCTGCACTTTATTTTTAATTATTTAAAGTGTTAAGTGTCTCCATAAATTTGGCCATGAGGACCCACGTTCGAATCCCTTGGGAAGCACCTTATACTTAATTATTTAGAGTGATAAGTGTCTTCCTAAATTCGGCCAAGAGGATCTGGGATCGAATCCCAGTGGCCTCATCTTTGATTGCTTTATTTTGGTGTGAGATTTATGTATCTCACACCCTTGGACAAGGATCCAAGTTCGAATCCCCCTTCCCACACTTTTTTCTTTTTCGTTTAATTCCAAGCTTCTTTCAACCTTCCCAAATTCAGATCCCCTCTCTCACCCTATTTTCTTTTATTTTATTTTAAGGCTTAATCTCTTAGTATTAGGACCTTAAGAATTTCGAGATTCACTGTAAATGGCAGCAACTATTCCTCTTAATATATATTAGCGACTAGCCGAAACCATATTCATTTAACATAAAGTTTTAATTTACTTTCTTACATTTAGCCTAGGCGTTTAACTGAAAGTTTTACATCTACTTTTGACCACTTTATTAAGGACATTACTTTCACTTTCTTATTCATGAACATCTCGATTTCTTTTGCATGTTAAACACACAAAATTGCATAACACATGATTCATCATTTTCTTCAAGTTAACAGTAACAATACAATTACGGAAAACAATACGTTTTGTGCACATATGACATTCAACATTTGGACGTACATAACAAATCATAAACAGCCCGTAATATACATTACACACAACCACAATCATTCCTAAAATCATCTACCAGATGTCATACCAACGCATGCATCAATTCGTTCATAGGATCTAATGACAGGGGCATGCAACGGGGGACAACCTTAGTTTTTCGATTGGATTTAAACTGAACCATAGGGGACTCTTGGGAAAGGGACCAAGAAATAAGATACCCATACCTTTTCAGCCTTGAAAACCACCCCAACGCCACGCCCCAACGCACACACAAACCTTTCTTCTGAGCTTTGATTCTTGTTTGCAAGTGAAGTTCTTTACTTAAAACCCTTAGGCGTACGAATTCTCCCTTTTCTTTTTTTGATGGATGCAGCCAAGAACACTTCAAGAATAATGAGTTTTACGTTTATATTCTATTTTTGAAGTGTGGGATAAGGCTGAAAATGTCTTTAGGAGTAAATTAAAGAATTAAGAGTGGGCAAGAAGCACACTCCTAGTGGGAGTTGTGCGCCCCCTTTTCTGGGAATTGTTGTTGACTTATTCAACACAATTTTAATTATAAAAATCAGATTATAATTATATATTAAGTTATTATAATGCCCCTCCTTATTTTCTCTAATTTTTAATCCTTTAATTTGTGCCTCCTTATGCTTCCAACTCGGCTCGAACCCAAGTTGTGGAGGTAAGGACAATCTCGGGTTTGACCACCGAGATTTGACTTATTTTGACTAATTAATCACTTATTTAATTAATTAAATATCAGCCTAGGGTAATTACCATACTACCCCTAGCCCCAAAATTACCTTTATACCCCTAGAACCCTTAAAACCTAGGACTAACCCTCTAAGTCCGGTTAAGACTCATCCGGGTGAATCCTAGTATTCGGGTACACTACATGGTTGGAACCAACTCTGCCTAGCTCAACTAACTCACCAAGTTGGTTGGCTTGGCTGGTGCATAGGTTCAGAGGTCTGGTTCCACACGCATCAAGACGTGTGAACCCGGTCTAACCTAGGCATTCTAGGTACGTTTAGGCCTTACTTAACATAGTCGTTTTCGGGTTGTCACATTATCCCCTCCTTAGGATTATTCGTCCCCGAATGACACTACTCTTTACTAGCAAAAGGCCAGTCATCTATAGAACATATACATACATAAGCAAGTCAATACTTTTCATTGGTGAATATCTGATTCACATATTAGCATGGTGGTGCACATCTTTGAAACCTACTAGCAGCTTCACATTAAAAGACTGATGAAACTCTTTCCTAAACTAGTCTCATCAAAACATACAACACAGGTAAACATATAAGTCACACAAATCAGCAATCGACATGATGACTCAAACATATTAAACTCATACTAGTGCATAAAAACCATACCTAGTCAAACACATGAAAGACTAATTAAGGCTACACACACGAGACATCACCAGAAGTGCCTTCCCCTGCACCCCTAGACTTGAGTGCGAAGAATCGTTGCCTCCTTGGAGCCTCTTCACTTGGACCTTCTCCTTCCCTTTTTCTTGACTTCTCCTATTCTGACAATCCTTCATCATGTGACCCAGTTTGCGACAAGCGTTAGAGCCCATCATACACTCTCCTCTATGCAGTTTGCCACACTTTTTACACGGTGGCCTCTCCTGAGGTGTATCTATTTTATTGTTACTCTTAACTCTGGGCTCGGAATCCCTATCATAGCGACCCTTGGATGAACTTGACTC
Organism: Solanum sitiens; assembly: GCA_016801875.1. Lineage (NCBI taxonomy): Eukaryota > Viridiplantae > Streptophyta > Magnoliopsida > Solanales > Solanaceae > Solanum > Solanum sitiens. The sequence goes on from JABWTJ010000840.1 coordinate 283,909, forward strand.
CCCTTGGTGAGAGAGTCCCTTCTTAAACCTGGGCTTATCCCTGATTTCAGTACTACTCTTCCTTGAAAAATTCTCCTCAGCTTCCTTCTCTTCCTGCTTTCCTCCACTTGCTGGGCATGCACCATCAACCTGACCAGATCCATGTTATCATGCAACATGGCTGCCCGATAATCTTCTACTAGATCCTCCGACACGCCAGTCACAAACCTGCTCATTTCATCCCTGCTATTTGCCACCAGAGAAGAAGCATACTTTGAGAGTTTAACGAATTTCAAGCAATACTCCTTGTCTGACATACCTCCCTGTCTCAGGTTGATGAACTCTTAAACCTTGGCTTCTCGTTGCTCTCTGGGGAAGAATTTCTCCAAAAATACAGTCTTGAGAACATCCCAAGTAATGGGAACATCTCCACGTGCTCGGCTATCAGCCCACATACGGTACAAAATATGTGCCACATCCTTGAGTTCATATGCAGTCAACTCAGCCTTCGTCTCCTCAACTACTCCCATGGCACAGAGGATCTTGTTGAACTCATCCACAAACTCCTAGGTATCCTCATGGGTCTTGGATCCATAGTAAACAAGGGGGTTCATTCTGGTGAAGTCCTTCAGCCTGCTAGCCATGGTGCCAGCATGAAGATTCTCTCTGGAGAACCCTCTCTACTGGCTTGAGCTGTGATGGCTTGAGACTGAATAGTGATGGCATGTGCCATCTGTAGCAAGGCATTCCTCACATCTCCATCTATCAACCCAGCTAGATTGAAAGGCACCTAATCAGCAAAAACTGGGGCTTGAGGAGGAACTTGATTTTCTCCAGCAGCTGCCTCACCTACCCTCCTGCCTGCATTTCCCCTCGTATTCATTATCTACTTGTAGATACAAAAAGAGAGTTAGACTCTTAATGACACAATCATGTTACAATTCCACATAGCACGATAGAGAGTAGAAGAAGGGAAAATTTCCTAAACATTATGCAGTCTCTAATTCATGATAGTGGTACACTTCACTACCATAACTTAGAAACTACTTAACATGGTTGATATGAGCCTAATGTCTTGGATATTTAACCTAATACTCTGATACCATGTTTTTCACGACCCGGATTCTGGAATCCGAATCCCAACCGGCGTCGTTGACCTCTCAGAGGTCGTAGACAAGTCTCTTCTTGCATTCATCACATTCATACGGTTAACTTTATCAGAAAATTTAAATGTTTTGATTATAGTTTTATGTATACATAGACTTCATATAAACGCATATCATTAAGGAAGTTCATTGCTCATACATCAACCATCTAATTATAAGATCATGCAAATCGAAAGAAATGGAATCTCATGTCATAAGTAATACTTGCCAAAATGGCATCATTACAAGCGTCTGAATAAAATAGGAAATAAACACTAGTGGAACCAACCCCACTAGTTCAAACCTACTACTAAGCAAGAAATATAAAGGCAGGCATCCTCGAATGCATGAGGACCTACCAAGTCCGGATGAAATCTCTGTGTCCGAACAACTGCAATGATACCCTCAACTTCCACCTGAGCCTGCACCTAAAATAGTCATATTGTATGGAATTAGTACACACTTGTACTAAGTATGGGTACATGCAACAACACATAACGGTAAAACATGAACAAGGATGGCTCTTCCTAATCAACATGCTTTCTTAGAAGGTCAAGTCTCTTGACTTTGACTATTTCGTAATAGGAAGGTCATGCCATGAATATGTCACACATCATACACACATAGGTTCATATAATATACATTTCATGTTTCATATAGTATACATTTCATTTCCATGAGACCTTGGAATCATGGACGTAACATTAAGACATCTCAAGTGAGGGCCCAACACATGGGATCTCAATCCGAGGGTCTCCTTTAGAGAACACAGAGCCTGCTTCATTCGTTCATTTGTACTTCACATTATTCATTTCATTCATTCATCAGCTGATGTGAACAACAGCTATACCTATGATGAAGTTTAAGACTCTCATCGGTATCATGAAGTGCAATGACCAAGATTGACCTAATGTCAATACTTGAGTCCGGTCTTACCTCTTGATTATCTTGCACAAACACCTTCGGTATCGTTCATTTCATTATCTTTCATACTTTGATAAACTTCAACCTTAACCGACATAGATCATGTGAGCGTCATGAAATCTGGTGTCTTCCCCACACCGAAAAGAGGTGGAGTCACTGACCAAAGTGAAACCAAAACATTCTAGCTTCATGGGTTCGAACCAAGTTAGTTCCCTATATTGGAAGCATAGTTCAAAGACTAGGAGATTTAGGGAGACCCATACCCACCTTGGTGGACAGTCTCATCTCATGAGATTTATGTGAACCTCCGCCCTTCCCGAAAGAAGGCATCACCACTGTAACGTTCCGGAAAATCATATGTCTAATGAAGAGCCCAGTATGCCCTTAGGATAGCCTATTAGGGGCACATAGGCACCCCAATGCCCAATATTGAGAAATATTGGGCATATTATAGAAAAATTGGCTAAGGGATATTAGCCAATTTTCTATATACGAATAAGAAATATACTTTTTGGGTCGTCATACCCCAATCCAAGATTGATGTTCAATAAATGTACCTGCAATGAAGACCCTAAGCTAAATTAAATGACATCTCAACAAAATATATGAAGTACTAGGCATCCAAGTGTCAAGCCTAGCACCATAGCACATGAGCATTTAAAATGATCATGTAAATTAAGTAGTGCCCAAGGACATGGTGAGGGTCCTTGGGACAATAAGTAAACATTCCCAAATGAACCATAAATAATAGTTAGTTAGAAAAGTACAACCAGCCCATGTGCAAGACATGTGAAGAAGTGGCCAAGGAGGGGACCACCCTAACCGAATTCGGTTAGGGTAGTTAGGGGGGGAAACCGTGCACAAGGGACCCCTCCATGTGGGGACTAACTTCCTAACTAATTCTAGACTCTAACCTACTGCCCTAAATAGCTAAATAACCTAGGACCAAACGAAATAAACTAATTAGTGCACCCGACAACCTAGGACCAAAATCGGGTTGACACTAACCTAGTACTAGTTAAAGAGACAACCTAGTACATAACCTAGGATGGTCCAAAAGGTTAGTTATGGTCCTAACAACTTAGGGGTACTTTAGTAATTCCCCTAGGTTACCTAATTAATTAATTTGTCAAATTAATTAATTAATTTAAAAGGGATAAAACCGAAACTAAAAAGGAAATTTTCAGATTTTGGTTAAGACAAGAAAGGGACAACCTAGTACCTAACCTAGGATGGTCCAAAGAGTTAGTTAAAATCCTAACGACTTAAGGGTACTTTATTAATTACCCTAGGCTACTTAATTAATTAATTTAGAAACTTAATTAATTAATTTAAAGGGTCAAAACCGAAATCACAAAGCAATTTTGAGATTTCGGTTAAAATAAGAAAAAGACAACCTAGTACCTAACCTAGGATGGTTCATAGGATTGGTTATGGTCGTAACGACTTAAGGATACTTTAGTAATTACATTAGGTCACCTAATTAATTAAATTTGCAATTTAATTAATTAGTTTAAATGATCAAAACGAAATTCTTACACTAACCTAGTACAACTCAAGAAACATCCTAGTACTTAACCTAGGATGGTTCAAAAGGGTTAATTTTGGTTCCAATGACTTAGGGGTACTTTATTTCTTACCCTAGGTACCTAAATTAATTAAATTAAGGATTTAATTAATTAATATAAAGTCAAAATGTTGACCAAAACCATAGTCAATACCAATTTCCAGATTTGACTAGGTGTTATGTTCTCCTATGTTTAGTCAACTTAGGAGGGGCATTTTGGTAATTGGTTAATTTGTTTATTAAATTAACTTATTAAACCTAAGTTTTATAATTCAATATCAGTTCTTAAACATAAAAATCACGTTCAAACTCATAGAAAAGGCGACACAAAAACAGCAAGCAACGAACGAAAGAAAAACAGAAAATTTATCGATTTCTCTAGGGCGATTTCAAGGTTTCTTCAAGGTTTCGTTCAAGGTGGTCTTCATAGATTACGTTCTACATAAGGTATGGGTTTCTCTCCTGGAATTCTTTCTCCAAGAGTATTTTCCTTCGAACGATTCAAAGATCTTGAAACTAGGGTTGTTCCCGTTCTCGTCGAACTCCTTTCCCTAGTATCCTTGTTACGATTTCAATGTTGAATAGGTTAGAAATCATTTTGTTGGTATGTGTTGCTGGCTGATCTTAATGTGTATGGTTTTTGATTAAATAATGATTTAATGAACCTATTAATTGGACTTGTTTGATGCTAAGTGTTATTACGTGAATTAAAAGAATGATACTATGTTAACGATATGTCCGAAAATGTTATGTATGAAGATGTTACGGTCTGTTGTGCACGCTTGCTGTTAATATGACGTTATGAAGATGATATATTGATCAAATTATAATATGATGCTGTCCAAGATGTTTAAAAACGTTATGCCTAAAGTTATGTTATAAGGTTGGCTAAAAAGATCTCCATGAAATCATAATTTGAGTGATTGTTGGCTTATGCCAATAAAATGGCTAACAATACATTGTCCAAAAGGGATGCATGCAAATGGCTATAATGTTATGATTAATAATTGAATTGGCTAATTAATAAAGGTATAATAATGTAAGCATGAATGAATATAACTTTTGCTTATGCCAACAAAGAAGTTATGAAGCCTATAGCCAATTGCTTATGCCAATACTAATCTTATGCCAATAAATTGGCTGACACTACATTGTCAAACAAGTTGTAGGGAATTGGCTATAATATTATATTAAATAGCTAAAAGATTGGCTAATGTATAATGTACAAAAACGTAAGCATGTTGAACATGAAAATTGGCTTATGACAACAAATATGGTTATGAAATCTATGCCTAATTGTTTATGCCAATAAAATGGCTAACGATACATTGTTTAAATGTGATGCATGTAAATTGATATAATATTATGTTAAATAATAAAAAGCTTGGCTAATTGTTCATACATATTATATTAAATATGAACACACGTAAAATTGGCACATGCCAACAAAAATGGTTATGTAGTTTAATATTGAAAGGTTGAGGCCAATACTAATCATATGCAAATCTTATGTAGTTAGAATATCAAATGATAATATAAGCACTTCTAAGCTAATTCAATGAACCCATAACCAAGGGCATGCCACTCGTTGGGACAACTCCCAACATGCTCTAAAAGAATGACATATGAACTCATGAAACTCATTGAATGAAGTGCTCATCGTCCATAAAAGATGATATGAATCTACTACACTAAAGTAAGTAAGTAACGTGAGTTATAACATAATTAAAGGGGTCTAAATTAATTAAGTGACCAGAATGGGGTGTTAAAGGAAGTGATACAAGTCTTACTTACACCAAAGCTAATTTGTTAAAAGAATACTCACGAATGAAAGTGTTAGAATGTGTGAGACTAGTCTCATTAACACCTAAGGATGATATGTAAGGATAATTCACATTCATCAATGTAAAGTAAGGATGATATGTAAGGACAATTCACATTCATCAATGTAAAGTAAGGATGATATGTAAGGACAATTCACATTTCATCAATGTAAAGTAAGGATGACAAGTCATCAAAAGAGTAAATAAGTCTCAATCATACTCTATATGTAAGTGTAAGGAAAGTTCACACTTAATACTAATGATGAGATGAAAAATAATCTAATGAGCTATGATGTCCTCATGCTAAAAGCCAGCTTCCATGATGTTGAGTTGAATGTAATGGAACTTTATACTGAGCACCGATAGGCTAGCTATGAGCGGTGATGCCTTCCTTCGGGAAGGGCGGAGGTTCACGTAACTCTCATGAGATGAGACTGTCCGGCATGCCGTGTATGGCTCTCCTTATATCTCCTAGTATTTGAGCCTATACTGCCAATATAGGTATCTAGCAGGGTTCAATTCCCTATATACGCTAGCATGTTTTGGTTTCACCTTGGCCAGTGACTCCATCTCTTTTCGGTGTGGGGAAGACACTGGATTTCATGATGCTCACATGATCTATGTCGATTAAAGTTGAAGTTCCCCAAAGTATGAAAGATAAATAAATGACCGATACCGAAGGTGTTTGTGCAAGACAATCAGGAGGTGAAATCAGATTCAAGTAATGGCATTAGGTCATTCTTGGTCATTGCACTTCATGATCCCGATGAGAGTCTTAAAATTCATCCTAGGTATGGCTGGTGTTTACATCAGCATACGAATGAATGAAATGAATAATGTGAAGTACGAATGAACGAATGAAGTAGACTCTGTGTTTGCTAAAGAAGGCCCTCGGGTTGAGGTCCCATATGTTGGGCCCTCACTTGAGATGTCTTAATGCTATATCAACGATTCCAAGATCTCGTGCATATGAAATGTATAATTATAAAACATGGAAGTAATGAAATCAATGGCATAATCAATAGAGAATGGCTTATGAAATGTAATGAATGCTTGATGTAATGAATAACTTGTTGTAAGGATAGTCAAATTGTGTCCAATAAAGTTTACAATAAGTAAAGGGCATAGCCAATAATGAATCCTCATGTTATAAAAATGATAAAGCCAAATAAATTGGCTTGTGATGACTTTATATAATTGACAAAAGATGTTAGCCAAATAAAATTGGCTTATAATGACTTCTTTTATGATGAAAATGATCATCGCCAATAATGAATTCAAATATACTTATCCAAATTGATCAACTAATGTATTTAGCCAATAAAAATTGGCTTATAAAGAATTCATGCTTAAAGTAAGCAAGAATATAAGTTTTAATGATATGCCCCAAGAACTATATACATTATGCAGTCAACTAAAGAATGAGTATAGTTAATAAGTATTGACTTATAAATATATTCATGCCCCAAATTGTAGTTAAGTCAAATTTCTTAATCTCTTGAATTACTTACTTGATTCATTGTGGGTATGGGACTAAAATGAATCATTGCACTTGTAAGTAAAACATAGGACTAAAGGAGTTATAGAACTACACAACAAGAAGAAGAAAAAGACTGAAAAATAATCTAAGTGTACAAAGAGGAGCTCTCGGCCTAAGAGGATCAAAATCTCAAATCTTCGCTCGAGTTGTTCTAAAATTATGTTGATGATACAAATGTCTTGTAATCATATAGAAAATGAATTTTGTGCTTTGAATGCATTAAAATACATCATATTCATACCACAATTCACAACTAACGAATTAGGAAAGTCTAATGACTAGAATTTCCAGAAATGGCATGTTGCTTAGGAAGAGCTTTCCTTGATCATGCATAGCTTTATGTGTATGTGTGCATACACCCATACTTAGTACAAGTGGTGTACTAACCCCCTACTATTTACTATTTTTATAGGTGCAGGTCTGAGGACAGATTGATGACACTTGCAGCGGTTTGAACTTCAGCGTTTCTCCAAACTAATTGGTAGGTCCTCATAATTTTGAGGATGCTACAGATTTAGTCTAGCCTTAGTTTTAGACATAGCTAGTTGATGTTGTCCCTAGCGTTTCTTTCGTACCTTCATTTTGAAGCTTTGTAATAAGGCCGTGTATGGCAAACTATTTATGATATATTCATCTTCAGTTTCGAATTGATTCTTTATGTTAGATGGTTGTTTTCTTATGTTGAGCTTAGTATATGATGTATCTAGTTAATAATTATATGAAGTCTATGTATACTACATACATATAAAAAGTTTTAAATTTTCCGCAAATTTAACTAGATGAATGTGATGAATGCAAGATGAGGCTTGTCTGCGACCTCTGAGAGGTGAATGATGCCGGTTGCGATCCGTATTCCAGAATCTGAGTCATGACAACCACTCATAACTAGCCCATCGGTGCTCCGTTTAAAGTTCATTTTTACATTCAACTCATACATCTTCGAAGCTTGCTTCTAGAAAGAGGTATTCATATCTCATTAGATGATTTCTCATCTTTTCTTTACGTATTAAGTGTGAATTGTCCTTACACTTACATATAGAGTGTGATTGAGATTTGTCTCTTAATATTCAACACTCTCTTAGGTGAGTACTTTTGGTGACCTTATATTGGCATAGGTACAGCTTGTATCACTTGCACTAGCCTCATGTTGTGGTTCCACTAGCCTCATATTGTGGTTCCACCCTATTCTTTCTTAACATCCTCTCATCTCATCTTTACTCACCTTTCATTATTTGTTCATCCGTTAACAAAGATATGGTCTCTTAGAAATTGCATTTAGTGACATTATTTTTTAGGCGTACATGCAGCTTGTCTCACTTGCACTAGCCTATCATCATGTAGTCACTCTTTTCTTTACATATTAACTATGAATTCATTCTTAACACTTTCTTTTGGAATATGCTTGAGACTTGACTCCTACATCATTCTACACTCCCATAGGTGAGTACGTTTGGTAACATTTACTTAGGCTTGGTTGAGACTTGTCTCACCATTCATCTTAGCCTCTTATCATGTTGTCACTGTTTTCATTAGCATCATAGTATACTATAATTACTCACCTTATTACGTGAATGTTCATTTAATAATCTTACCATTAACTCATGTTCTTACCCAATTCGGGTTACTCATAATTGACTAAGTGTTTCATGACCATCTAAGTATATGTTGTGTAAGACTTATGCATTTTACACATTCAGCCAAGGGACCCAAGTTCAATCCCTAGTGGCTGCATTTTATTTAATTATATGTGAGACTTATGTGTCTCCCAATTTCGGCAAAGAGGACCCATGTTCGAATCCGTTGGGCTGCACTTTATTGTTAATTATTTAAAGTTTTAAGTGTCTCCATAAATTCGGCCATGAGGACCCATGTTCGAATCCCTTGGGTAGCACCTTATATTTAATTATTTAGAATGCTATGTGTCTTCCTAAATTCGGCCAAGAGGATCTGGGATCGAATCCCAGTGGCCTCATCTTTTATTACTTTATTTTGGTGTGAGATTTATGTATCTCACACCCTTGGCCAAGGATCCAAGTTCGAATCCCCCTTCCCTCACTATTTTCTTTTTCTTTTAATTCCAAGCTTCTTTCAACCTTCCCAAGTTTGAATCCCCTCTCTCACCCTATTTTTTTATTTTTTTAAGGCTTAATCTCTTAGTATTAGGACCTTAAGAATTTCGAGATTCACTCTAAATGGCAGCAACTATTCCTCTTCATATATATTATTGACTAGCCGAAACCATATTCATTTAACATAAAGTTTTAATTCACTTTCTTACATTTAGCCTAGGCGTTTAACTCATAGTTTTACATATACTTTTGACCACTTCAATAAGGACTTTACTTTCACTTTCTTATTCATGAACATCTCGATTTCTTTTGCATGTTAAACACACAAAATTGCATAACACATGATTCATCATTTTCTTCAAGTTAACAGTAACAATACAATTACGGAAAATAATACGTTTTGTGCACATATGACATTCAACATTCGGACGTACATAACAAATCATAAACAGCCCGTAACATACATTACACACAACCACAATCATTCCTAAAATCATCTACCAGAAGTCATACCAATGCATGCATCAATTCGTTCATAGGATCTAATGACAGGGCATACAACGGGGGACAGACTTAGTTTTTTTATTGGATTTAAAATGAACCTTACGGGACTCTTGGGAAAGGGACCAAGAGAGAAGATACCCATACCTTTTCAACCTTGAAAACCAGCCACAATGTCACGACCCGAAAGTACCCCCTAAAAGTTAGGGAAACCTTCGAATCATGACCGGGCGTACTTGACCCCTTTGGGTTCTCGTACAAGCCCTCTAACTAGCATTCATAACATAAAGCATGAAAAGTAGTGCGGCATTAAAACTTTTCACGATAATAACAAATAAAGGAGTCTTTTCATAAATACTAGGAAATCTTATCGTCACAAGCCAACTTAAAGACACGACTTAGAATCTTAGGGACACGGCCCTTTACAATAGAGTAAATACATTTTTAAGTCTTAATAAGGAAACTAAGAAACATAAAACTATGTCCTCGAATATATGAGGACATACCCAATTCTTGAGAGATAGAATTCCAAGCTTCAACTTCGATCATCCAAAGGCTTCAAACCTATACTCATAAGGTATATAAAAGTATGGGGTTAGTACAACAATGTACTAAGTATGGCATATGCAAATAAACATACAAAAAGGGACATTTTAGTAAGAATAGCTTTTCATGCAATTCAAGTATGTCATTCATGAATCTAGAAACAACCAACATAAGAATCGACAATCAACACTTTATGGCAACTTTACCAAAACTTAGAGCAATCAAACGGAACATTTCAATGAACTTACTAAACTTACAATAAAAATTGAACAAAACATCATAGTGAACATTTTGGATTCTCACAATGAAGACCTTACAGTGAATGGCATGGTCCAAGTCATATGAACTCTTTTTCTTTTGAAGTTGCCCTAACCGAAGGTTATCCTAAGATTCCCTAAGGTGAGCTAAGAAGGGATTTTCATTACACCTCCCTTCAAAGCACCAAAGTGACCCTTAAAACTACCAAATCTTAGTCTTACTTCGTTGGAAATCAAATCCATGCATTTGGCTAACATATACAAAACACTCATAGAAATATATAGGTCACACCAAGTGCAATGTGAGAGTAGCATCCCATACTACCACTCCCACTTAGTACTCCTAATGGATTCCATTTACTCAAGTACTCCACAATAATCATCCACAAAGCTACACCATAATACTCATTCACACGGATTTCATGAAGGTACTCTTCTCCCATAGTAGGTATAGGTCACACCAAGTGCAATGTCAGAGTAGCATCCCATACTACTACTCACACTCAATGCTCCTACTCGGTAACTAATGTGGATTGAGCACTTCACGAAATACATACGTAAATTCAACCATATACAAGATAATTAGTTTCAAATCAATTCTTTGTGCGAGTTAGCTTAACCGACAAAGACCATGAGAGCTAGACATGGAATCCCGATATTAACCCCTATCGGATGAGGGATCCTTACTTGCCTAGAGTAAGGTCATGCTTCTTAGCGTTTACATGGATTTTCCAATAGCTACACCTATGCGGGCACATAGTTAAGGGATAAGGAGATTGCTACTAAGTAACTCACTCTCTACTAACGAGGAGTACTCATCTCAAGAGGTACTTTAGATTACAACATCTCAACTCACGAAGTGTAATCCACCTCCCCTTCATATCCTCTCGGTGCTAGGCATAACTCCCCATGGATTTCTCAACATAATATTCTATCTTAGAAAGCTCACTAGGAATGGAGAGGTTGCTACTAGACACTACATCTCAACTCACGAACTGTGTCCACCTTAAGATTCCCCTTTTTGCTCAACTTGGCATAATACAATCTTTAAAGTAACTGTGTGTGTACATGTGCACACCTTGCATATAAGCATCATCTCATTATCATAAAGTTCTACTTATACTTTAACCTTGATTCATCAAGTTACACACACTACATGCTTCTTATAGTCATATACTTCATTTATACATAAACTAGGTCAAACATACAATTCAAGCTACACAAACACATTACAAGACCCATTTCAATATATCTTCATTTCACATATTAAACCTTCAAAGTTACCTACTGAACACATACTAAACATCATCAAGTTCATCAATTAGCACCGCCACCCATAAGGTGGACCATACCACTCAAATAGCAATTCATAATAAGAACTATACAATGAGAGCAATTCATCAACAAATCAAACCATCATTACCCATAAGTAATTTATCAATATTTCACCATATGAAGGCCCTTAGGGCAGCAACTACACCAACATGACATACATAAGAAGACCCAAGTTCATACCCTACTCAAATCATACTCACATAACCCATTTTTAAGTAAAAAGTTGAAGTATGCATATACAAGAGTTTCATGGAGTTTTAACATCAAAATCATCAATTCAAACCATGATAAATACATTTAAACCATTAGAAATTAAATACAAGAAGACCCATACTAGAAATCAAAGTTTGAAGAAGATTGAGTTTAGAAACCCTTTTGAAAACCATTTTGGAAAGTGGCTTCTTGAATGAAAAGATATTCAAGAATGCATACCATACCTTTAAGAGAAGGGAACCCACTAATTTTGATGAAGAAACAAGTCCAAAGCATCCCCCCTTTCCCTCCTTGAGCCTTGGCTTCAATGGAGTCTTGGAGATAGTTTCTTTAGAGAGAGAGGGTGATGAATTTAGAAGTGAGGGGGTCTTGTCTAGGTCTAGGGTTTAAAACTCATTTAATATACCCAAAAATTCCTTAACAAACCGTCCAAATTCTTATTTAGACGTGGGGTGAATTTACAAGTTCACCCCTAACTTGGCAGAAAAATCTGCGCACAAGGACGGGCTTGCGACGACCTGCTTGTGACGGGCCATCACGGGTGCAACGGCCTGTCCTGACCATCCGTTGCAAACTTCAGAGGCTTGACAAGGGTCCTCTCCACACCCTTGAACAAGTCCCCCATGACGGAACCTTGTGACAGGGCGTCACAGCCATGACTGGCCGTCGACTGCTCCGTCGCCAAGGCTTCCTGGGACAGCCTGCTTACCAAGTTTTGGGTCCTTCCTCAAGGACCCTTCGATGGTCCTTGGGGATAATTTCCCGGACGTTTCAAACTCAAATATGATCATCTATAAGTTTAACACCTCTCACATTAATTTCATCCAAAACGAACACATAAAACTTGACGAAACTCGTCTAGACGTACAAGGTCGACTCAAGCATATCTTTCGAATTCCTTGGACGTTCTTGGTCGTTTGACCTCCAAACTTCACGAAACTTTGTACACTGCCTAAGGACACTAAACTAACTCCGTTTAACTTAAAATCAACTCAAGAAACAATCATGAGGCTCTAGTTCACCTTAGTTTATTTCGGGGCGTTATATTCTCCCCCACTTGGAATAACATTCGTCCTCGAATGACACTTACATTTTTTAGAACAACGAGGACTCTCTTAGTATCATACTATTCACTTAGATCATGATCAGAACATCAACAATCAACAATCAAAGCATCAATTAGAAAGGAGCATCATTTCACACTTTCAACACTTATCAACATAGACAACTTTTGCCAAACTTCACAAAGTCAAAACTCAACCTTAAACTTCTTTTATGGAGGAACTACCTTCTCCAACATTAAACATGCTCATATACAACAATTTTGCACATATGTAAACTTCAATTAAGGCAAGGAAATGTTTTCTCAAATTGCAAATTTTTCACAGTGAACATTCACTGTAACAATGTCAAACATACAAAACTTTCAAAATTCCACTCTTTGAGCAATTTATCAAGATGACATGATCATATAAACTATAAAACCACATAAGCTCATTCCATAACACCTTGAAACCATAATTCATGAAAAAAAAATGCAATTTTCCAAAATTTGGTCTTACTTACAGTGAATTCAAAACTTCGTTGTGTGACATGCTTTAAAATTTCCATAATGCACCTTTCAAGCAACTTTAACAAGATGACATGACAATATGAGAGACACTACACCATTTTAGGCCTACGGCCACACTAAATCTGAGCAACGCTTGTAAAGTGTTGCCTAAAATATTTTTAGGAACACTTTTAAAATGTAGCCTAAATTTTTTACTTTTAGCAACAATTATATTGGCAACACTTGTAAAGCATACTCTTTAATGGTATTGGCTACACTTTAAAAGCGTTGTCAGAATATGAATTAAATGGCAACAACTATTTACATATATGACCACACTTTTAAAGTGTCCTATTTTTATAATTGTAAAAACAACACATTATAAGTGTGGCCTAAAAATTTTCACTAAAATATTATATTCCCTCCAACATTTTTAACTCTCCCTCCTATATTTATTGGTCAAAAAAATAATTAATAAAACATTAATATAAACTCCTCTCTTTCTCTTCTTTCCTAGAACATGATTTACTCTTTGTCTGTAGAACTAGGTTTTCTCTACAACTAAGATCGAAGAGAAGAAGGTAAAGAACATAGCTGAGCTGAACAACTGATCAAGATTTGCGCTGATGATTCTCTACTCAAGAAGATGATTTTCTCGGAGGGCTGAAAAGCTGAAGCTAAAGAACTAAGAATTGAAGAATTGAGGATCGAAGAATTGATGGTTGAAGAACTTAAGATCCGAAGATGAAGAACAGAAGAGCTGAGCAAAAGATTTCTCCGATATGGATTTCTTCAAGTGTATGTACAGATTTTGTACAGTCGAGTTTCCTTATTATTCTCTTCTAATCATCTAGCACCAAAAATAATCTTCTTGTCAATTGATTGAAGTTTTGTTTCAGGTTTAAAAGGAATTTATTACATTGGGGGTTCTTATAGGTAAAATTCCAGAGTTGAGGAAGAAAGTGCCAAAAATCTAAACTTCAAAGTTAGCCCTAGATATCTTGAGCAGACGAGGAAGTGGGCATTACTACTGGAAGCATTTGAGTCTGTAAGTATATATCTTTGTGTTCCTTAATATTATAAATTTTGAAATACATTATTCAGATCCGTAGTGTTCAACACTCTAGTAATGCAAAGAAGACACACGTATAACTTTGTAAACTCAGCCATACAAAGTTTACAAATTATCTATGACTATGTATACGTAAGTTATTTTTAATTTAAGGTATCATGTACATAAGGAGCAAGCTAATTTTGAAATATGTATGTCAAAGTTTGTATTTGAGGAAAGAGAGAAGCTCTTTCTCGAAGCACTTGCTCGAAAATGAGCTCAAGAGGTAGAAGAAGAAGAACGAAGGAGTTTAAGATGAGGAAGAAAAGGAGAAACAATGTTAGTTACACATAATTGGCGCCATATGTACTTCCATATCCTCTTCTCATTATTTATGTAGCAGTAAACTTTGAGTTATGTGGGTTGTATATAATGTATTTACTTTATTGGTTGTAGCTGCTTATTTATGGTGTTAAAGTGAAGGTTGATGGATGTTTGTACAATAGAAATTGTGTGACGTGAAATAAAATTGAGGAACTTATGAACGAAGTCAGAAGGTTACTAGGTTACCAACATCTTGTTGTACCAGAAGGATTCTATGTAGGCTGTCTTTGATTTCTGATAGTAGAAGTGCTCGCTAATTCCTTCTTGTTTTTGTCATTCATAAAATTTCCCTTGCATGAAGTTTCCTGAGCCACAGTGGTCCCATCATCAACAAATATCTCTTTGCTTGAAGTTTTAACAGCTGCCAAGTGCATCTGATCTTCATCTTGCTTTACTTTTTGAGTTCTACATCTTGAAACTAAATCTATTACAATACCAATTTACATATTTCTAGATTGACCTGATTGGTGGTAATTGCTGCCAACTCAAAGCATCTGGCAAGGTCCTGACAAGAACAAAATATAAAATTTTTAAGATCTAGCATTCTAAGCTTACAAACATTACATTAGATCCACTCAGTGGAGAGGTTCGTTTATATATGTTATATTAGGTACTTGCAACTTTCTTATTTTTAACATTGTTAAAATTCTTATGTTAGAGTAGTGTTTTTATTCATTTATTGTTATCTAATTGATTTTTTTTTTTACTAACCCTTATTTTAGGAGCTTGTATGTTGTCTATATTGAGCAATATTTTATAGCGTAAAATGTGTATGTATAAGCAGTGTGCTGTAAACTATTTCCTCTACTTTCTGATAACTTGTTGCACCCTTTCAAATTGTCGAATAATATCATTCTGGCACTTTTATTTGTAATTTTGTCAAGCAACCATTTGTAAAGCAAGAGATTATGGAAAGAGAATCTGAGTTGGTGACAAAACTGGCAGAGGTCTTATTTTGGATTATACTATAAGCTAATGAATGTCTATAGCCTATTGGCTGATCACCATTTGAGAATTATCTCGCCAGGTTGATTTCACCTTGTTTTCACGTGGAAACTTCAAGTTTTCACTCCCATGCCTCAACAACACCCCCACCCCCCAAGGATAAGGAGAAGTTTTTCTATTAAGAAATGAATCTAGTTTCTTATCATAATTCTGATTTGGTACTTTATCTATTATTTATATTATTTCATGGCAATCTGGAAATAGAACTAACCTTTTTTTAGCAGAAGGAAAACACTATTTGACAGTGTAAGTCTGTACGACATTTTATTATAAATAGAAGATAGAGTAGGTTTATTGGTCCAAGAAGGAAATGCCTCACTTTAGCCATGTATTTTGATGCATTGAATGGAATTATGTATAGAAGCTTCACTATCATTATCTGATTTGCTCTAAACCATATGTCATTTAATTAAAAGGCTGTCATTTTCCCATTTGAAACTTCAAAACTAGAACTAGGTCACTGGTATAGCAAGGTTAGCTTAAATAGTTGAATGACTTGAATGTATTAATGTCTTAGTTGTTAGTGCCATAATATGTACAATTATTGACATATTTCTAATGAAGATTTTGTTATGTAGCTCACTTTAGTTTATCTAATATAAATACTCATTTCTGCATGTTACTATTTTTCTCTGTAACATTTATTTTTTTAAAAAAAAAGATGATCTAAGTTGACTCTTGTTGTTGTTACAGAGATCAAAGATGAATTGTCGTGCATGGTATCACTGATTTTGGTTAGTTTCCTACAGAGAACGAGGTGAGATGAAGGCCCACTGTGGTATGACTATATAGCCTTTTTTATTTTCTTTTGGCATATAAAAGACTTTTGTATTCGAAGTTTTGAGAATAACTAGTAAATCTTCCAAGTACAAACAACTGAAATAAATCAGGTTCGGGATAACCCGACAACACTACTTTCTTTTTTTTTCTTAGGGCAAATGATGGTGTTGTGGTATGACTTGTCTTGAAACTAGTAGACCCAAGAAGCATTGAAACTAGTAGACCCAAGGAGCAGATTGAGGTATGACTTGTCTTAATGATTGATATCTTTTTTCCCTATGTTTTTCTTCTAACTATAGTGTTTTCAATGTTTAGGCAAATCCATTTAGCTCATCTAGACATGTCCTTGAGTTAACATCAATAGCTTCCTTAGCACGGGTAGACTGAAACTATTTTTACATTGTTGGGTCAATAGTTTCATTATTTATAGTTAGAAGGGCTTATCGTGCCGCAGACCTAGTTCTTCTTCCTTCTCTGTTTTGTCTGTCTTTTTATAGTATTCCTCTCTTGGGGAGTTAAAAAAGTTAAATTATATACTTATATTGCTGAGGGCACATTGGTTATGACTTGTCAAAGCATATTTTCAGTCATGTGTATAAGCCGACTATGCTGCCTTTGTATAAACAGAGTCATAGATATGGAACAATTTATATGGTATATTGATTTATTTACTATTTCTATTGGGTTTTCAGTTCTTTTGCATGCCAATTTTGTGATAACTATGCACAATAGTTTAGCTGAAACAATGAAAAGCTCTTCTTTCTGAAAGTCTTCTACACTAAAGGGACAGCTAAGTTGGGAAACTATTAGAAGATTCAACAAGTTTACCCAATGCATCAACCACATATATGTTTGTCCCTAGCATACGCCTCTTATTTGTGCTTTTACCACATATGTGCCTTTTAGTATATGTTCTCCTCTTAGTAAGTTGTGATTTGACCTTTTAGTTAATTAGAGTAGTCTCAAGAATACAATCTTCATTTGAATCTTCACTTTTACATAGTTTTAACTAATAAAGTGCATACTTGCTACACCTTGTGTAGGATTTTAGAACTCAGACTTCCCCAGCTGGAGAAATAGAGATCAGATTTCTTCTAGCACAATGCCGAGCTCTTCCCCAAAATCTTGTTGTTGTCCATTTTACACAGACTGACTCTGACCATCAACATATAACTCCACTGCAATCTACCGTGTTTTTTCAAAACAAATATTTACGTGTAACCTCTACATCTCAATGTGAAAGTATCTATGAAACAAGTTAGTACCAATTAGGCTAGTCATATTGGGATAAAAACGTTCCTTCCTCCTATCTTTACTGGAGGTCCGTCGTTGATACTTGGACGATATTGCATTAGTACAACAGTTAGTACTTGTTTTTGAGTTCTCCTCGCAGTATTTCATTAGTAATTATGTTTCTTCGAAAGATCCAATGATTAGAGAAAGGAGCTAACATCAATTCAGGTTATTGCAGTGGGTTATGCTATCATGACAACACAATCCCTTAACCTGAACTAGAGATGAGGGCATTGCGAGTTTTACCAAAGTTTTTGATGCATGGCTTATACTTCATTACATATTCAGCGTTTGGAAATTTTACAAAGATGTGTAAGTAATTTATGGTTGTTAGATAACCAATTCGTCATACTACTCATTTCATAATCGAATTGTCTTACATACTTATTTACCCCTTTTCCTTACTATCTCTGTGTTTTATGCTGAATGTGATTTAGGACTTTGATTTTTATGGCAAAATGTATTTGCCCGAGAGATGACCAAGTTATTTGTGGGTTTTTTAACTTGGTTAAATAAAAGTGGTATGCATGATTGGCCAGTGTCATTCAAGTAATAAATTAACCATAATTACATGTATAGCTAGTAGTAAAACTATAATGTGTGTTGTCTCTCGACAAAGAGATTGTGTACAACATATTGTGTTGAGATGTTTTTGTATCTGTATGGACATTTTGGTGTAGTTGCAAACATTGAAGAAGTACTACTGACTTGTAATGCAATCTGGAATCTCTTCTTTATTTTATGGTGTCATCCTTTATTAGTATTTGTAAAATGTAGTCTGCAATTCGGAACTCAATAAATCTGTGAACTGGAACTGTAATTTACAATTTGGAATTACTCTGGACTGTGATATGCAATCGAAAATAATATGAAACTTGAACTTTAATCTGCAATCTTCAATTTGGTTTTAATTGTCCTCAGAATCTTCAAAGTGAACTGTTATCTGTAGCTGCTGCAATCTGGAATTAATCTGGAACTTCTTGCCTCCTTTGTAACTCTTGCGATCTGATTTTGTTGTACATTTTAAATGTGTAGGGAAATGGAGGTGATCAAACTTGAAGGGTCGCCACAAGTCAATTTGATCTCAATTAAGTGGATGGGGAAGAGTTTTTGAATTATTGTAAAAGTTTGAATACATTATGTTTGATTTTGTAAAATATATTGAACTATTGTAAGAGTACTTTTTTTAACTATTGTGTACACATATTTAGAATATTGCTTTATAAGTATGATGTGTATGTACACAAGACATAATATCTTTTGAAATTTATTGAAAATCTATATATTTGAATTAACTTATTAGTAAATTTATGTTTGAGATTATCTATTGCAAAATAATATTGGTATTTTTTAATTATAAATTGTGGAATATAAATATTTTATAGCCAAAATAGTATTACCACACTTTAAAGTGTAGCCATAGGGCTGTAAATTGTGGTATGCACATGTGCAAGAACTACACTTCAAAGTGTTGCCATACATTAGATAGAAAAGGCAACACTTTAAAATTGTTGTCATACATTCGATAGAAAAGACAACACTTTAAAATCGTGGGCAATAAGGAAGCTAAGGCCACACTTAAAAGTGTAGTTGTACGAGATAAAAATGTTGCTATATAAGGTACATAAAAGCGTGGCCATTTTACCTTTTAGGCTACGCTTTTAAGCGTAGCTGACAAGGCAACACTTGAAAAGTGTTGCCTAAACTCTAAGGTTACGCCTCTTTTGGGCACCCCTGGAAAAGTGTTGCTTAAAGTCCAAAAGTGTAGCCTTTTATCAAAGACCACACTTTTTGCTAGTTTAGGCTACACTTTAGTGGGGTGGCCGTAGGCCTAAAATGGTGTAGTGAGACAAGACTATATTAACTTACTCCAAAGAGACTTGACAAGTTTCACTAAATGCAATGTGAGAGTAGCATCCCATACTACCACTCCCACTTAGTGACCCTTGAGGATTCTCTTGGACTAAGTACATTACATGCTATTTTAGTCAACTCATTCTCCCCCACATAGGGTAAAGCCATCTTCAAGGACTCATACTTCAAAGCACCATTATGTCCCTCACAAGGTAGTAACTCTTACTACATCTAACTCATCCACATCAAGTCTAAACATCAACCTTACAAGTTAAGCATAACACTTCCCTTTTTGGATTCAAGCCTAGACAAACTCTTCTTAAACATCACCTCATTCAACACTTAGGCACCACTTAACTCAATCTTATGGAACAAAACTTGCTCACTAGATATTCATACCACATTTTCCATCTTAGTGTAAACCTACACCACAACATCTACCAATCACAAGAACAACTATGAAGCATTAGTCACACAAGAGAGTTGCCTTCAACTTCTATAAAATCCCCTCAATCTTTCAACTTCCTCAAATTTACACCTTAAAGCATTTCTACCATCATTGAACATAATCACAAAATAAATCATTTGTCCTCAAAGGCACTTTATTCAATCCTTATAACTCTTACCATGCTTAGAACTAAATCCCCATAAAGTTTCTCACCTCTACACTTCCAATCTCATAAATCACACCTAGCCATAAATGACATCACATCACAAATTCTTAAATCTTACCTTCATATTTACTCTTCTAGCCACAAAACCATCATATAATCAAAACTCAGCTTTTTCTCTCCCTCAACTTAGAACCATCTCCCTTTCCAAGCAATCACACCTAGAAAACCACCGGGCAAATGAGAAGAAGAGAGAGATCTTATCGAATTAAGTTCTATGGCACGATTCAAGAGTAATGAAGAAAGTGAAACTCTATCGTCCTATAGCCTCTTGCCTATGGATGTGTCGCGACTCACACCAATGACCAAGATACTACTAGACGTGGCTTGTGAGACTTTTAGACCTTAAACTATTTCCCAAAACCTTATGCTCTGATACCAATTCTGTCACGACCCGAAAGCACCCCCTAAAAGTTAGGGAAACCTTCGAATCATGACCGGGCGTACTTGACCCCTTTGGGGTCTCGTACAAGCCCTCTAACTAGCATTCATAACATAAAGCATGAAAAGTAGTGCGGAATTAAAACTTTTCACGATAATAATAAATAAAGGAGTCTTTTCATAAATACTAGGAAATCTTATCGTCACAAGCCAACTTAAAGACACGACTTAGAATCTTAGGGACACGGCCTTTTACAATAGAGTAAATACATTTTTAAGTCTTAATAAGGAAACTAAGAAACATAAAACTATGTCCTCGAATATATGAGGACATACCCAATTCTTGAGAGATAGAATTCCAAGCTTCAACTTCGATCATCCAAAGGCTTCAAACCTATACTCATAAGGTATATAAAAGTATGGGGTTAGTACAACAATATACTAAGTATGGCATATGCAAATAAACATACCAAAAAGGACATTTTAGTAAGAATAGCTTTTCATGCAATTCAAGTATGTCATTCATGAATCTAGAAACAACCAACATAAGAATCGACAATCAACACTTTATGGCAACTTTACCAAAACTTAGAGCAATCAAAAGGAACATTTCAATGAACTTACTAAACTTACAATAAAAATTGAATAAAACATCATAGTGAACATTTTGGATTCTTACAATGAAGACCTTACAGTGAATGGCACGGTCCAAGTCATATGAACTCTTTTTCCTTTAAAGTTGCCCTAACCCAACGTTATCCTAAGATTCCCTAAGGTGAGCTAAGAAGGGATTTTCATTACACCTCCCTTAAAAGCACGCCAAAGCGACCCTTAAAACTACCAAATCTTAGTCTTACTTCGTTGGAAATCAAATCCACGCCCTTGGCTAACATATGCAAAACACTAATGGAAAAATATAGGTCACACCAAGTGCAATGTGAGAGTAATATCCCATACTACCACTACCACTTAGTACTCCTAATGGATTCTATTTACTCAAGTACTCCACAATAATCATCCACAACGCTACACCATAACACTCATTCACAGGGATTTCATGAAGGTACTCTTCTCCCATAGTAGGTATAGGTCACACCAACTGCAATGTGAGAGTAGTATCCCATACTACTACTCCTTCTCAATGCTCCTACTCGGTAACTAATGTAGATTGAGCACTTCACGACATACATACATAAATTCAACCATATACAAGATGATTAGTTTCAAATCAATTCTTTGTGGGAGTTAGTGTAACCGACAAAGACCATGAGAGCTAGACATGGAATCCCGATATTAACCCCTATCGGATGAGGGATCGTTACTTGCCTAGAGTAAGGTCATGCTTCTTAGCGTTTACATGGATTTTCCAACAGCTACACCTATGCGGGCACATAGTTAAGGGATAAGGATATTGCTACTAAGTAACTCACTCTCTACTAACGAGGAGTACTCATCTCAAGAGGTACTTTAGATTACAACATCTCAACTCACGAAGTGTAATCCACCTCCCCTTCATATCCTCTTGGTGCTAGGCATAACTCCCCACAGATTTCTCAACATAATATTCTATCTTAGAAAGCTCACTAGGAATGGACAGGTTGCTACTAGACACTACATCTCAACTCACGAAGTGTGTCCACCTCAAGATTCCCCTTTTTGCTCAACTTGGCATAATACAATCTTTAAAGTGTGTGTGTGTACATTTGCACACCTTGCATATAAGCATCATCTCATTATCATAAAGTTCTACTCATACTTTAACCTTGATTCATCAAGTTACACACACTACATGCTTCTCATAGTCATATACTTCATTTAGACATAAACTAGGTCAAACATACAATTCAAGCTACATAAAACACAATACAAGACCCATTTCAATATATCTTCATTTCACATATTAAACCTTCAAAGTTACCTACTCAACACATACTAAACATCATCAAGTTCATCAATTACCACCGCCACCCATAAGGTGGACCATACCACTCAAATAGCAATTCATAATAAGAACAATACAATGAAAGCAGCTCATCAACAAATCAAACCATCATTACCCACAAGCAATTTATCAATATTTCACCATATGAAAGCCCTTAGGGCAGAAACTACACCATCATGACATACACAAGAAGACCCAAGTTCATACCCTACTCAAATCATGCTCACATAACTCATTTTTAAGTCAAAAGTTGAAGTATGCATATACAAGAGTTTCATGGAGTTTTAACATCAAAATCATCAATTCAAACCATTATAAATACATTTAAACCATTACAAATTAAATACAAGAAGACCCATACTAGAAATCAAAGTTTGAAGAAGATTGAGTTTAGAAACCCTTTTGAAAACAATTTTGGAAATTGGCTTCTTGAATGAAAAGATATTCAAGAATGGATACCATACCTTTAAGAGAAGGAAATCCACTACTTTTGATGAACAAAAAAGTCCAAAGTATCCCTCCTTTCCCTCCTTGAGCCTTGGCTTCAATGGAGTCTTGGAGAGAGTTTCTTTAGAGAGAGATAGTGATGAATTTAGAAGTGAGGGGGTTTTGTCTAGGTCTAGGGTTTAAAACTCATTTAATATACCCAAAAATTCCTTAACAAACCGTCCAAATTCTTATTTAGACGTGGGGTGAATTTACAAGTTCACCCCTAACTTGGCAGAAAAATCTGCGCACAAGGACGGGCTTGCGACGACCTGCTTGTGACGGGGCATCACGGGTGAAACGGCCTGTCCTGACCATCCGTTGCAAACTTAAGAGGCTTGACAAGGGTACTCTCCACACCCTTGAACAAGTCCCCCATGACGGAACCTTGTGACGGGGCGTCACAGCCATGACTGGCCGTCGACTGCTCCGATGCCAAGGCTGCCTGGGACAGCCTGCTTACCAAGTTTTGGGTCCTTCCTCAAGGACCCTTCGATGGTCCTTGGGGATAATTTCCCGGACGTTTGCAATACAAATATGATGATCTATAAGTTTAACACCTCTCACATGAATTTCATCCAAAACGAACACATAAAACTCGACGAAACTCGTCTAGACGTACAAGGTCGACTCAAGGCATATCTTTCGAATGCCTTGGACGTTCTTGGTCGTTTGACCTCCAAACTTAACGAAACTTTGCACACTGCCTAAGGACACTAAACTAACTCCGTTTAACTTAAAATAAACTCAAGAAACAATCATTAGGCTCTAGTTCACCTTAGTTCATTTTGGGGCGTTATACACAACCACACGCCCCAGCCCACACACAAACCTTTCTTCCGAACTTTGATTCTTGTTTGCAAGTGAAGTTCTTTACTTAAAACCCTTAGGCGTACAAATTCTCCCTTTTGTTTTTTTGATGGATGCAGCCAAGAACACTTTAAGAATAATGAGTTTTACGTTTATATTATGTTTTTGAAGTGTGGGATAACGCTGAAAACGTTTTTAGGAGTAAATTAAAGAATTAAGAGTGGGCAAGAAGCACACTCCTAGTGGGAGTTGTGCGCCCCCTTTTGTGGGAATTGTTGTTGACTTATTCAACACAATTTTAATTATAAAAATCAGATTATAATTATATATTAAGTTATTATAATGCCCCTCCTTATTTTCTCTAATTTTTAATCCTTTAATTCGTGCCTCATTATGCTTCCAACTCGGCTCGAACCTGAGTTGTGGAGGTAAGGTCAATATCGGGTTTGACCACCAAGATTTGACTTATTTTGACTAATTAATCACTTATTTAATTAAATAAATATCAGCCTAGGGTAATTACCATAATACCCCTAGCCCCGCAATTACCTTTATACCCCTAGAACCCTTAAAACCTAGGACTAACCCTCTAAGTCCGGTTAAGACTCATCCGGGTGAATCCTAGTATTCGGGTACACTACATGGCTGGAACCAACTCTGCCTAGCTCAACTAACTCAACAAGTTGGTTGGCTTGGCTGGTGCATAGGTTCAGAGGTCTGGTTACACACGCATCAAGCCGAGTGAACCCGGTCTAACATAGGAATTCTAGGTACGTTTAGACCTTACTTAGCATAGTCATTTTAGGGTTGTCACATGTCAAGCCTAGTACCATAACTCATAACCATTTAAAATGATCATGTAGATTAAGTAGTGTCCAAGGACATAGTGAGGATCCTTGGACAAGGAGTGAACTTTCCAAATGCAACAATAGAAGTGCACGGTTGGGAAAGTAGGCAGCAACAAATGTGCAAGCACATGTGTAACCGACCGAGGGGGACCATGCGACAAGCCCAACCAAATTCGGTTAGGCAGTTAGGGGCAGGTGCGCGAACGGGTCCAGCCAAGTGGGGCCGGGATTCCTAACCAAATCTAGACTCTAACTAACTTAACCAACTAGCTTGCTAATCTAGGACCAACCAAGACCTTGTCGGGTGACACCTAACTAACCTAACTAACTTAGGGAGAACCTAGTACCTAACCTAGGATAGTCCAAAGGGGTTAGTTGTGGTCCTAGTGACTTAGTGGTATTTTAGTAATTTCCCTAGGTCCATTAATTAATTAATTTAACAACTTAATTAATTAAGTTAAAGCCTTGATCAAGCTGAGACAATTAGCCAATTATCAGATTTGGCTAAGTCAAATGTCCTCCTATGTCTAGTAAACTTAGGAGGGGAGTTTTAGTAATTAACTAATTAATTTATTAATTAAGTTAATTAGTCTAAAGTTGAATTATTCAACATCAGTTCCTAAGACCTAGAAACCACGATCATTCACTAGAAACTCACGACGCAAGGCAGTAAGCAAAAACGTAGAAAGGCAAGGTTCTTTTACACGATTTCAAGGTATTCTTCAAGGTTTTCGTGAAAAGTTAACGTCCTAGATTCAATTCTACATAAGGTATGGGTTTTTTCTTCTGGAATCCTTTCTCCAAGATACTTTTCAACGCTTCGAATCTATGAATACCGAAACTAGGGTTGTTCCCAATGATATTGTTGAACGTCCATTTCCCTAGTTATCCTTGTTTTCGATTCTAATAAGTATGTAGATGTAATCTCGAACATGTTGTTGGTATGTGGTGCTAAATGATCCTTATGTGTAGGTTTCTTGATTTGTTAATGACTAATGAGGCCTATAGATCTGGTTCGCATGATTTGGATATTAGTTACATGAGATGATGAGTTCACTAAAGTATACATATGAATGTTAATCGACTTTGCTAATGATAATCTCATGAAAAATGTTGACTGAAGGGTTGGCTTGTGCCAATAAATTGGCTAGTAAAATTATGTCCAAATTGTTATAGGCCAATACTAATTTTTACTAATATTATATAGCCAATGTATTGTTATGCCAAAATAAACACGCCTAAGGCAACTCAATGAATTCATAACCAAGATTATGCCAATAATTGGGACAAGTCCCAACATACTCTATCAAAATGAACTATGAATATAGTAACTACATTGAACAAAGTTCATAACGTTCATACAGAGTGGTATAACGCTACCAAATGACATTGAACAAGATAAAGTGAGTAGTAACATAATTAAAAGCTCAAGAGTTATGAAAGTGACCAGAATGGGGTGGTAAAGGAAGTGAGACAAATCACACTTACACCTAAGACAACTATGTTAAAGATACTCACTTAAGAGGGTGTTAGAAAATGTGAGACGAGTCTCATTAACATCGGGATGATAATGTAAGGTTAAATTCACATTTTCATCAAGGAAAGAAAAGGATGACAAGTTATCCATAGAGTAAGTAAACCTCATAACTAGAAGCAAGCTTCCATAATGTTTGAGTCAACTCTAAAAGTTATGAAGTAAAAGAAATTGAGCAAAGCACCCATAGACTAGCAATGATATTGTGCGAGCACATGTAAGTCTCATGAGATGAGGCTCCACCAAGGTGGATAAGAGTCTCCGCAAATCTCCTAATCTTCGAACTATGTTTAGCCAGCATGGGAACTAGCCATTGGATTCCATCTAAGAGAGCTAGGTAGATTCGGTTTCACTTTGGCTGGTGAAACCACGCCTTTTTAGTGTGGGGAAGACATTGGATTTCATGTTTAGCTCACATGATCTATGTCGGTTAATGCTCAAAAGAAATTTCTTGGTTTCACTTTAGCCGTGAACCACCCCTTTTCGGTGTGGGGAAGACACAGGACTTGGTTTCACTTTATTCGGTGAACCACCCCTTTTCGGTGTGGGGCAGACACTGGATTTCATGTTAACTCACATGATCTAGGTTCACTTTGATCGGTGAACCACCTCTTTTAGTTGTGGGGAAGACACTAATTTCATGTCATTTCACATGATCTTAATTCTAAAGACTTCTTTAAGAAAGGAAGAAGGAAGAAGAGATGTAAGTTCAAATTGAACTAAGAAAGCAAGAGTTTAAAAATATCAATACTCAATGTTTGATAAGAATGAAGTTTTCCACAAGTAAGGGGCATAGCCAATAATGAATCTTATATTATGCAAATGATCATAGCCAAATAAGATTGGCTTATAATGACTTCTTATATTACACAAATGATCAAATAATAGGCATAACCAATAAAGATTGGCTTATAAAGATTTCATGCCCAAATTGTAGTTAAATCATTTCCTTAATCTCTTGAATTACTTACGTGATTTATTGAGACTATAATGAATCATTGCACTTGTAAGTAAGACATAGGATTAATGAGATCATTGAACTACACAACAAAAAGAAGAAAAAGACCAAAAAATAAATTAAATGTTGGGAAAAGAGCTCTTAGGTTTGGGAGGATCAAATTTATAATTTTTCGTTTGAAAAATTATTTTCATGATTCCAAGGTCTTATGTTCATATAGAAAATAAGTTGTGTTTTTTTAATGCATTAAAATACGTCATATTCATGCCATGAATTACAAATAACGAATAATGAAAGTCTAGTGACTTCACTTTCCACAAATGGCATATTGTTATAGGAAGAGCTTTCCTTGATCATGCATAGTCCTTATGTGTATGTGTGCATACACCCATACTTAGTACAAGTGTGTACTAACCCTATACTATTACTATTTTTATATGTGCAGGTCAGAGAGAAGGTTGAAGACTCATTGAATTGGTTTGGACTTACCGATCTCCACACTTTTGGTAGGTCCTCTTGAGTTCGATGATGCTACACTTTACTTCTAGCATTAGTACTTTAGACATAGCTAGTGGATGTTGTCCCTAGCGTTTCATTTCAAGACATTTATTCAAAGCTTTGTATGAAGGCCGCTTTTGGCAGACTATTACGATATATTGATTCTTTCATTTGAATAGCTTAAACGATTGTAGTGGTTGTTTAATTTGACCTTATTAGCATATCAATCTATGTAGTATTTATATGAAGTCTATGTACATTTCATTATCTTTTAATAATTTTAAATTTTCTGCAAATCTAACTATATGAATGTGATGAAAGCTAAGAAGAGGCTTTCCTGCGACCTCTGAAAGGTTAGCGATGCCGGTTGCGATTCAGATTCCAGAATCTGGGTCATGAAAAAGTTGGTATCATAGCATGAGGTTAAATTATGTAGGAACTAAAGCTCAAAACAACCATGTTACATAGTTTCACACTTATGGTTTTGAAGTGTACCACAATCGTGACTTAGAGACTATATGATGTTAGGAAAATTTCCATTCTTCTACTCTTTATCATGCTATGTAGAGATATGACATGTTGTGTCATTCAAGTATCTAACTTCCTTCTTGTGTATGCATGGAGAACAATGAACAGAAGGCGAAACGCAGACAGAAGAGTTGAAGAAGCAGCTGCTCGAAGAAACCAAGCTCCTCCTCAAGCCCCAGTTGCTGGAGTTCAAGTGCCTGTCAACCCAGCCGCGTTGACAGATGGAGAAGTAAGAGAAGCATTTGTTCAGATGGACCAGGCCATCACTACTCAGGCACAGGCCATCACGGCCCAAGACACTAGAGAGGGTGCTCCTAGAGAGAACCCACATTCTAGCACCATGGCTAGCAGACTGAGGCACTTCACTAGAATGAATCCTCCAGTCTACTACGGGTCCAGAACTAATGAGGATACCTAGGAGTTTGTGGATGAGGTCTACAAAATTCTCTGTGCCATGGGTGTTGATGAAAAGGAAAAGGTTGAGTTAGCTGCATATCAACTAAAAGATGTGGCTCAGGTGTGGTACATAATGTGGGCAGATGGCCGAGCACCACGAGAAGTCCCCATCACTTGGGACATTTTCAAGACTGCATTTCTGGAGAGATTCTATCACAGAGAGCAACGAGAAGCTAAGGTTGAAGATTTCATCAACCTACGACAGGGAGGTATGTTAGTCAAGGAGTATTCCTTGAAATTTGTTAAGCTCTCAAAATATGCTTCTTCTCTAGTGTCCAATAGCAGGGATCAGATGAGCAGGTTTGTGAATGGTGTGTCGGAGGATGTAGAGGAGGACTTTTGGGAAGCCATTTTGCATGATAACATGGACCTGGGCAGGTTAATGGTACATGCACAGCAGGTGGAGGAGAGTCATCGGAGAAAGAGAGGCCAAGAAGGCAAGAAGCCTAGGCCCTCAGATCAGACTGGTTCTATCTCTGGTTGGGGTACATTTGGAGTCCAGAACAGGCCCAAGTTCAAGAAGGGGAAGAAACACTCAGGTAATCCTACTCCTTCCAGGAACTCGAATGCCAAAGTGGACAAGTCTGTCCCCAAAAAGGGCAATGATAGAAATGCCCAGCGTAACATCAAGACGTGTGGTAAATGTGTCCGTTTGCATGGAGGTGAATTCTTGGTAGGTACTAATGCCTCCTATGGGTGCGGAAAGAGCAGGCATATAGTAAAGGGCTTCCCACATGTGAGGAATTAGGCCAAGATAGATGCTCAGCCTCGGCTGAATCCTAATGCTGCAGCCGAACCTCCCAAGAGGAACAAATTTTATGCTCTGAAAGGTATAGAGGAGCAAGAGAAGTCAGCTTATCTGTTCATGGGTACGTTGCATGT
Organism: Solanum sitiens; assembly: GCA_016801875.1. Classification (NCBI taxonomy): domain Eukaryota; kingdom Viridiplantae; phylum Streptophyta; class Magnoliopsida; order Solanales; family Solanaceae; genus Solanum; species Solanum sitiens. The sequence goes on from JABWTJ010000840.1 coordinate 313,721, forward strand.
CTTTTCTTTTCCTATGTATGCATTGTTAGATCCAGGATCCACTTTGCCATTTGTTACTCCTTTAGTATCTAGTAAATTTGACTTACTTCCTCAGATCTTACATGAGCCTTTTCTAGTTAGTACTCCTATAGGAGACAACATTAGAGCATAAAAAGTATATAAAGATTGGCCAATTAATGTCCTTGATAGAATCACTCATGCTGACCTAGTAGAGTTAGTCATGCTTGATTTTAATATAATTTTGGGTATGGATTGGCTCCATAAGTGTTATGCTACTATAGACTGTCGAAACAGGGTTGTGAGGTTTCAGTTTCCAAATGAGTTAGAGCTTGAACGGGAAGAGCGTGATTCAAATCCAATAGGCCAAATCATTTCCCATCTAAAAGCCAATAAGATGATATCTAAGGGGTACTTATACCACTTAGTTAGAGTCAATGACCTAGAACAAGAAGTTCCTTCCATAGACTCTGTGTCCATAGTGAATGAGTTTCAAGATGTCTTTTCGGAGGATTTACCAGGAATTTCTCGTGAACGCAAAATTGATTTTGGTGTTGACTTAGATCCCAACACCAAACCAATTTCCATTCCCCCATATAGGATGGCACCAGCCAAACTCAAAGAGTTGAAGTTGCAGTTAAAAGATTTACTTGATAAGGGTTTCATCCAGCCGATCATATCCCCGTGGGGTGCTCCAATATTGTTCGTTTTGAAAAAGGATGGAACTCTTATAGTGTGTATCGATTATCGGCAACTAAACAAAGTCACTATAAAGGACAAAAACCCTCTTCCCAGAATTAATGATCTATTTGATCAACTCCTAGGTTCAAATTTCTTTTCAAAAATAGATCTCCGGTCAGGGTATCATCATCTTAGAGTGAGACAAAAAGACGTTCCTAAAACTTCCTTCTGTACTAGGTATGGTCATTACGAGTTTCTTGTAATGTCATTTAGTCTCACTAACACACCAGCCACGTTTATGTACCTTATGAATAGAGTCTTCCGTGAATATCTTGATTCTTTTGTCATAGTATTCATAGATGATATCCTGATATACTCTAAGACTAGAGAAGAGCATGAAGAACACTTGAGAAAGACATTACAAGTAATCAGAGAGCATCAGTTGTATGCAAAGTTCAGTAAATGTGAATTTTGGTTGAAATCAGTGACCTCCCTTGGTCATGTTGTGACTGACCAGGGTGTTGAAGTTTATCCAAAAAAAGGTTGAAGCAGTGAAAAATTGACCGAGACCCCTCACTCCTACAAACATCCAGAGTTTCTTGGGTCTAGATAATTATTATTCTAGGTTTGTGGAGGGTTTTTCCACTATTGCAGCTTCGTTTACAGACTTAACAAAGAAGAAGATGAAGTTTGAGTGGTCTGAAAAGTGAGAGAAGAGATTCCAAGAGATCAAAGACCGACTAACTTCACCCCCAGTTCTCACATTGCGGAGGAGTGGTGCAGGATATATGGTATACTGTGATTCTTCCCGAGTAGGTTTGGGATGTGTTCTTATGCTAGATGGCAAGGTTATTGCATATGCATCGAGATAGTTGAAAATCCACGAGAATAATTACCCTACTCATTATCTTGAGTCAGCTGCTGTGGTATTTGCGTTGAACTTTCGAGACATTACATATATGGTGTACATGTTGATGTATACACTGACCATAAAAGTCTTCAGTATTTTTTTACGCAGAGAGAATTGAACCTTTGTCAGAGAAGATGTCTAGAACTGCTCAAGGATTATGACATGAGTGTCTACTATATCCCAGGTAAGGCCAATGTAGTGGCTGATACGTTGAGTTGATTGAGTATGGGAAGCGTGTCTCATATTGATAATTAGAAGAAGGAGCAAGTTAAAAAAGTACACCAACTTGATAGGTTGGGTGTACAGGTGGCAGATACACCAAGTGGGGGTGTTTCGGTTCATTCAAGTTTCGAGTCCTCACTTGTTGTAGATGTTAAAGCTAAGTAACATCTCGACCCAGTGCTCATGGAGTTGAAAAACTCAGTGTTGAGTAAGTTGAATGAATCATTTTCCCTAAGAGGGGATGGTGTACTCAGGTACCAGAACAAATTATGTATGCCCAATGTTGACGATCTGCGGCCTAATATTTTGGCAGACGCTCACGGTTCCACGTATTCCATTCATCCAGGTGCCACCAAAATGTACCATGACCTTAAAGAGGTCTATTGGTGGAAAGGTATGAAGCGAGACATCTCTAAGTTTGTGGAGGAGTGTCCCAATTGCCAACAGGTTAAGGCTGAACACCTTAAGCTTGGGGGTCTCACCCAATCGATCAAGATTCCAACGTGGAAGTGGGAGGCCATTAATATGGATTTCTTGGTTGGTTTTCTGAGAACCAGAAAGTTGCACGATTCCATGTGGGTCATTGTTGACCAAATGACCAAGCCCGCATACTTCATTCCCATGAAGTCCACTTACCGAACCGAGGACTATGCCAAACTTTATATTGATGAGATCGTGAGGTGGCATGGGATTCCTTTATCTATTATTTCGGATAGGGTAGCCCAATTCACTTCTCACTTTTGGAGATCTTTCCAAAAGAGCTTGGGTACACAGGTGAAGGTTAGTACTGCTTTTCATCCTCAAACGGATGGACAAGCAGAACGTACCATTCAGACCCTTGAAGACATGTTGAGAGCATGTGTTATTGACTTCAAGGGGAGTTGGCATGATCATTTGCCATTGGTTGAGTTCCCTTATAATAACAGCTACCATTCCAGTATTGGGATGGCACCTTTTGAAGCATTGTATGGCAGGAAATGTAGGACTCCAGTTGGGTGGTTTAAAGTAGGAGAATCTACCATCCTTGGCCCTGAGATCATACATGAGGCTATAGAGAAGGTGAGGATGATCAAGGATCGATTGGCTACTGCTTACAGTCATCAAAAATCCTATGCTGATAACAGAAAGAGAGCTCTTGAATTCGAAGTAGGTGATCAAGTCTACTTGAAGATATCACCAATGAAAGGGGTGATGAGGCTTGGTAAGAAAGGGAAGTTGAGTCCGAGGTATATATGTCCTTATGAAATCTCACAGCGAGTAAGAAATGTTGCCTACGAACTGAAGTTACCACAAGACTTGGCTTCTGTTCATCCAGTGTTTCACATTTCGATGCTTAAAAAGTGTCTAGGCGATCCAGCATCCATCCTTCCTGTTGAGGGGTTAGGAGTTGATGAGAACCTTTCTTATGAAGAGGTTCCAATTGAGATTTTAGATCGTCAAGTGAAGGGGCTGAGAAACAAGGAGGTTGCCACTGTGAAGTTATTATGGAGGAATCACTTTGTTGAGGGAGCAACATGGGAGGCCGAGGCCGATATGAGATATCGTTAACCTCACTTGTTCAGTTCTCGAGGTTAGATATACTCTTCCTAAGTCTGATTTTGTTTAAGAAACTCTAAGTTTTAGTGCATTAGTCGATTTGGTGTTCTAAGTCCATAATCGTGTGTTTTATACTTGCACTATATGATTTAGAATGAGTTCATGCTTGCATTCATGTTGCTATTTTTGTATAACGTAGACGTGATATTTGTGTTGCATGAGTCGTGATGTGTATTAAGTTAAGTGTGATTGAGAAGGAAGTTCCTCAATCTCAAATATGAAGATTCAGATAATCTTTGAGTAATATGTATCATCCAGAGTAAGTGTGAATCAGATATTCACAAAGATTAAATATTCAAGTATGTTAAAGTGTTTTCGAAATTACCCTGTCTGATTTAAAACGATGTGTAAGTGTCATTCGGGGACGAATGTTCCTAAGGGGGGGGGGGGATAATGTAACATTCCAGAAAAATGTACATATCTAGTAAATAGCCTAATAGGTTTTAAGAATGCGTATGGGGATACATAGACATCCCAATGCCCAATATTGAGAAATATTAGGCATATTAGAAAATATTGGCTAAGGGTGTTAGCCAATTTTTCTAAGTATGAATAAGCATTATTTAAGAATTGTACCTGCAAAGAAGACCCTAAGCTAAAATTCTATATCCAACCATACCAACGCATTAGGTACTAGGCATCCCAGTGTCAAACCTAGTACCATAGCACGTAACCATTTTAAATGATCATGTAGATTAAGCAGTGTCCAAGGACATAGTGAGGATCCTTGGACAAGGAGTGAACTTTCCAAATTCAACAACAGAAGTGCACGGTTGGGAAAGTAGGCAACAACAAATGTGCAAGCACATGTGTAACCGGCCGAGGGGGACCATGCAAAAAGCCCAACCGAATTTGGTTAAGTGGTTAGGGGCAGGTGTGCGAACGGGTCCAGCCAAGTGGGGCCGGGATTCCTAACCAACTCTAGACTCTAACTAACTTAACAAACTAGCAAGATAACCTAGGACAAACCAAGAACGAACAGCCAAGGGACCCGACAACCTAAGACCTTGTCGGGTGACACCTAACTAACCTAACTAACTTAGGGAGAATCTAGTACCTAACCTAGGATAGTCCAAAGGGGTTAGTTGTGGTCCTAGTGACTTAGGGGTATTTTAGTAATTTCCCTAGGTCCATTAATTAATTAATTTAAAAACTTAATTAATTAAGTTAAAGCCTTGGTCAAGCTGAGACCCTTAGCCAATTATCAGATTTGGCAAAGTCAAATGTCCTCCTATGTCTAGTCAACTTAGGAGGGGAGTTTTAGTAATTAACTAATTAATTTATTAATTAAGTTAATTAGTCTAAAGTTGAATTATTCAACATCAGTTCCAAAGACCTAGAAACCACGATCATTCACTAGAAACTCAAGACGCAAAGGCAGTAAGCAAAACGTAGAAAGGCAAAGGTTCTCTTAGGCGATTTCAAGGTACTCTTCAAGGTTTTTGTGAAAAGTGAACGTCGAAGATTCAATTCTACATAAGGTATGGGTTTTCTCTACTAGAATTCTTCCTCCAAGAGACTTTTCAACATTTTGAATCTATGAATACCAAAACTAGGGTTGTTCCCAACGATATTGTTGAACGTCAATTTCCCTAGTTATCCTTGTTTTCGATTCTAATAAGTATGTAGATGTAATCTCAAACATGTTGTTGGTATGTGGTGCTAAATGATCCTTATGTGTAGTTTTCTTGATTTGTTAATGACTAATGAGGCCTATAGATCTGGTTCCCATGATTTGTACATTAGTTACACGAAACAAAGAATGATGTAATGCTTAATTATGTTCGAGAATATGAAGTTTGTTATGATTCGGTTATGAAGTATAGTTACTGTTAAATGTCAACTTACTTGAGATGATGAGTTTACTAAAGTATATATATGAATGTTAATCGACTTGGCTAATGATAATCTCATGAAAAATGTTGACTGAAGGGTTGGCTTGTGCCAATAAATTGGCTAGTAAATTTTTATGTCCAAATTGTTATAGGCCAATACTTATTCTTACTAATCTTATATGGCCAATGTATTGTAATGCAAAAATAAGCACACCTAAGGAAACTCAATGAATTCATACCAAAGAGTATGACAATAATTTGGACAAGTCCCAACATACTCTATCAAAATGAACTATGAATATAGTAACTACATTGAATAAAGTTCATAATGTTCATACAGAATGATATAACGCTACCAAATGACATTGAACAAGATAAATTGAGTAATAACATAATTAAAAGCTCAATATTAATGAAAGTGACCAGAATTGGGTGTTAAAGGAAGTGAGACAAATCTCACTTACACCTAAGACAGCTATGTTAAAGATACTCACTTAAGAGGGTGTTAGAAAGTGTTAGAGGAGTCTCATTAACACCAAGATGATAATGTAATGTTAAATTCACATTTTCATCAAGTAAAGAAAGGGATTACAAGTTATCCATAGAGTAAGTAAACCTCATAACTAAAAGCAAGCTTCCATAATGTTTGAGTCAACTCTAACAATTATGAAGGAAAAGAAATTGAGCAAAGCACTGATAGACTAGCAATGAGCTTGTGCCAGCACATGTAAGTATCATGAGATGAGTCTTCACCAAGGTGGATAAGATTCTCCGCAAATCTTCTAGTCTTCGAACTATGTTTAGCCAGCATGGGAACTAGCCAGTGGATTCCACCTTAGAGAGCTAGGTAGATTTGGTTTCACATTGGCCGGCGTAACCACCCCTTTTCAGTGTGGGGCAGACACTGGATTTCATGTTTAGATCACATGATCTATGTCGGTTAATGATCAAAATAAAGTTCTTTGTTTCACTTTAGCCGTGAACCACCCCTTTTTGGTGTGGGGAAGACACTGGACTTGGTTTCACTTTAGCCGGTAAACCACCCCTTTTCGGTGTTGGGCAGACACTGGATTTCATATTAACTCACATGATATAGGTTCACTTTGATCGGTGAACCACCTATTTTCGGTGTGGGGAAGACACTGGATTTCATGTCATTTCACATGATCTTAATTCTAAAGACTTCATTAAGAAAGTAAGAAGGAAGAAGAGATGTAAGTTCAAAATGAACTAAGAAAGCAAGAGTTTAAGAATATCAATCCTCAATGTTTGATAAGAATGAAGTTTTCCACAAGTAAGGGGCATAGCCAATAATGAATTCTTATATTATGCAAATGATCATAGCCAAATAAGATTGGATTATAATGACTTCTTATATTAGACAAATGATCAAATAATAGGCATAACCAATAAAGATTGGCTTATAAAAATTTCATGTCCAAATTGTAGTTAAATCATTTCCTTTATCTCTTGAATTACTTACGTGATTTATTGTAGGTATGGGACTACAAAGAATCATTGCACTTGCAAGTAAGCCATAGGATTAAGGAGATCGTTGACTACACCACAAGAAGAAGAAAAAGACTGAAAAATAAACTAAGTGTTGGAAAAGAGCTCTCGGGTTTAGGAGGAGCAAATATATAATTTCTCATTTGAGATGTTCTAAAATTATGTTCATGATTCCAAGGTCTTATGTTCATATAGAAAATGATTTTTGTGTTTTGAATGCATTAAAATACGTCATATTCATACCATGAATTACAAATAACGAATTAAGAAAGTCTAGTGACTTCACTTTCTATAAATGGCATGTTATTATAGGATGATCTTTCCTTCATCATGCATAGTTCTTATGTGTATGTGTGCATACACCTATATTTAGTACAAGTGTGTACTAACCCTATACTATTACTATTTTTATAGGTGCAGGTCAGAGAGAAGGTTGAAGACATTGAAGCGGTTCGGACTTAGCGATCTCCAGACTTTTGGTAGGTCCTCTTGAGTTTGGGGATGCTACGCTTTACTTCTAGCATTAGTACTTTAGACATAGCTAGTGTATGTTGTCCCTACTGTTTCATTTAAAGACATTTATTCAAAGCTTTTTATTAAGGCCGCTTTTGGAAGACTATAACGATATATTGATTCTTTCATTTGAATTGCTTAATCGATTATAGATGGTTGTTTAATTTGAGCTTATTAGCCTATAAATCTATGTAGTATTTATATGAAGTCTATGTACACTTAATTATGTTTTAAAAGTTTTAAATTTTCCATAAATTTAACTATATGAATGTGATGAAAGCTAAGAAGAGGCTTGTATGCGACCTCTGAGAGGTTAACGACGCCGGTTGTGATTTAGATTCCAGAATCCAGGTTGTGACAAACCTTCCAAAAGGGGAGTCTTGTTGTGTCTTACATGAATTGAATGAGCTAAGTCTTCTAAAAGAGTGTACTACTTAGGGTAGTTGGTGGAATGGGATGCAATCTACTCATAGCACTAAGTATGCATTCCGAAAGGGAAGTCTTGGTCTGTTGTTTGAGTGTCCTTCTAATGTCTTGTCATTGAGTGGGGACTTGTTCTGCCGAGGTGAGTAAGCCTAGACGGGGTAGTCTTGGGGATCACTTAGGTGTTTATTGAAGGAGGTGTATGGGAGTTTACTTCATGTATTATCTTGGTGAGTCTTAGGATAACCTTAGCTAGGAAAAATCCTACGGAAATAAGTTCACTTCCTCTTGGCTTGACTTTGGAAGTTCACTGTTTTGTGAATAAGGTAATTCACTATAAGGCTAAAATGACTCACTGTAATTTTGGATAGTTTACTGTAAAATGGTCCTTTTTGTAAAATTATGGAAATCCCTCTCTATGTGTTAAATAATGATTCTTATGTTGTTTTACTCCCATATTCATGAATGTTTTACTTAATTGGCATGAAAATGTGTTTTTACTAAAATGTTCTTTTTTGCATGTTTTTGCATATTCAATACTTAGTACATTATTTGTACTAACCCCATACTTTTCTATACTCTATAAGTATAGGTTTTGGAAGCAAGGTTGATGTCTAGAAGGCAAAGCTTGGGAAAGATTATCTCAAGACAAAGTATGTCCTCATATATCCGAGAGCATAGTTCCTATTCTCTTAGATTCTTCATTTAAGGACTTACTATGTTTTTCTTTCAATGTAAAGGGCCGTGTTTCTAAGGTATTATGTCGTGTCTTTAATTTTGGCTTGTGACGATGAGATTTTCATAATATTTATGAAAGAACTCCTTTTTATATTAAATGCCGTGAAAAGTTTTAATTCCGCACTAATTTTTATGTCTTATGCAATGAATGATAGTTAAAGGGCTTGTACGAGACCCAAAAGGGTCAAGTACGCCTTGTGATGATCCAAGGGTTCTCCCTAACTTCTAAGGGGTACTCTCAAGTCGTGACAGTTTTTCAAGTTCTTAAGGATCATCAACTCTTTGCCAAATATAGCAAGTGTGAATTTTAGTTGAGGTCGTTAGCAGTTCTTGGTCATATTATCTCTAGTGAGGGAGTCAAGGTTGATCCAAGGAAGACCGATGAAGTGAAAACTTGGCCTAGACCATTGGCTCCTATGGATATTATGATTTTCTTAGGCCTAGCCGGTTATTATATAAGGTTTTTCGACGGGTTTGCATCCGTTTCTTCCCCTTAGAAAACCTTGACTCAAAAGAATGTGAAATTTTAGTGGCGGAAGAATGTGAGAGAAGCTTCCAAGTGTTGAAGGATAGTCATACATCCGCTCCAGTGTTTACTTTATCGAAGGGTACTAAGGGATTCATTTTATAATGTGATGCATCTCGAGTTGGGTTGGGGTGTGTTCTTATGTAACATGGCAAAGTTATAACCTATGCTTCTAGGCAACTCAAGATTCATGAGAATAATTATCCGACTCATGAGCGGCCGTGGTATTTTCCTTGAAAATATTGAGGCATTATCACTATGGGGTTCATTTTTATGTGTATACGGACCATAGAAGTCTTCAATACGTATTCACTCAAAAGGAGTTGAATCTCAGGGAAAGGAGATGGTTAGATTTGTTGAAAGGCTATGACATGAGTGTTCTCTATAACCCCGGCAAGTCTAATGTGGTAGCGGATGCTCTAAGTGGCTTGTCCATGGGAAGTGTGTCCCATGCTGAAGAAACTAAGAGAAACCTATAGGCGATGTTCATAGGTTGGCTCGTTTAGGGGTTCGAATTGAATATTCTCCTAATGGTGGTGTTGTGGTACATCATAACTCCGAGTCGTGTTTGGTGGTTGAGTTAAAGTCTAAGCAATGCATTGATCATTTATTGATGGAGTTTAAAGAATCGGTTCTTGGAAAGATGAATGAGTCATTCTCCCCAGGGGGGATGGCATTCTTATGTACCAAGGGAGATTGTGTGTGCCCAGTGTCGATTATTTGAGAAATCAGATTCTTGAGGAAGCTCATGAAGCCCGTTACTCTATTCATCTGTGTTCAACTAAGATGTATCATGATCTTAGAGAAGTATTTTGGTGGAATGGCTTAAAAAGGGACATTTCATAATTTGTTGCAAAGTGTCCCAATTGCCAACAAGTGAAAGCTGAGCAACAAAAGTCGGGTGGGCTACTACAAGAAATCCAAGTTCCTACTTGGATGTAGAAAGATGTTAACATGGATTTTGTAGTTGGTTCCCTCGGACTAGAAGGCAATGTGATTCTATATGGGTCTCCGTGGATAGATTGACGAAGTCCACTCATTCCCGTTAAGTCCACTTATTTAGTTGAAGATTATGCAAGAATCTATATTGACAAGATAGTAAGTCTTCATGGGGTTCCTTTGTCCATCATATCGAATAGAGGTGCTCAATTCACATATAGGTTTTGAAGGTCATTTCAAAGTGGTTTGGGTACTCAAGTGAAGTTAAGCACCGCTTTTCATCCCCGAATGGATGGTCAAGCAGAACGTACCTTTAAAACTCTTGAATATATGCTTAGAGGTTGTATAATTGACTTTGAGGGAAATTTGGATGAGCATTGCCTTTGGTGGAGTTCTCATATAATAATAGTTTCTATTCATTCATATCTATGGCTCCTTTTGAAGCTTTGTATGGTAGGTGGTGTAGATCTCTTATTGGATGGTTTGAGGTTGGCGAGTCTTCGCTTCTTGGTCCCGACTTGATCTATAAGACCTTAGATAAAGTTCATATCATAAGGAACCATTTGCAAATAGCCTATGGTCGGCAAATATCTTTTGCCAATCATAGTAGGAGAGACCTTGAATTTGAAGAAGGTCATACGGTGTATTTAAAAATTTTGCCCATGAAAGTGGTGGTTAGATTTGGCAGAAGGGGAAGTTAATTCCTCGTTATGTGGGTCCCAATAAAATTTTGCAAATGGTTGGCAAGGTTGCATATGAGTTGAAATTACCTAGTGAACTATCTTCTGTTCATCCGGGTTTCCATGTATCCATGCTTAAGAAGTGCACTGGTAACCCCGAGTCCATTCTTCCTATCGAAGTTCTTGGTGTGAAAGATAACCTCTCCTATGAGGAGGTTTCGGTTGAAATCCTTCATCGTCAAGTGAAGAGGTTGAGGAACAAAGAGGTGGCCTCCGTAAAAGTATAATGGAGAAACAACCAAGTTGAGGGAGCAACATAGGAGGCCGAGGCTGACATGAAGTCTCGTTATCCTCTTCTCTTTGTTAATTAAGGTTAGTTGTTCTTATTAATAATGAAAATAATGAATAAATTGAATTTTTGCTAGTTTTTGAGTATGTGCATATTTTGGTAATGTTAGTGTCAAAATGAGTTACCATAAACGAGGCTTTTTGTGGTAACTTGCACTTACGTGAAAATAGGTTTTATATTCTTGAGATTTTGTTCTATGGATGTTGTCTTCGGAAGAAGAGCATAGTAACTCTTTAATGTCATTTTGAGCTCATGTTGATTTTGCGAAGGTAGTTCCTCATAATTTATTTTGAAATATTGATATCTTATGCGGGGTGACTTGAGTTGCTATGTTTAATATTGTTATTATGTGTTGAATGGAGTTGTGAAGTACTCCTATGATATGTGACTCATACTATACATGTTGTTGGTTGGGCTGCTGGTCTTAAGTCTATCCCTTCCTTCCAAAAGATTTTAGTGTCATTCGGGGACGAATGTTCCTAAGGGAGGGATAATGTAACACTCCAAAATTGGAAGACCTTATATAGAGCCCCACATGTTTATCTAAGGTTAGTAACACTTTAATAAGGCCTAAAATATTGTCAATAAACCATTTAGGAAGTTTTGGAGTCAAGGTATAAAGAAACGTCCATGACGTCCGGAAGCTAGTCAAATTTAAATAGTGAAACGTCCTTAGGTTTTGGGAAAGTTTGGAGGTGTTGTATGAGGTCTAAAACTTATAAAATGACTATAGATAGGTAAAATATTATATATAGAGTAAAAGAGTCCAGGTTCGACCCCCCAAGGGTCGCCCTAGGGGTCTACGAAAGGAACCAAAACTTGGTTTTGCAAACTGCCAAAGCAGCACCCAAATTACACATATGGGGAGTGTGTCCGCGTCGCGGACTTGGAGGGATTTTGGTCAAAATTCAAGTCTGCATCGGGGGAAGGTCGCGGAATCCTCTGTCTCCAAAAATTAATTTAGAAAATCATGCGGGAGCAGCTCCGTGTCGCAAACTTGTTCCCTAACAAAAATCTGAAAATTGGAAATCAAGTCTGACTTCATTAAATGGTAAAATTAAGTAAGGGGTCTTTTGGGTATTTCATGGGAGGTTATATATTGATTTAAAATAAGTTTTCCTCACATTCACTCACTCAAATCAAATCCCCAAATCAAAACCCAAAAGCTCTCACCTCTCTCTACTTTCTCTCTCTAATCAACCTCCATTAAAGGAAGAACAAATCTTGAAGAAGAACACCAATTTCTCTATGATTGGTAGATTAATATTCATTAAGGTATGGGTTCTTCACTCTTGGATTCTTTTCCTCAAGAGGTCCTCTCAAAGTTGATTTCTAAAACACCCAATTCCAAGGGGTTTTTCTATTCTAATGGGTTTTCTTCTAAACCTGAAATTGATGATTGATTGTGTTTAATTGTGATTACCCATGGATAATTAAGTGTAGATTGTTGAGTAATTGATGATAATTGAGTGAATTTTGTGTGGATCATGTCCCTTTACCCAAATTCCCAAATCTTGGATCCTGCTTATGAATTGATGGAAATTGATGAATGTATTGATTTGTAGACTTATTTTATCTATTCTAATTCATTCTTGGACTGATTAGGGTAATGTATTGTTGGGATTTGATCTATTTCTTGAAGAATTCATGATGAACCCTTTTCCCCGTAACCCTAGGTTATTAATTGAAGTTAATTGGGATAGTGATGATGAAATTGACTTCATTATTCTGTTAATTTCTATTGTGTGATGATATTACACCCATTATTGGGTTGAATTGGATGGTTGATGGTAAAACCTTGATGATGGCTTGTGAAGGATATTGGGGTAAGTCTTGTGATCTCAATCCTTTACTTCAATTATGATTACTTGTGTGTGTTTAGTGATGAAGTTGTATTGAAGTATACCTTATAATAAGATTGATTAGGGTTGGTATGATGTTCAATTGGAATGTCTTGAATTATGACTTGTGATTTGTTGGCTAACATGTAATGATATAAGGATAGTGATGACTTACCTATGTGCCTTGTCATAATGTGATCATGTAAGTGTGCTAACCTCACATGTGTGAATTGTAATGAAAGGACAATACTCATGCAATTCTTATTGAGCTATGATGATGATTACATAAGGGGTAGACCCTATAACCTAAACTAGGTTATGATGATTAACAAAGGCTTAAAGACATTTCAAAAGGGACGCTAGCTTAGCACTGACAGAACTTGAAGATTAGGGGTGGCGCCTTCCCAAGAAGGGAAGGTAGGGTTCACCATAGTCCTCACGGGGTGGATAGCCTCATAGACCAAAAAGGGATTAGAGTGATACTTCCATGAAAGCCCCCCAAGCTCCATAAACTAGGTTGTTACCATAGGAATACTAGCTAGTGCATCCACCTAGATGTTATGTTCATATTTTGGTACTACTTTGGCTGGTAGACCACCTTCCATCGGTGTAAGGTTTTACAACACCGGATTCCACACTTAGCTCTCATGATCTATGTCAGTTATGGAAAGTTTTCCGAAAAGTAAAATGAAGTAATGAAGTAAACACTAACTAGGGTGACTTACGAGGTTTGACTTAGTCTAGGTAAGGTTATGGGACTCTACCTATGCCTTGGACTAGTTTAACTTGAGGGAAGCCTTAGGAGGTTGTTCTTATGTTCTTATGATCTTATAAAGTGACAATTATGTATATGTTAACTTTACATGTTATTGATTCTATATGATGTTAGTTTCACTAATGAACATGTTGTTGGTCTATATTGCTAAGTATGAGGAGGATTACTCTTGATGTTATGTTATGTGAAGTTAAGAATTGCTTAGGGTCCTTTGTTTGGTTTACATGATTGAGTAGGGTTATGGGGATTTACTTGGTTATTGCACTTGTAGGCTAAATGATGGTTTATGGGTAAGGGTTTTGATTATATTATGAAGTTATGAACTCTTATATATGTTGACTTGACTATGTTTGATGATGTTGGTCTTGTGTTGTATATGTCCTTGACTAAAGAGTTACGTGATCATTGGTTTATAGGGGTTCTTGGATGTTCATACCGCTTTTCAAAGTAAATTAGCATGTTTTGAACAAATGTCCTCTTTAGCATGATCTCAATTGCTGTATGTGCATATACTCATACTTCGTACAAATGTGTACTAACCCATGTTTTATGTTTACTATAAAATGTAGGGTCCAGCCGTTGAGCTTATAGAAGGACTTTGAAGACTACTTGGATATTCCCCAAGTGTTTGGTAGGTCCTCACCTTATGAGCTATAGATGTTGTTCTAGTTATAAGACTTCTAGTTCTTTCATTTTCATTGAAGACGATTGTTATATAAGCCATATGAGGCTCTTTGTTGTAATGAAGTATGGGTTAAACCCAATTATTGTATTTGTTTTAGATGGTTCTAATATGAGACATATTATAGACTTCCTATGAGATTATGTTCTTATACTATATATGTGAAATAAAAGTAGAAGCCAATGTAGTGCTTGTTATTGCGAATAGCCCAAATAAACTTCTTAAATATATATATGATGTGTAAGAGATAGGTCTAAGTAAACCTCAATGTAGAAGTAAATAAAAACTTTTAAATTTTCCGCAATTTAACCTATGAAACGTAATGACAACTGCTAAGAGGTTAGTATTAGTCCTCTTCGAGGATGACTACACCTGTTATTTCTAGGGGGTGCTCCTCGGATGTGACAGTTCCCTTAGGATGTGCATTGATTACGCTCTACTCAATAAAGTCACCATAAAGAACAAGTATCCTCTCCCTAGGGTTGATGATCTATTTGATCAACTCCAACATGCGAGTTACTTTTCAAAGATTGATTTGAGTTCGGATTATCATAACCTTAGGGTGATAGGTGAAGATATTCATAAAATGTCTTTTTGGACTAGGTATGATAATTATGATTTCCGAGTCATTTTTTTTGGGTTAGCTAATGCCCCTGCTGCTTTTATGGATCTAATGAATAGAATCTTCCGAAAATACCTTGATGCTTTTGTAATTGTCTTCTTGATGAAATATCTGTGTATTTTAAGAGTGAGGATGAGCATATGGGCCATTTGAGGGTTACATTGTCACAAACAAATTACCCCTTAGAAGCTAGGGATAACCCTCGGATTGTGGTCGGGCGTACATGATCCTTTGGGGTCTCATACAACCCCTTTAACTGTCGTTCATCACATAAGACATGAAAAGTAGTGTGGAATTTAAAACTTTTTACGAATAATTAAATAAAAAAAGTCTTTCATAAATACTAGAGAATCCCATCGTCACATGACAACATAAAGACACGACATAATATCTTAGGGACACGGCCCTTTACATTAAAGAAAATACATAATAAGTCTGTAAATAAGAAACTATGAAAAGGACTTTGCCCTCGAATGTATGAGGACATACTTTGTCTTGAGAGGAACTATCCCAAGCTTTACCTTCAAACCTTCAAAAGTTTCCAACCTATACTTATATAGTATAGAAAAGTATGGGGTTAGTAGAAACAATGTACTAAGTATGGCATATGCAAAATCATGTAAAAAGGGACATTTTGATAAAATAAGCTTTCATGCCAAATAACTATAACACTCATGAATTTAGAAGCAAAACGACATAAGGAACATCACTAAACACTTAAAGAAGGATTTCCATAACTTTAACTCAAAAATACACTTTACAGTAAGTTACCCTACCTTTACAGTGAACTAATCATGCATACAATCTCCACGTAAGTACTCTTATCCAATAGGACTCTTAGGTCACACTAAGTGCAATGTGAGAGTATCATTCCATACTACCACTCCCACTTAGCGCTCCTAATGGATTCCCAAGGATTTGAGTATGTTACAACAATTTAACCAAAGAATACAATTACAGTGAACCATAGGAAAATATTACACCGAGTTTAGCAACTTTACAGTGAACTAAATACTCCAACGATGGTGAACTTCCAAGTATTGCCAATGAGAAAGCAAACTCATATCCGTAGGAGTTTCCCTACATAAGGATAATCCTAAGATTCTCCAAGGTAAGACATGAAGAAAACGTCTAAACACTTCCTTCAATGCACACCCATGCTTTCCTCAAGACAACCCCGTTCGGCTTACTTGCCTAGGGAGAACAAGTCACCACTCAATCACAAGACATTAGAAGAACACCCAACAAAACACCAAAGACTTCCCTTTCGGAATGCCTACTTAGTGCAATGAGTAGGATAGCATCCCATACCACCACCTACCCTAAGTAGTACACTCTTTTAGAAGGTTTGGCACCAAGTCTTCCCTTTCGGAAGGTCCTACTTAGTGCAATGGATAGATAGCGTCCCATACCACCACCTACCCTAAGTAGCACGTTCTTTTAGAAGACTTAGTTCATTAAATTCAAATAGGTATCACATTATTTTAGAAGACTTATTATTTTCATTACTTTTGTGGGGGGTTAGCTTAACCGACAAAGACCATGAGAGTTAGAAATGGAATCCCGATATTAACCCCTATCGGATGAGGGATCCTCATTTGCCTAGAGTAAGGTCATGCTTCTTAGCTTTTACATGGCTTTTCCAATAGCTACACCTATGTGGGCACATAGTTAAGGGATAAGGAGATTGCTATTAAGTTAATCATTCTCTACTAACGATGAGTACTCATCTCAAGAGGTATATTGTATACAACATCTCAACTCACGAAGTGTAACCACCCCTTCTTCATATCCTCTCGGTGCTAGGCATAACTCCCCACAGACTCTCAACATTATAAACTATAGGTTAAGGATAACTAGTGAACACCACATCTCAACTCACGAAGTGCATTCATCCTGTGACCTATCTTGGAAAGCTCATTAGGAATAGTGAGGTTGCTACTAGACACTTCATCTCAACTCACGAAGAGTGTCCACCCCAAGACTCCCCTTTCTACTCAACTTAGCTTCGTTCATTCACTTATGTATGTGTGCGTGTACATGTGAGCCCACCTTGCATATAAGCATCAATTCATTCACATTACTTCTATACATGATTTACACCTTCATTCATGAAGTCACACACTTTACAGGCTTCACATAATCATATACTTGATTTAGACCTAACCTAGGTCAAACATACAATTCAAGCTTCACAAAACACAATACAAGACCCATTTACAATATCTCTTCATTTCACAATTTAGACCTTTAAGATCAAATTCTCAATATATACTAAACATAACAAATTTATCAAGTAAACACCGCCACCAAGAAGATGGACCATACCACTCAAGAATGAATTTATAATAAGAAAAATACATTATAATCAACTCATCATTTAACCAAGCCATATCGAACTATAAAATTTTCTCAACATTTCATCATAATAAGGCCCTTAGGGCAGTAGCTAAACTAATATAACAACACAAGAAAACTAAAGTTCATTTTCAACACAAACATGCTCATTTCACCCATTTCTTAAGACAACATTTGAAGAAAAAGATTTAACATGATTTCATTGAAGTTTTAACCTTTAAATCATCAAATAACCTTAGAAACATCATTAATTAGTCGTTAGAAAGTATTAGAAACTAGGGTTGAAAACCCTTTTTGAAAATTTATTTGAAGTGGCTCCTTGAATGGAAGAGATTTCAAGGATGGATACCATACCTCATATTAAATACAAACCACTTATTTTTTATGAATAACATTCCCAAACCAGCCCTCCTAGTCCTTCTTGATTTCTAGCTCCAACGGAGACTTGAGAGAGAATTCTAAGGGAGAGGGGTTTTGGGTTTTAGGAAATAAAGTCTAAAATCAGGTCTTTGGGTTTTAAAAACTCTAATATACCTAAATAACCATAAAAATAACTCTCTAGGTTCATAAAAGACTTGGGGTGAGTTTACCAAACACCCCAAGACTTGGCAGCCCCTTTAACAGCTTTTGGGCAGTCTCACCAACGGACCAATCGATGGTCCGTTTGTCAAAGGATGGATTGTTGGTGAGGGTATAGTTTGTTGGTACTATTAATCCTAAACCTGAAGGAAATCTTGCCCAAACGACGGACCAGGTCGACGGTCCGTCGACTGGTCGATTGGCTCGTCGATTGGACACTGATTTGGCAGTTTTAGTCCAAGTCTTGGGCCCTTATCTAGGGACCTCCTATGGATCCTATGTGAGGTTGTACCCAAATATTAAACCCCTAAACATGATTGTATAGGTCTTAGTAACATCTCATGAAAGTTTCAAGCGAAACAAACACATAAAACTCACTCAACCACCTCAAGACACACAACTACTTTCTAAGACACACCTTCTGAACGTCATGGACGTTCTTGGTCGTTTGACCTCCAAACTTAACCAAACTTCATATAATGACTAAGGGAACTACAGTAAGGCATTTAAAATAAAAATTAATTCAAGAAACAACGACGGATCTTGAGTTCACATTAGTTCGTTTTGGGGCGTTACACATTGCAAGTCCTTAAGGAACATCAACTCTTTTGTATATATATTAAGTGTGTGTTTTGGTTGAAATATGTTACATTTATTGGACATATTATCTCAACTGAGGGTATAGAGGTAGATCCAAAGAAAAAGGAAATGGTTAGAAATTGGCGTAGAACTCTACCCCAACCGATATAAGAAGTTTCTTGGGTCTAACTGGGTACTATAGAAGGTTTGTTGATGGGTTTGCATCCATTTCTTGTCCTTTGACAACCTTCACTAAAAATAAGGTTATGTTAGAGTGGTCGGAGGCTTGTGAAAGAGGCTTCCTTGAATTGAAAGATAAGCTTACCATCACTCCAGTGTTGACCTTAACGAAGGGTACCAAAGGGTTTGTGGTGTATTGTGACGCTTCCTGATTATGTTTGGGTTTTGTCCTCATGCTACATGAGAATGTGATAGCTTATGCCTCCAGAAGAACTATCCAACTCATGACCTTGAATTAGCGGTCGTAGTGTTTGCCTTGAATATTTATAGGCATTATCTCGTATTCTTCAATAACTATTTAATCAAAAGGAGTTGAATCTCCAACAAAGGAGGTGTAACACCCCTAATGGTTTAGGTTAATATATAACCTAACATGTATGTTCCAGGATCTTCTAAGGTCGTAAAATTACTAATTATTGTGTTAAGAGTCGATGTGTTGAGTTTGGAAGTGAAATGTCCAAGGACGACCAAGACGTCTGGAAGGTAGTCTAGATTGAACTAGTGTGTAGTAGGGTTTCTCAGTGGAGTTTTGGAGTATAGCATGAGGGTGAAATTGAGCATCAAGGGTTCCTACACATAGACTGACATGTAAAGGGTCAAAACATTTGAGTACGACACCCCGGGGACCACCCTAAGGGTCCCCAAAGAGTACCAAAATGTTGGCCAAGAAAGCTGCCGGACAGCAAAGATATGGAGGTTGCTGCGCGTCACACCAGCTACACCTATAGGGAAAAAACATTGCCCTACGACACGGGGTCAACGCGAACCATTCTGTCTTGAAACTTTCCAGAACCAAGAATCAGAGGTGACCACGCAATGCACCGTGTCTTCCTAGATTTGGTCGCGTCGTTTTAAAGTCAAATTAGAATAGGTTAAATGGTCCAATAAATGCAGGTGCCTTTTGGGTAACTTATAGATTAATTATTCGCAGTTATTTTAGGGGTTTGAAGTGTATTTAATCAGTGAAATAGCTATTTAAATTGTAGACTCCAAATCAAAACCTCTCCCTCTACAAAATTATCTCAAGAACACCAGAAGAAGAGAAATTGAAGGCAGTTCATAGGACAAAATTCGCAAAGGAATCAAGCTAGGTTTAAGGCTAAAACCCAATGTATGTGAAACTTGTTCATCCATACATTCTTCCATCCATGGAGTCCCCCTAGTTTTCTCAATTGTGAATCCAAAATACCCCAATCTAGAGAGGGTGTGATTGCATTGTGGGTAAGGATTGATTGTGATCCCAATCTAGTGGGTAGCGTAAAATTATGTTGATACGATGATTATGTGATGTTTTCAAGGTGAATTGTAGTATTTGATGTTAAAGGTGATCAAGGAAGTTTTAGGCCACTAGAGGCAAGATAAAGGTTCTAAGTTAATCTTCTTAATTCAATTGTATTGTATACTATTTGATCTTGATCGAATCACCTAGTTATGAATTAAACTAGGTGTAGTTAATTAAGGATTATCTTGACTTGTAAAGATTTGATTGAACATGTGTGATCAAGCATGACTAGATTTATCTTCTAATGATCGAATTGAATGAAGTAAGCTTGTAATGGTATATGAATCGTGATAGATAGAAGTTATCTTTGATTATAGGATTTGTATATCATTGATGTTAGGTATTTGGGGGTGAAGTCATTATGAGGGCATTTCGATGATGTTTTCCTTCTTCTTTATACTTATACATGAACAAACTAGGGGAAACAAGGTCTCTCACATAGATGAACTCTAGGATGACCTAAGAACCTAAAATGAATCAAGGCATGATAGACTAGAATAGCTTAAAGTTGTATTAAATAGCCTCTTCTTGTGTAATTTACTTGGTAATATAATACCAAGGTGTGATAGCTTGAGATGATGAATCTCATGATAGCTTAATATGGATGATGTAAGCTCTCTCATGTCTAGCTTGGTCATGTGTTGCAAGGATTCTTTATCATATTAGCTTGGGGATGGTGGTTCCCATGATAGCTTTGAATTGAGTAGTAGCTCTCCTAACAATAGCTTGAAGTAGAATGACTAGAATGACTTCATAATAGCTTGACTTGGTTAGGCCAAGTCCATTTCATGATATCTTTAGGGGAAAAGTCTATACTCTCCCAATGATTAGCTTGACTTGCATGCAAGGTGCATTTCAAGATAACTTGATTTGCATGTAAGGTGTATTTCATGTAGATTGAGGTTGGTTTCTCATGATAGCTTAGGGTTGAGGATTCATGCTCCCCTATTATTAGCTTCCATCTACATGATTGGTTGCATGATTGTTAGGTTGGTACTTATGTATCCTTCCTTGTTATCTTGGTTGGTATGTCAAGACGTTTTCCATGATAGTAGGTCTATTATATTAGCATGATTAACATTAATAGAAAAGTGTGCAACATAAGTTAACTTGGATTAGGTTAGTGTAGAGAAGTACTTAGTGTGGATGGTATTATGGGATGCCATTCATACATGGCAATATGAATTGAAGCTACCTATGAGATGACCCATACATGATGTATGCTTAGCTTGGATAGTGACTATAGTTATATTCCATGACATGATTGACTTAAGATGGTAATTCCTTGTCAATATGAAATAGGTCTACTAGAGACTCCTAATATGAAAAGGCATATGGTAACTTTAAGATATACTTAGTGTTTGAGGTAGAATGGGATGCTTCACATGCATTGCACAACTGTGCTTTGAGATGGCTAGGGGCATAGTGCTCATATGTTATGATGAACCTATTTCTTTATTATGAGTGTGTATTATGATCAAGAATGAGCAAAGAGTGTTACTTAGCTTTGGTAGTAGCATGGGATGCTACCTTAGCCTTGCACAAGTATACTAGGAGGTGGCTTGTGATATTGTTCATTTTAGTAAGAAGGACAATGATCTAAGTATGAACTCTTATATGTTTTATGATGCTTGATTATGTCTATGATATTCATGATATTCTTATACTTTTATATCTGATGATTATGTCTATTGTTGACTAACCCTTTTTGATATCTTTGTTGGCATGATAGTTTCCATACTTAGTACAATTCGTACTAACGAATATTTTGCCTACAGTCTAATCCAATGTAGGGTCTTGAAGAGATTGAGTTTCCTGAAGGGTAGAGTTTCCAAAGCTTATCAAGAAGATAAGATTGGTGAGTCCTCATAGCATCCGAGGACACCACCGCTATGTTCTTTTATGTTCTTTTCTATGTTAGACTTTTATGGGTTATGACCCAAAACATATGTAATCATATTGTCATAGATGGTTTTTGAGACATATATTAGAAGTTTTATGAAATGGTTCCGCATTATCTTTTGAATAAAATGTTTTAATTCCGCACTACTTTTTGTATATATGCAATGAATGATGTCTAAGGGCTTGTATAAGACCTCCGATAGTTCAAATATGCAGTGTGGAGACTAAAGAGTGCTCTAATTTCTAGTCTCTACTTGTAGGTCATTACAGGAGGTGGATGGAACTCTTTAAGGACTATGACATGAGTGTCCTCTGCTACCCTGAAAAAGCAAATGTCCTTGAGGATATCTTGAGTAGAATTACAATGGGTGGTGTAGAACATGTTCCCAAGGATATGAAAGAGTTAGTGAAAGAGGTTCATAGATTGGCTCGGTTGGGTGTTCGATTAGAAGATTTTCCAAGTTGAAGTTTTATTGCTTATCATAACTTTGAATTATCTTTAGTGGTTGAGGTGAAGCCTAAGCAACATCTTGATCCTCTATTGATGGAATTGAAGGAGTCGGTACTAAGTAAGCATAATGAATTATTCTCCCAAGGGGTGATGGGGTACTTAGGTACCACGGTAGATTGTGTGTATCGAATGTTGATGATTTTAGAAATAGAATTTTTGATGAATCTCATGGTTCCCAATATTGTATTAATCTGGGTGCCACAAAAATATATCCTGATCCTCGAGAGGTCTGTTGGTGGTATTGATTGAAAAGGGACATAGCGGGGTTTATGGATAGGTCTCCTAATTTTCAACAAGTAAACGCCGGGTAGTTTGACTCAAGTAATAGATGTCCCTACTTGGAAGTGGGAAGAGATTAATATGGACTTCGTTGTTGGGTTGCCTCGATCCCGTAGGCAAAATGACTCATTATGGGTTATTGTGGATAGGTTGACGAAATTTTCTCACTTTATCCCAATAAAGTCTACTTATTAGGCAGAAAAGTATTCTACAATAAACATTAATGATATTGTGTGCTAACGTGGGATCCTTTTTTCCATCATCTTCGATAGAGGTTCCCAATTCACTTCTCGTTTTTGGAGGTCTTTTCAAAAAAGGTTAGGTACTCAAGTGAAACTTAACATTGATTTTAATCCTCAAATGGATTGTCAAGATGAACGTACCATGCAAACCCTACAGGATATGTTAAGAGCTTGTGCGATTGATTTTAAGTGTCATTGGGATGATCACCTACCGTTGATTGAGTTCTCTTATAATAATAACTACTATTCTAGTATTTCTATGGAACCATTTGAAGTACTCTATGCTAGAAGATGTAGATCTCCGTTTGGGTGGTTTGAGGTTGGTGAGTCTTCACCCCTTAGTCCCGAGATAGTCTATGAGGCTATAGAGAATGTTTGAATGAGAAGAGATAGGTTTAAAACTGCCTATAGTCGGCAAAAATCTATGTCGACAATAGGAAAAGAGACCTTGAATTTGAAATAGGTGATTGGGTCTATTTGAAACTATCACACATGAAAGGGGTGATGAGATTTGGAAATAAGGGAAGCTAAGTCCCCGGTATATGGGTCCTTATGAGGTGTTGCAACGGGTCGTAAAGGTTGCTTATGAGTTAAAACTACCTAGTGCACTAGATTTCATTCATCCGGTATTTCATGTCTCTGTGCTCAAGAATTGTTTAGGTGATCATGTATCCATTATCCATATTTAAGGGTTAGGGGTGAATAAGGAGCTTTCTTATGAAGAGGTTGTGGCTGAAATCCTAGATCGTCAAGTCAAAAAGTTGAGGAACAAAGAGGTGTCCTCCGTAAAAGTTCTTTGGAGAAACCATCTAGTTGAGGATTCAACATGTGAGGCCGAGGCCGACATGAAGTCCCTCTATCCTTCTCTTTTTCCTCTTTGAGGTTTGCATTTCCTCTTAAAAATAAACGTGACCAGATTCCATGTTTACCTCACATGGTCTATTATCGGTTAAGGTGATTCTTCTCGAAAGTAAAATGAATGAATGAAGTAATGAAGGTGGACACTAACTAGGGTTACTTAATGGGTTCTACTTAGTGTATGTAGGGGTATGGGACCCTACTTATGCATTGCACAAGTTGGACTTGAAGGGAGTCCTAGGAGGTTGTTCATATGTTATCACGCACTTATGAGGTCATTAAATATATAAATGTTTGTTTTATATGATGTTGGTTACACTGATGAACATGATATTGGGTAAATTTCTATATGTGATTATGAATACTCATGATGTTATGTTATATGAAACAAGGCATTACTTATGGTTTTTTCTAGTTTACTGGATTATGTGGAGTTAAGGGTCTTCACATGAGCATTTACTTTTAGGCTTGGGATGAGATTGTTGATAATGGTCTTGTATGTTTTGATCATATGAACTTTAAAACATGGTAGGCTAATATGACTTGATGTTGGTGTTGTTCTTATATGTCAGTATGAACATATCTTATATTGTTTTGATCATTGGCTTGTATATGCTCTCTTATGTGTGTGCATAAAGACTTTCCAAATGATTTAGCACGTTTCTAAAGAAATGGTCCCTTATGTTCATGTCTTCAAATGTGTTTTTTGTATATGTCCATACTTATTTCAAGTGGTTGTACTAACCCAGATGCTTTGTATTTCTACAAATATGTAGGTTCGGGCCATTGAGGTGCTTTGAGGCCATTTGGAAGAACACTTGGACATTTTTTCCAAGTTGTTGGTGAGTCCTCAATGTTCGAGGATGGTGAAACTTATCTAGCTTAGTAGGATTGATATGTCTAAAGACATTTGTTCTTTCCATATTCTTGAAACTATTGTTGTAAGCCTATATGTGGCACACTGTACTTGTATAGAGCTATGCCCAAATGTTGTAATCCTATTTAGATGGTTTATATGTGAGACAAAATATTAGACTCTCAAATGTATTGCCTATACTAAATGAGTAGTCTATGTAACTCCCTATATAATAAGCAAGAAATCTATGTATACTTCACTATGCAAAAGTTTTTAATTTTCTGCATTTTATCTACCAATAATATGCCATGATGTACTCTAAGGGCTAGTCTAAGTCCTCTTCGAGGACGGGGATGCCGGTTACATCTAGGGGTGCTCCCCGTTATGATAGAAATCATGGAAGTTCAAATACACTTATGACCCTTCATAAACCAAAACTAGGAGGGATTACTAACCTCAACCTGGACTAGAAAAGGAGATAAGGATATCAGGACATTATATAAGCCTCGGCCTCCCAAGTAGGAGTTTCCACAAGATGATTCTTCCAAAGAAACTTTACTGAAGATGCTTCCTTATTCCTCAAGTTCTTCACTTACCGATCTAAGATCTCGACGGGGACCTCTTCATAGGAAAGGTTAGCATCAAATTGTAAGACATCTAGAGGAAGGATAGACATCAAATTTCCTATACACTTTTTTATAATTTATACTTGGAACACCGGATGCACCACAGCCAACTGAATAGGTCACTTCTACTCATAGGCAACACTCCTAAAGCTTTTTGAAATATCATATGGATCTACATACCGGGGACTAAGTTTCCCCTTTTTCCCAAACTTCATCACCCTTTCATGGGTGATATTCTTAAATAGACAAAGTCACCTACCATAAATTCAAGGTCCCTCTTTCTATTGTAGGCACAAGAATTTTACCGACTTTGGGCCGTCTTCAATCTATCCCTTAACCATATCTTCATAAATTGCTTCAGGAACTATTAGAGTAAACACACCTACCTCAACCCACCCAATCGAAGATCTACATCTACTCCCATGAAGGGCTTCAAAGGGTGCCATGGTGATACTTGAGTGATAAATATTATTGTAGGAAAATTTAATCAATGGTAGATGGTCATCCCAATTACCCTTGAAGTCAATGGCACATACCCTCAACATATCCTCTAAAGTTTGGATGGTTCGTTCCGCCAAATCATTTGTTTGTGGATGAAATGCGGTACTAAATTTCACCTTGGTACAAATTCCACTTTGAAATGCTTTAAAAAAATGATGAGTACATTGATTACCCCTATCCGAAATGATAGACCAGGGAACTCCATACATTTTCAAAATCTCATTAAGATACAATTTATCATATTCTTCCGCTGATTAAGTAGCTTTGACATTAATAAAATGGGCTGATTTGGTCAAACTATCAACAAAAACCCAAATTAAATCATTTTTCCTTCGTGTAAGAGGAAAAGCCACAACGAAATCTATATTTACATCTTTCCACTTAAAAGTGGGGATAGCTATATCTTGTCAACCCTCCGCTTATTGATGTTAAGCCTTGACTTGTTGACAACTCAGATATTTGGCCCCAAACTCCGTTATATCCCTCTTCAAACTATTCCACTAATAGATCTCTTGTAGATAACGATACATTTGGTGGCATCCAGATGAATAGAATATTGGGAACCATGAGTCTCTTGCAAAATTTATCTTCTTAAGTCATCCACATTCGGTACGCAGAACCTACCTTGTGTAAGCTCCCTAAAAATGAATTAAGGTACCTAGATCCTCACATATATCTGAAAAGGTTAATAATAGGTTAATTAAGTACTTTACAATATATATACTTGATTTGAAGTTTTTTGGAGGTCAGACGTCCAAGAATGTCTGAGACGTTCGAAAGTTAGCCCTTAGACATGTGGTGTGTTCTAGTGTGCCTTGGTATATTTTAAGTGTTAGGTAATACTTAAATTGATAATGAAGGACCTTAACATGTTTACAATAGTATTTAGATTTGAAACGTCCATGCACGAACCCCCAAGGTCCACCCAAGGGGTCCTTGTGGAGGACCCAAAGTCTGCCTAAACAGTGCCTTAGCATTGTCAATCTACGCCCAAGAACGATGCCCCGTGCATCCATCTACGCTCCGTCTATTGGGGGCGTCGCTCCACACTTAGTTTTCAGAGCTGAAGCCCCCAAAAATGAGCCTCATTCACCACCTAAGGGGAAGCAGTACAGCGCCTTCGACCAGACGATGGTCCGTCGACTGTCCTAAGTCAATGAGGCCTGAAACACTTTCCTGGACGCTTCCATGCAAGGGGTGAATTGAGAATTCACCCCACGTTCCTAGATTAGTACGGAAGGTTATCATGTGGTATTTTAGGTATATTAAGTTAGTTAATAACATAAAACCCCATTCCCAATTCATTCTGCAAATTTCGCCTTCCCTCTCAAAAATAAATTCTCTAGAAACTTCCATTAGAGATAAAGCTCAAGAACAACTTGGTTGATGGATTGTGATGGTTTATTCGTCAAGTTCTCGTGGATTTATAATCTAATAAGGTATGGTGCTCCTTCATCCTTAGTAATACATTCATATAAGGAGTTCCTTCCAATGTTTTCAAAGAAGATTCTATGATCAAATTGTCTATCTTTCAAATCTAGCCATGGGTTCCTTCTCAAAACGATTTCAAAAGCATGATGATGATGAATTGTTGATTAGCTACTGTTTTAAGGATGATTTTCAATCCAATTTCATGATGAACCCATGATCCTTCTCAATTCTCAAATTAACCAATAATGTGGGCATTGTGATCTTGATTCTATGTTATTTGAATTATGATTCTAGTATGTTGAATTGTATATTGCTACTGTTTTGTATTCAAATTGATGGTGAATTATTGATAAGTGATAAATGATGATCAAGTCTTGGTGAATGGGTAAGATTTCGCTACTTTCTCTACTTTTCTGTAGAATTGCTAATTGAATTGGCCTTAAATGGCATTGTGTGGTATGGTCCACTTATGGTGGCGATGTTTACTTTCTTGTCAATCTATATATATTATGATTATGACCTTGAAGGCAAATTGATGAATTATGAATGTGTGGTTATGATGATCACACAATGTGATGTATTATGTCTAGCCTCTTAATCTAGTATCATGTTCTATGTATTGATGATGTCTTCTACATTGGAATGAAGTTGTTAGGGTTATATTTTGTCTATGTGCGGCCATTGATGGAATGCAAATGGTGTATGGTCTACGCATGGATGTGTAATGTGATCTTAAAAGGGTGGCTGCATCAATGTTGTGTTGGTAGCCATTAGGTGATCATGTTAACTAATGTACATACACACACCTCATGCATATCTATTAGTAGTGTAGGATAGTGTAGGTTCATGGTGTCTAATGAAAGGAGTTTTCATATGCACTAATGTCTACTACTATGCATGTAAAGTATATATCCATGAAGTATGATATGTATCTTAACTAGGATGACTTGATAGGTGTACTAGTATTGAAAAGGGTATGGGACCTTGTCTATGCATTGAACATGTTTACCTTAATAGAATAGTTCATAGGGTTGTTACTCAATGTCCATGAATATGAATGCATGAGTATGTTATGAGTATTACTTATATGTTATAATATCCAGCATATGATATGATGAAGTATTAATATATGTAGTGTATAAATGCGCTTAGGTGAAAGGTATTCTCATATAAGTACACATACACACACATGAAAGCATATGTATGATTCATGTATGATGATCTATTAAAGTAGGGTCCTTTGAAAGGGTTTTTTCAATTGTACTCTAAACTAGACTATGCTTGAATATATTATGTACATGTGAAAGGTTTTCTCAAATGATTTAGGCTGATGAAAGGAAATTCTCATCTATAACATATAAGATATGCATAAGACAAGTTAATCCCCTAAGGCTTATTTTATGAAGTAAAGTTAATAAAGGCTTTTTCAATAAAGGAAAATTAGTCTAGCACCGACTGAACTTGACAATGAGAGGTGTCCCTTCCCAATATTGAAGGTAGATTCACCAATGTCTCATGAGATGGAAATCTCTACGTCTAGTAAGTCAAGGTTTCTAGTAACAATCTCTTAGTTCCATAACTACGTGCCTCCATAGGATATAGCTAGTGGATCCACCTAGATAAGCTATCATATTGATTGGCTCTACCTTTGCAAGTTGAGCACCTCTTTTCGGTGTGGGGTTGTATGACACCGGATTCCATGTTTAGATCACACGGTCTAGTGTCGGTAAAGGCAAAGTTCCCTAATGTAAAATGGACAATGGAATTAATGTAAGGAACCATAACTAGGATAACCTAAGGGATGTTTCTTAGGATAGGTGAGAGTAATGAACTTACTTATGCATTGCACAAGTAGATCTTGAGGGGAGTTCTAGGAAGGTGTTCTATATGTATATGTATATGTATATGTTTATACCCATTATGCATGACACTGTAGTGTTGTCTACTTTTTATGGTAATATGCATTGTATGTTCCTATTGACTATATGATGAATGTCTTACTTGGCATGTATGAAGTTGTCTATACTTGTCTTGTTGATGTATGAAGTAAATGATAGGCTTGTGGTCTCTTTGTGAGTTTACTTAGTATGTGTAAGGTTATGGGGCTTCACATGTACATTGCCCACACTTAGTCGTGGGAGCTTAGACCCAAATGTTGACAGTCTCAGTCCAAAATTACGGACCAGCAGGACGCCCCAAAAACCCATTAACGGTCCATCAACCTATTGACGGTATGTCAATGGGGGGTCGTGGTTTGGTCTGCAATTTTGTTTCGGCGTGGTTTGGTAGATTCCACCCTTGGCTAAATAAATGGGGGAAGTATTATTTTAGGGTATATAGGGTATTTTAAGTTATATTAAAATCTACAACCTATATTTAGACTTCATTCTTCAAAACTCCAACCCTTCCCTCTCAAAAGTTCTCTCAAAACTCCATGGAAGCTTAGAGTCAAAATAGAGCTTGGATTGAAGGTTTCCATTGATTTCTTATTCAATTTCGTGGTATTCTCAATAATAAGTATTGTGACTCTTTATCTAGAGTTAGATTCCTCTCTAGATCCAATTCCACTTATTTCAAGGTTTATGAAAAAGTCCAATTTCTACTCTAATCAAACAAGGGTTCTTGCAAGAAATGATTTCAAATGGTTAGATATGATATTATTGATGTGAAGTTGATGTTTTACAATGAAAATCTCTATGAACCCTTGATCTTCACAAAATTCCTAAATTTTGATCATGAATTGGTTTTGTTGCCTACGATCTAACGTTAATAGAATTGGATTTAGTTTATGTTGTATTATTTATCTATGATTATCTATGATATTGTTTTGTGAATTCATGGAGGATTAAGGTATGGTGATTATGTCTAGTGGAAGAGGGTAAGTTGGGCTAATTCCTTTACTAATGTAGAATGCATAATTGAATAGCTCATGTGCGGTATGGTCCACTTATAATGGTGGTGCTTATTTGTTTTATGTGTTATAATCATGGCCTCGTCGGCATTAGTATGTGAATTGTAGTATTATCATGTTATTGTATATGTGAAGGTACATGTGAAGTTTTTTGTGTGGAGTTAAGGTGATCTTATGTTAAGGTGTCATGGATTGAATGAATGTATAAAGTGAATGATGATGTGATATATGTGTGGTCTTATATGATGTGGATATGATTTTAATGATATAATGTTTCCTCTAAATGTTGGTATGTGATGATTAAAGACTATGAAGAGTCTCTATATGATGATTTGTTTTCTTGTTTAGGTATACCTAGTTGTCCCTACTTGTTACATGAATGATAAATGAGGTGTTCTACAGTACATATTGAACAGCTAAAACTAATAACGATGCCCCTTCTTGATGAGTCTAGAACCTTAAGTAATGTGCGAACCTTTAATATGAAAAGAATGTTTATAATGAAGTGAATCGGATAGACCTAGCATGGTAACCGTATCATGAATGAGATATCCAAATGAACCTTGATTGGTAGACCCTTGTCGATCCCTTCTTGGTAGTGGTATTATCAGTTGGTAAGTCTTAGGGATCGTACCATCTCAAATTCTATTATGTGAATGAACTTACTCTATGAGAACTAAGGTAAAGCACCGAGAGGATATGCTTATGGTTGTATCTCCACATGAGTATGCGATTAGACTACAAAGAATCCTTTGATATTCCTTAAACCATGTGCCTACATGGGATTAGTCCTAGATATACCTTTTGCAAGTAGAACACCTTCCACGGTATGGGGTCTTATAACACTAGATTCCATACCTATCTACTGTGATCTATGTCTGTTAAGGACTATTCTCATCATGTGGGATGTACACTTTAGCTATTGGATAGGTTCTACAACGTGTAGGTGGTAGTATGGGATGCTATCTACACATGGCAAGAGTAGGCTTTGAAGATACTAGAGTGGGTTCCCTAAGTCTTCCAAGACAATTATGTGAAGTCCCTTAAATGCCTGAATGTGACCTTTAGTGTCTTTAGTAATGATTGTTTAATTGTTATGGTTGTGTTGGATGGAAAATACCCTTGTTTAGGTAGCCTTGAGGATCATCTAGGTGTGTGTGAAGAGGTTGTATGGGAGGTCTATTTATATATTACCTAGATGGGTCTTAGGATAGTCCTAGATAGAGGGTCTAAATGGCTAAATGGGTTACTCAATGAATATGGTCATATCTTGTGGATTATGGGAGTATTATCTTGTATGTTGATGATTGACTAGTATGATGACTTTAATACTTGTTTTATTAGATTTTACCAAAATATCATGAAAAACATATTTCAACTAAAGTATCCCGTTTTACATGATTTCTTGCATGGTCATCATACTTAGTGCTTAATTGTACTAAATCCATATTCTTCTCTATTCTTACAAGTACAGGTGGTGGAATGTGAAGATTCCTTGAGTTGAAACTTTAGAAGTAGAATTCTCTCAAGACTTGGTATGTCCTCACATGTTCAAGGACATGGATGATCTAGTTTTCTTTCACTAAAGACTTTGTAAAAGACTTGTGTTTTTCTTTCACTGTAAGGGTTGTGACCTATGATAATGAGATGTGTCTAGGATGACTTGTGATGAGACTTAGTTCGTCTTACGTTTTATAAAAGAGTTTCCTTATTTTTTTAATTGTGAAAAGTCTTAATTACACACCACTATTCATATTTATGTGATGAATAAAAACTAAGAGGCTTGTATAAGACCTCCTAGAGGTCGAGTACGCCGTATCCCAACTAGGGGATGCTCCTGGGTCGCGACAACTATACGGAATCTTGTGATATCCCCTCACACAAAAAGGAGGTGTCTTACTTGCCAAGGTAAGACATATACATTCATATGGAATCTAGGTTGATCTACTAGCTAAAGTATCCTATGCGGGCACATAGTTAAGGAACTAGAAGGTTGTTACTATAAACCCTCTTTATGCTAATTTACATTGTAATTTCAACCTCATCAGAATATCGAGTGAACCTATCTTCCTTTGTGAAGGAGCACCTCTCATTGTCAAGTTCACTCTGTGCTAAGTTAAATTCCCATTTTGAAGTATCTTTATGTCTTCTTTCACATTAATTCATAACATAGGTCTTAGGAGTTTAATTCCTCATATAACATGTTCATATCTCATAGGTTTCAGGATGAGAAAGCGCTTTCATCACAAAACCAACATTATGTGAGAACATTGCTTCATATTATAGTCATAAGGTGTACATGGTAATTACCTTTAATTCCTCATATTAGCACACCTATCATCATCTCACAACCCTCATATTCATAGCATGATCATACATTTATAACTTCAACATACACACTTCAATTAATCAACATTACAAAGGATAACCCAACAATACTACAATAGAATCTTCATGACCTTGAAGATCTTACCAATGGCCTCCAATAAACCCTTTACATCCCAAATACATGATATTTATCCATCAAATAAATTATCATCATCATCTTACAATAGTCAATTATACAACAACATACTCAATTACATAACCTCTAATCATTAATAGACATAATTCAAGAGTTAGGGTTAAGAGAAGAGGGACATTCATGGGTTTTTAAGGAATATGGTCAAAAACCTAAGAAAATACATCAAACCATTCATAATCAATCATTATTAATCAATTAAAGACCAAATAAGTCAAATTTAAATGTGACCCACAAAATTGAGTGAAATCTAGAAATTTGGAAGAACATTGAAATCAATTTGAAGGAAACTCTTGGGGAAGACGTCCCAAGAGTGAAGAGTTATCATACCTTTTTCAATCCTTAAGGATTAATAGGAAAAATCCTTATTCTTGAACCCTTCTTAAAGATTTTACCTTCTTCTTCAATGAGGTCTTTGGTTAGTGAGAGAAACAAGAGAGAAGTGAGAGCAATTGGGCTTTCAATTTGCGGATTTGTTTTCGTGTAGGAATGGGTGTAAAATAAATTAATGTCAATATATACTAAACCTCTAAAATACCCCGAAAAAAAACCTCACTTGGTTGGACTCCTAAAATAAAAGTCCAACTTGACCTTAATTTTTAAGGACCCCCTCCCATGACCACGGCCACCTTCACGAGCCGTGTAGGACACCGTGAATCATGGTGTGGTTCATGAAAGGTGATGTAGTATCCCCCACAAACAGGCCACCATCCCTAGATGCTAAGTGAAGACCACGACCTAAGCCCCTTGCCCGTCAAATGCACCACGAGTCGTCAAGTGGCTTGTGGTGTGCGAGGCAGTAGCCTTCGCAAGCTCCACCTTTTCCCAACACTTAGCGAAAGTCCACAACAAACCTCCTTCACTCTTTGAGTGAACCACGATTTGTTAATTGAAGAATGTATCGATTTTTTGGTTTGTCCTAACTATTCTAATTCATTCATGGACTGCGTAGGGGCATGTATTATTGGGATTGAATCTATTTCCTGTAGAATTCATGATGAACCCTTATCCCTTTGTCACATCCGAGAAGCACCCCCTAGACGTAACCGGCGTCGTCGTCCTCTTGGAGGACTAAGACTATCATGTTACCGTACGTCATTACATTCATAGGTCAAAAATGCAGAAAATTTAAAATTTTCATTACTTCTACAATAAAGTTTACGTAGACCTCTACATACACATCATATTTATATCGAGTATACATAGACCATTCGTATATGAAGATAACATAATCTTCTACTTTTATTGCACATAGATATATAAGATATAGCATAGTCTTAAATGGACGTCTCACCTCATAACCATCTAACAAGAGTATAACAATTTGGGCCTAGCCCATACATCAATGTAATAAAGCCACATATAGGATAAACAATGTTTAGTACTCAAATTAAAGGAAAGAACATGAGAG
The DNA here is from genome assembly GCA_016801875.1 of Solanum sitiens. Classification (NCBI taxonomy): domain Eukaryota; kingdom Viridiplantae; phylum Streptophyta; class Magnoliopsida; order Solanales; family Solanaceae; genus Solanum; species Solanum sitiens. The sequence continues at coordinate 347,646 of JABWTJ010000840.1, forward strand.
TCTTAAAACTAGAACAACTTCATAAGCTTGATATTGGCATTGCCCTCGGAAACTGAGGACCTACCAAACTTTGATGATTGAGAATTACAAGCGTTCTTCAAATTCGTCTCAAAGCCCTTCAACGACCTGAACCTAAAATGTAAGATCCCGAAAATGACTTAGGTGAACTAGAGACTAACATGGTTGAAATGGTGGTATAAGGTACTAAAATGGTATTTAATGTTGTATAGAGTCAGTATCTAAGAGTTTAGGTGCATTAGAAGTCAAAACGTCAAGGGACAACCGAGACGTTCGATGACTAAGTCACCTATGTGCCTCATATGTGGTTCTGTATGTTTATGTGTGATTCATGATGTTGTGAAGTCCTTAAATGAGTTATTATGGTATATATAGGTAGTGTGTCATGTTTTGTGAAGTTTGGAGGTCAAACGTTCAAGAACATCCACGACTTTCGAAAGATGTGCCTTGAAATGACCTTGTGTGTCTAGGCTTGTTTTGTCATATTTTATGTATTTATTTTTGATGAAATTAATGTGAGAGGTCCTAAACTCGTATACGGTCCTGTTTGGGTCAGAAACATCAGGTAAAACATCCCCAAGAACAATCCAAGATTCCTTGAGGAAGGACCCAAAGTTGGTTCCAAGGCTGCCCAAGACAGCCCAAACCACGGCGGCAATCGACGCCCAGTGGGTCAATCGACGCCCCGTTGGTTGGGTATCATCGATTAATACATAGACTTGGAGGAAAGATACCAGTGTTGGGTCTCTGAACCAATCAATCGAAGGACAGGATGGTCCGTTTGTGGACAAATGGTCTGTCGACTGCCCAACCGTCGATAGTGTTGTTTTCCTGCGCAGCCTCACTGTTAAGTCAGGGGTGATGTTGTAATTTCACCCACTTCCAAATAACAGTATTGGAGGTTCCTAAGGGGTCTTTTGGGTATTTTAAATGTGTATTTAAGTCTTTAACACTTAGAAGATTTCATTTTTCAAAATCGAAACCCCAAAATCCCTTAGAAATTCCTTAAGACTCCATGGAAGCCAAAATTCAAGGAAGAGCTTGGATTGGAGATTTGAGTGGTGATTCGTCATCAAATTGGAGGATTATAATTGTTGAGGTATGGTTTTTTATCCTTGAAACTCGTTTCATCAACGAGCCCAACTTTCAAAGATGTTTTCTAAAGTTTTCAAAGTTGAACTTAACCTATTTCATGATCTACCATGGGTTCTTACATTAATGGTTTTTAAACATTCAATATGGATTGAATTTTTATTGTATTGATTATTTTAACTTAAATAACCTATGAACCTATGTAATTGATGAACCCTAGTTTTTGACTACTTTATGGGTTAAGTGATATTATCTTAATGCTTATGATTTAATGTGTAGTTTCTTATGGGTTATCTAATGATGTAAGAATTGTATTCAATTTATATCTAATTTGTCTTATATTGATAATTCTATATTGAATTGACTTATATTTATTGATTATTATGATTTATGAATTGAATTGATATTCATGGCCATGGGTAAGGGCCTTATGATATAGAATTGGGTGATTTGGTATTGGATTGAAGTGTTGAGGTTTAAGTGGTGGTATTCTGCCCTATTTCCTATTATTGTAAGTTAATCATACTTCAATTATGTTGTGATTGGTATGGTACACTTACGGTGGCGGTGTTATGTTAATTGATGTGGCCTTGTCGGCGTTATTTTAAGTATTATGATGATCATGGCCTTGTCTGCACTACTTGAAGAAATATGAATATTTGTGTAGTTGATTATGTGATGTATGATCATATCTACCTATGTGAAGTAATGTGAAAGTATGTGATTTCTTCTATTGATGCTATTTAGGTGATCATGTTATATAGGACTATAGTAATGTGTTTAGTCTTAGAGTTGAATGCATTATTGTTCCTACATGGATTTGTGAAGTCTACAATGGTGATATAGTAGTGTGTAGGATGACTTTAGCATGATAATATTTTTTCCTATGTGCTTCTAGAATGACATGTAAAATGTGCTAAAGTGAAATAATGTTGTGTATTGTCTAGGTTGACTTAAGTGCGTTACTTGATGCATGTATGATAGTGAATATGTGATATCTTGACTTAGGGAGATAAAGAGTCTTAGTCATGAATGAATAAATAATATGTGAGACCTTGAATAATAATAAGAGGGTCCTTAACGTGAAACCTTAAACCCAGTAGTTAGGTTATGAAACTTGAAGTCGAAAGTCGTAATAGTATCCTTCATGTAATGAATGATGGAGTTAAGGTTGATTAGCTGGAACGGCATCATATCAATCCTTAGGAAAGTCATGATGTGATTCTTGTCTCCATTTTAAGGTAGCCCTAATGGACCTTTCTTTGATAGAGTAAATGTAATTAGGTTATGAACTTGATAGGAACCCTTTTGTATGAACCTTAATGTGATTTAATCTATGAGAACGAAGGCTAGCACCGAGTGAGTATGGTAAGGGAAGTAGTTCTAGTTAAAGAATGAGAATAGATTACAAAGCATGCCATCCATATTCCTTGACCATGTGCCTACATGGAATGTGTCCAAGTTCTACCATTGGGAAATAGAACAACCTCATCGGGGTAGGATAGAACTCCGGATTTCATGTTTTGCTACCATGGTCTATGTCGGTCATTGCCTATTCTCATCATATGGGATACCTATTAGCATTAGAGAAGTTCTATGAAGATTAGGTGGTGGTATGGGACGCTCTAGATATTGCACAATAGGCTTTGAAGGTGTTAGTAAGAATGCCTAGGTCTTCTCCAAGACCATTACTTGAATGTCCTTATGTGATGAATATCTCTGAAATGAACTAATGAACTAATGACTTATGTTAGAAAGTATGTAAATGCATAAGTACCTAATCTAAAGCGACTTTAGAGTTCCATCGCTAAAGTCTGAAGACGGCATATGGGATGATCTCTTCATGTTTTATCTATGGAAGTCTTGAGAATGACTCTAGTTAGGGAAGTTGGTTGTTATGATTGACATGACCTAAACTTAGGAAGTCTTAAGGACTATTTAGGTAACCTTGAAGAGAGTGTATGGGCGTTCTCTTCTAGGAGTACTTAAGTAAGTATTTTTGATAGCCTTGGTAAGGAGAACGTCATCTCTTATATCTTATCTGTTTGATGACTTGTAAGTGTGTATGTGTCTCATTATGAGTAATCTTGAGGATCGTTTAGGCACATTTAGAGAGGGTGTATGGGTGGTCTCTCTTTGTGTGACTTAAGTGAATCTTAGGATCACTATTAGTGGGATGATTACATGCTAGAAGAGGTTTAAAATAAATAGGATATACTTCACTGTAACAGTGAAGAACTTCACTGTACAGTGAAGTGAGGTTACTGTAAAGTGACCCTTAAAATATGATAATTGTTCTAAATGTTATCTTACGAGTTTTTAAGTTGATAAATGTTGTTCTTATGATTATATTATGATATTTAAAAGAAAAGATGCATATTTCCAATAAATGTCCGTTTTCATGATTTTTAAGCATTATGCCATACTTTGTACATGTGGTTGTACTAATCCATGCTTTTATCTATCTCTATAGTTGTTGGTAGATGAGGTGTATTTGGGAAGCAAGACTTGGACAGTAGCATCGTTCAAGAGCAGTTGAAGTATGTCCTCAATTGACTCGAGGGCATATATAGATGTCTTTTATGTCTTTTATTTCGAAGTATTGTAATAGACTAAGTATTTCTATATTCGTATTGTGTATGGACCGTGTCCCAAGTATTCTAGTGTCTTAAGTTTGATGAGATAGGAGACTTGGTATTTCCTATGATTTTATATGAAAGAGTTTTTAAACACTATGATATGTTTTGTAAAAGCTTTTAATTTCGCACTACTTTTCACTATGTATATGCAATGAATGATATGAAAGGGCTTGTATAAGATCTCCGAGTGGTCGAGTACGCCGGTTACAATTCGAGATTGTGACCTAACATATAGGTTGTGGTCTTGTAATGTGACAAGCTTTGTATCAGAGCATAGGTTGTGAAAGTAGTCTTAGGAATCAAAAAGTCTCATCTAGTCACGTCTAGTAGAATCTCGAGCATCCGTGTGAGTCGCGCCACATCTATGGGCGAGAGGCTATAGGACGATAGACTTTTCCTTCTTTTCTACTCCTATGTCGTGCGGTAGAGTAAATGTTATGAGTATCCTTCTTAATGTGTTTCATTATGTTTCTAGGAGATGAATACTAGAGGGATGGCCGCTAAAAGGTTGGAAGAGGAAAGGGTGAATGAGGAGATTCCTCCTCAAGTTGAGCAAGTTCTTCAAGATGGGCAAGGAGTCCAAGGTTCTCAAGGTTCTCAAATTCTTCCGCAAGGAAATCATATTCCTAATGTGGAAGGAGGTTATGAGGTTCCGGTGGTTCCCCCGGAGTTGAGTAATAGTGATATTAGAGAGGCTTTGATTGATATATCCCGAACAGTGACTACCCAAGCGAATTTGAGTTTAGTACCTAGGGTGAATGTTATGGAGAGCTCTATGACCTCTAGGTTGAGAGACTTTGTGAGGATGAATCCTCCTATCTTTCCTAGATCTAAGGTAGGTGAAGATCCCCAAGAGTTCCTTGATGGTGTGTACAAGGCATTGAGTGTTATGGGGGTTACATCTAGGGAGTAGGAGGAGTTGGGTTCGTATCAATTGAGGGATGTTTCTCAAATTTGGTACACTCAATGGAAGGATAATAGGCCGGTGGAGTCGGATCCTATTGAGTGGGAAGAATTTAATGAAGCTTTTCTAGGTAAGTACTTTCCTCGAGAGAGGAGAGAGGTTAAGGTGGAGGAGTTTATCAATCTCAAGCAAGGCAATATGAGTGTTGAGGAATACTCTTTGAAGTTCTCAACCTTGTCTTGATATGCACCATCCATAGTGTCAAATCCAAGGGATGAAATGAGTCGTTTTGTGATGGGTGTCGCCGATCTAGTGAGGGAGGAATGTCGTACGGCTATGCTACATGATTATATGGCCTTAGCTAGACCCATGGTGTATGACCAATCAATTGAAGAGTGTAAACTTAGTAGGATGTCTAGAAACTTGAAAAGGAATGGTGCAAGTGATCAAGGGCAACCTAGGTTCAAAAAGAGGGCTCAAACTCAAGGTGAACCTAGTTCTCCTAAGGTGAAGTTTCAGAAAGGAGGTGGTTCTCAAAATGGCAAACCTACATGTGTCACTGATGTACCGTGGTTTCACGGTACTTTCAATCCTTTTTCCTTAAGTTTAGTGTGGGTCTAAATCCTTTTTGTATTGATTTTTGATGTACTTTTCTCTTTATTTGCAAGAAATCTGTCCAAAGGAGAACGCCGAGAATTTGGGTTGAAATTGCAGAAGTGACCACCTACGGACCCCACGACAGTCCGTCGTGACTGTGACAGTCCGTAGGTGGCACCCGTCATGAGAAAAAAATGGATGCTGAAGGAAGTTGGGGAATTCTGACCAAGTGTGGGACTACGGAAGCTCAAGACGGACCGTCATAGTCACGACGGTCCGTCCTGCACATTCGTCATTAGTATCAGAGAGTAGTCCCAGTACCCAACTTCAGAAGATTCTAAGTGTCGTGGAACGGAACCCCTTGACAGACCATCGTGCTTACAACGGTCCGTCATACCTGTCTGTCGAGGGTAACAGAGAGTTGATGAAGAAAGCAGCAGATATATGTGCCAAGTGTGGAATGACGGAGGTTACGACGGTCCTTCATGGCCACGATGGTCCGTCACAAGGGTCGTTGACTCAGACGCGTTTTGGGCAGATTTTCCTTAATTAGATTCCCTCTTTTATTAGGTTTTGTTTATTATAAATAGTTCGAAAAACTTTGTTTTTGCGGTTAGAATTTTGGATATTTTTCACTTTTATTGTTTAAGTATTGAACTCTTGATTTTGGGATTTTATCATATTTTTTTGGAATCAATTGTTAGTGTTTTTGTGATTTATTCAAGTGAATTTCTGGATTTTATTCATTCTCATCAAAGTAAGTGCATGAATTCTTATATTATCAATATGAATTGTGTGAATAGTAGAATGGGTAACTAAACTCCATAACTAGGGTTGTGGGAACCATGGGTAAATAACAAGGTAAAACTTAGCTAAAATAACAATCCTAGAATAGTGTCTTGAATGTATTGATAATTCTTTCGTTTAGAAGTCTTTTAAACGGATGGCCAACGTTAGTGTCACATCCGGGTTAACCCCCCAGACGTAACTGGCGTCGTCGTCCTCTGTGAGGACTAAGACAAGCCCCTTAACCTCGTCATGGCATTCATCAATTAAAGAAAAGTGAAGAAATTTAAAACTTTTTATCTATAACTATTCGGAGGTTTACATAGACCTCTACAAACACATAGTCATATTTATATCAAGTATACATAGACTTGTTCATATACGAAGGTTACATAGTCTTCTACTTTTATTTCACCCATTGATATAGTAAAAGACACAATAGTCATAAAAGCCGTCTCATCTCATAAACCATCTATCAAAGACAATAAATCTTGGGCATAGCCCTACGTCAATACAAGAAGTCACATATAGGCTATATACAACATCGTCTCAAACGAGTAATAGAATCAATACTGAATTATAGTAACTAAGTAACATAGGAGTAAGATGTCGGCAACGCCCTCGGGGGAGTAAGGACCTACCACTTAGATTATAAGATATCCAAGTCATTATTCCAAGCTCCTCGAAGCAAATTCAACGATCGGAACCTAAAATGTTTGGGAAAAGGGAAGGAAATGGTGTTAGTACTCCACATGTACTAAGTATGGAACCATATATACAATTACCAATCAAATATACTTAGAAAAAGACATTTAAGAAAAATCATTATAAAACATGTATACGAGTGAAGCATAGCAAAGCAAAGCATACTAACTATAATCTTCATAAATTCACAAGTGCAAAGATCAAGTAAATTCCCATGTCTCTTACTTAATCAAGTAACCTACCAAGACCACAATTAGCAATTAACCTTACCTAACCTACTCTCCCATTTCATGAAACATTCTTGTTAAACCAAAAGTAACCACCTTGTACTCATAAGCATGTTATTCAACGTACAAAGTCATTTACATTATATCACTACCTTACATGCATAATATTGACCTCTCAAGGCTCTTATCAAGGCAAACTAGTGCAAGGCGTAGGTAGAGTCCAATACCTCTACCTAAGCTATAGCCAAACCCCTCAAGTTACTTAGATCCGTCTATATCTTATTCATTCATTTTAGTTTAGGGAAACCTTGCCTCAACCGACATCGACAAAATGAGCTAATGTGGAATCCGGTGTCATAAAACCTTACACCGATGGAAGGGGGTGTACCGGCCAAAATAGAACCTAACATAAACGTAGCTATCTAGGTGGATCCACTAGCTAGTATCCTATGGTGGCAACATAGTTGATAGAGCTTGGGGAAAAAACCATGGACATATCCACTCTACACCCAATTTGGGTCATGAGGCTATCCACCCCGTGAGGACCGTAGTGAACACTACCTTTCCTTATATAAGAAAGTGTCACTCCCTCACATACAAGCTCACTCGGTGCTAAGCTAGGTCCCTTTATTGAAAATCCTTTACTCTTATCATACTCATAAATATATATATACATATATCAAAGGGCCTAACCCTCATATACATTCATTTATCATAGCTCAATAAGAATTGTATGAGAAAAGGTCCTTTCATTAACAACTCAAATAGTGAAGTTAGCCCTTGCACATCTCATCACAATAGGGCACATCTTTACATAACAACTTCCCTATATCATGTACTCCTATGCAACCTCACAACCAACCTAAACATTTCAATTCAATCATCATACCAACCTATCACCTTAAGCAGGTATACTTCAACAAAACATTATCACTTGATGGCAATTAATCACAATTTGAAGTAAGGATTAGGATAATCAAGACTTACCAATACTTCTCCATAGTTCACCAATCAGGGACTTACCATCAACCCATAGATCAACCCAATTTGGGTCATCATACCAATGTAATTCAATAGTCAACATAAGAACTAATTTAAGAGAAAGCACTATACCATAATGCAATATAAATCAAAGCTTGGTAACATGATGTCAAAGTCTATCTTTTTACCCTAGATTCAATACTCAATAAATAGGCATGAAGAACTTCCATTCATTACAATATATTCATGATCAATGCAATAGCAACCATTAAAGATGATTTAAACAATAATTAGATAAATTGTATCAATCCAACCCAAGTTCATATCAATCTAATACCTAGGGTTAAGGGTTAAGGGTCATCACCCACAATCTAAACCAAACTACATCAATTCATCATAATCAAGTTACAATACATGATAATCTATTCATTATAACCCAGAGAATAAATGAACAACTCAAGTCATAACCACAAACTCGAAATTGAATGAAACCCATTAAGACTCATCTTTTGGAAAATCTTTGAAGGAGCACTTTGAGGAAAGAAGTCTCCAAGGTGAATTAGATCCCATACCTTAAGGTTTGATGATGTTTTGATGGTGATTTCGTGCTAAACCAGCCCCCAATGATCCTCCCAAGCTATCCGCCAATGGAGTCTTCCAATAGAGAGAGAAAGTAGAGAGAAGGAAGAGAGTTTGTTTGGAGAATTGTGTTTAGGCTAATGAGGGTTGGGGTATTTATAGGGGGGCTTAAGTCAACTTAATTAGTCTTCCCTTAACCCCTAATTACCCCTAAGACACTTAATAAAATAATTGAACTAAAGCTTAATTCTCTGAAACACAACAGGTCCCCGCCGACGGAACCCCATCGACGGTTCGTCGTGGACGTGACGGACAGCCCTCCCTCCGTCCTACACGTCCGTCGCGACTGTCAGAGACTTGTGCAGGCGAGGGTTCTTGAGTAACGACTAAGGGTGGGATGACGGTAGCCATGACGGCCCGTCGTGCCTGTGATGCCCCGTCGTGCCATCCATCGAGGCACACTGCCAGGCAGTGTTGCACCTTCCTGCCTCGAGGGTCCTCTTCGAGGGCCCTTGGTTGGTCCTTACGGAGTCGTACCCTGAATTTAAAATCATGAAAACATCCCTCACTATGTGTTACCAACTTTCACTCGATTCCGACTATTAAACTTGGTCAAACTAAAAGAATACTCTAGTCCTTCCATTAACCAACTTTTCGGATGTTATGAACGTTCTTGAACGTTTTGGTTCCAAACACTTAAACGACTCTATAAATGCCTAATTTGGCTAGTAACAATGGTTTAGACCTTTAAGGAGTCTGTTTAAGTCTTACCACATGACTTTGGCATTTCTAAATGTTATATTACCCCCCCCCCCTCACGAACATTCGACCCCGAATGACACTAAACACTCTTTAAAGGAGGGAAAAAACTCAAGACTAGCAGCTCAACAATTTCACAATATCAAATTGGCATGAATCACATCATTTCAATAAAACACTTCAAAACATCAATTTATCACACAAAAGCTCAAAGTTTCCTCATGAGATACTTTCTACTCACAACACACATGAGCTCAATCATTTGACATACAAGTCAATTAGCACAAAGTTCATCTTATAAATATGCTTAATATAACATCCACAAGGATTCACTATATCACAATACACGACTTGACTCAAACATGCAAGAAGCAAGACAAGTTTCAAGTTATTGCTTAAGGCCACCCTACAGTGACTTCATTGTGAAGTCTCAAAAACTAAGATTTTTGAAGAAATTCACCAAAACATCAAAGATTCACAATATCTATCATAATTATATCATTAGAAAGAATAACTAACCTTAAACAACAAAAAGATGAGGATAGCGGGTTTTCATGTCGGCCTCAGCCTCCCATGTTGCACCCTCAACTAGGTGGTTCTTCCATAACACTTTTACGGAAACCACCTCCTTGTTCCACAACCTTTTCACTTGCCTATCAAGGATTTGGATAGGAACCTCCTCATAAGAGAGGTTATCCCTGACTCCAAGACCTTCAATAGGAAGAATAGACTCGGGATGTCCAACACACTTCTTCAACATCGAGACATGGAAAACCGGATGAATCGAAGCTAAATCGTTAGGTAGCTTCAAGCGATAGGAAACTTTACCAACCCTTTCCAAAATCTCATAAGTACCCACGTAACGAGGGCTCAACTTCCCTTTCTTGCCAAATCTTACCACCCCTTTCATAGGTGAGATTTTTAAGTACACATTGTCACCCTCTTCAAACTCCAAATCTCTTCTCCTATTGTCGGCATAGGACTTTTGTCGACTATAGGCTGTTTGCAACCTATTCCTTATGATATGCACATTCTCCAAAGTCCTATAAATCAAGTCGGGACCAAAGATCGATGGTTCACCAACTTCAAACTATCCTATAGGAGACCTACACCTCCTACCATACAAGGCTTCATAGGGGGCCATGGAGATGGACGAATGAAAACTATTATTATATGCGAACTTCCACCAACGGCAAGTGCTTATACCAACTTCCTTAAAATCAATGATGCAAGCTCTAAGCATATCCTCAAGGGTTTGAATTGTGCGTTCCGCTTGACCATCCGTTTGAGGATGAAAAGCGGTACTCAATTTCACTTTAGTACCCAAACCTTCTTGAAAAGACTTCCAAAATCTAGATGTGAATTGTGCACCCCGATCCAAAATAATGGATAAAGGAATACCATGGCGACACACAATCTCATCTATGAAGATCTTCGCATAATCCTCCACTGAATACGTGGATTTGACGGGAATAAAATAAGCGGACTTAGTCAATCTATCAACAATCACCCATATAGAATCATAAGAATTTTGAGTTCGAGGCAACCCTACCACAAAGTCCATATTAATGTATTCCCATTTCCAAGTAGGAATTTGGATCTCTTGTAGTAAGCCACCCCACTTTTGATGTTCCGCCTTCACTTGTTGGCAATTTGGACACTTAGGAACAAATTCCGCTATGTCCTTCTTCAAACCTTCCCACCAATATATTTCTCGAAGGTCATGATACATCTTAGTAGAACCCGGATGGATGGAATAGTGGGATCCATGGGCTTCCTCAAGGATCCGACCCCTCAATCCATCAACATTGGGAACACATAACCTCCCTTGGTACCTCAACACACCATCCCCTTCTAAGGAGAAAGACTCATTCATCTTGCCAAGAACCGATTCCTTAAACTCCATCAATAGTTGATCAAGTTGTTGCTTGGACTTCACCTCAACCACTAATGATGACTCCGAGCTATGATGAACCGTGGCACCTCCATTTAGAGAACTCTCCAACCGCACCCCTAATCTAGTCAAACGATGAACATCTTTCACTAGATCCTTCTTGTCTTCATCAAAATGAGACACACTACCCATAGTCATACGGCTTAGAGCATGCGCCACCACATTGGCCTTGCCGGGGTGATATAGGACACTCATATCATAATCTTTCAACAATTCTAACCACCTTATTTGTCGGGGATTCAACTCTTTTTGAGTAAACACATAATTAAGACTCTTATGATCGGTGAAAACATCAACATGAACACCATACAAGTAATATCTCCATATTTTCTAAGCAAACACTACGGCCGCTAACTCAAGGTCATGAGTGGGGTAATTTCTCTCATGCACCTTAAGTTGCCGTGAAGCATAGGCAATCACCTTCCCATTTTGCATAAGCACACACCCCAAATCTATGCGGGATGCATCACAATACACAACGAACCCCTTAGAGCCTTCCGGTAAAGTTAACACTGGAGCAGAAGTAAGCCTATCTTTCAATAATTGGAAACTCTTCTCGCAGGCCTCCGACCACTCAAACCTTTTTCCCTTTTGAGTCAATGAAGTTAAAGGAGATGCAATGGATGAAAAACCTTCTACAAACCTTCGATAATAGCCTGCTAGACCCAATAAACTCCTAATATCTGTCGGGGTCAAGGGTCTAGGCCAATTTCTTACCGCATCAGTTTTCCTTGGGTCTACATCAACTCCCTCACTAGAGATGATATGCCCAAGAAACGCTACCGACCTCAACCAAAACTCACACTTGCTATACTTGGCAAACAATTTATGTTCTCTAAGGGTTTGCAATACCACCCTTAGATGACCCATGTGATCAACCTCATTCTTCGAATACACCAAGATATCATTGATAAATACGATAATGAACGAATCAAGGTAACTTCGAAACACCCTATTCATTAGGTCCATAAACGCCGCCGGAGCATTTGTGAGACCGAAGGACATAACCACGAACTCACAATGCCTGTACCGAGTCCGAAAGGCCGTCTTTGGAATATCTTCATTTCTCACCCTAAGCTGGTGATACGGACCTCAAGTCAATTTTGGAGAAGTAACTAGCCCCTTGGAGTTGGTCAAATAAATCATCAATCCGCGAAAGACGATATTTGTTCTTGATAGTAACCTTGTTGAGTTGGCGATAGTCAATAAACATTCTCAAGGACCCATCCTTCTTTTTCACGAATAATACCGGAGCACCCCATGGAGAAATTCTAGGCCTTATAAAGCCCTTATCTAGCAAATCTTTAAGTTGTGCCTTCAACTCCTTCAATTCGGCCGGAGCCATTCTATGAGGAGGAATAGAGATAGGGTTTGTTTCTGGTAGCAAATCGATACCAAAATCGATTTTCCATTTGGGAGGAATGCCAGGAAGGTCATTGGGAAAAACTTCCGTAGATTCACTCACCACGGAGACCGACTCAATAGGAGGAATTTCAGAAACAACTTCTTAGACTCTCACAATATGATAAAGACACCCCTTTGAGATCATTTTACACGCTTTTAGACATGATATGAAACGACCTCTAGGAAGAGAATTTCCACCCTTCCACTCAAAAATGGGTTTATTTGGGAAACTAAACCTCACAACTCTAGTCCTACAATCAATAGAAGCGAAGCTAGCATGCAACCAATCCATACCCAAAATGACATCAAAATCATACATGTCTAGTTCAACTAGATCTACATGAGAAACTCTATGGGGCATAGAGATAGGACAATTTCGGTAGACTCTTTTTGCTACAACTGACTCACCCACCCGAGTAGACACCAAAATAGGTTTATGCAAAACATCAGGTATAATATCGAACTTTTTAGCTACTAAGGGAGTAACGAAAGACAAAGTAGCACCCGAATCAAGCAAAGCATACACATCAATAGCAAAAATTTGTAACATACCGGTCACCACATCGGGAGAGGCCTCTTGGTCATCTCTCGAACGAAGAGCATAGAAACGATTCTTTTGGGGGGCATCATTAGAACCACTTGGCTGACCACCCCTCTCTTGTCCCTTAGAATTTTGACAATCCCTCACTTTGTGACCAATTTTTCCACAATCAAAGCACTTGTCCGAACAAGGAAGTAAGCACCTAAATGCTTCTTCACTTGCAAGGTGGATTCTCATTAGACGAATTCCCACTTTTCCCTTTTTGAACTCTTGGCCTAGGGACCTTCCCATCCCTATCCTTGGGAAATTTGGACTGAACTTGATTTGAGAATCTTTTCATGAATCTAGGCTTGTCTTGAATTCCAAACCTGTCTTTAGTAGTTCTACCCTCAAAAGACCTTGCCCTTCTTGAATCCTTATCCTTCCTTTTTGCCCTAGCCTCCTCAACCCTTTGTGCATGCACCATAAGACGACCAATATTCATATTATCATGAAGCAAACCAACTGACATTCTTCTTGCAAGTCATCCGACACACCCGTCACAAATCGGCTCATCTCGTCTCTAGGGTCGTAGACCAAGGAAGGAGCATAATTGGCCAATTGAATGAACTTCAAAGAGTAACCATGAACACTCATACCTCCTTGGCGGAGGTTGATGAATTCCACCACCTTAGCTTCTATCATCTCTCTAGGGAAGAACTGATCAAGGAAAGCCCTCTTGAGGATCTCCTAAGTCACTAGCCCACCTTGAAGTGGCCTATTATCTTTCCATTGCACATGCCAAGTCTGAGCCACATCCTTGAGTTGGTATGAGGCCAACTCGGCATTCTCACTAGAAGACGACCCCATAGCACATAAATTCTTATAAACCTCATCAATGAATTCTTGAGGGTCTTTATCAAACTTAGACCCATAGAAGATAGGAGGATTCATTTTGGTAAAGTCCCTAAGTCGGGAAGCCATAGGTTGCTCATGGACCCTAGGTGCAATATCCCTATTGGCTTGGGCAGTCATAGCTTGGGCTTGCATCATTGCAGCTTGAGCTTGAGTAGTCATGGCTTGAGCCATTTGAGAAAGAATAGCTCTCATCTGAGCCTCTGTCATAGGTGGAGGGTCAACTGGAGCCTGATCATCTGCAACAATATCTTCAAAAGGAGGAATTGGATCATCACGGGAAGGGATTCCCGCAGCAGTAATCTCCTCCTCAAGTCTTCTGGCTGCATTCTTTCTAGTATTCATCTCCTATAACCAAAACACAAGGTTTAGACGAAAGCATGTATGAAGTACATTCTAGAGGCACGATATGGATTTCCAACAATGAGAGTTATTCCTAAGCATCAAATAAGTTCCTATTCATAAGTGTGGCGCGCTTCACAATTATGAATACAAACGTATATAACGTGGTTGAGAGAGACGTTAACATCAAGGATATTGAACCTCATGCTCTGATACCAAGTTTGTCACATCCGAGTTAACCCCCCAGACGTAACTGGCATCGTCGTCCTCTTTGAGAACTAAGACAAGCCCCTTAACCTCGTCATGGCATTCATCGATTAAAGAAAAGTGAAGGAATTTAAAACTTTTTATCTATAACTACTCGGAGGTTTACATAGACCTCTACATACACATGTCATATTTATATCAAGTATACATAGACTTGTTCATATATGAAGATTACATAGTCTTCTACTTTTATTTCACCCATTTATATAGTAAAAGACACAATAGTCATAAAAGCCGTCTCATCTCATAAACCATCTATCAAAGACAATATATCTTGGGCATAGCCCTACATCAATACAAGAAGCCACATATAGGCTATATACAACATCGTCTCAAACGAGTAATAGAGTCAATACAGAATTGTAGTAACTAAGTAACATAGGAGTAAGATGTCAACAACGCCCTAGGGGGAGTGAGGACCTACCACTTAGATGATAAGATATCCAAGTCTTCCTTCCAAGCTCCTCGAAGCAAATTCAACGACCAGAACCTAAAATGTTTGCGAAAAGCGAAGGAAATGGTGTTAGTACTCTACATGTACTAAGTATGGAACCATATATACAATTACCAATCAAATATACTTAGAAAAAGACATTTAAGAAAAATCATTATAAAACATGTATACGAGTGAAGCATAGCAAAGCAAAGCATACTAACTATAATCTTCATAAATTCCCATATCTCTTACTTAATCAAGTAACCTACCAAGACCACAATTAGCAATTAACCTTACCTAACCTACTCTCCCATTTCATGAAACATTCTTGTTCAACCAAAAGTAACCACCTTGTATTCATAAACATGTTATTCAACATACAAAGTCATTTACATTATATCACTACCTTACATGCATAATATTGAGCTCTCAAGGCTCTTATCAAGGCAAACTAGTGCAAGGCGTAGGTAGAGTCCCATACCTCTACCTAAGTTATAGCCAAACCCCTCAAGTTACTTAGATCAGTCTATATCTTATTCATTCATTTTAGTTTAGGGAAACCTTGCCTCAACCGACATAGACAAAATGAGCTAATGTGGAATCCGATGTCATAAAACCTTACACCGATGGAAGGGGGTGTACCGACCAAAATAGAACCTAACATAAACGTAGCTATCTAGGTAGATCCACTAGCTAGTATCCTATGGTGGCAACATAGTTGATGGAGCTTGGGGAAAAGAACCATGGACATATCCACTCTACACCCAAATTGGGTCATGAGGCAATCCACCCTGTGAGGACCGTAGTGAACCCTACCTTTCCTTATATAAGAAAGTGTCACTCCCTCACATACAACCTCACTCGGTGCTAAGCTAGGTCCCTTTATTGAAAAGCCTTTACTCTTATCATACTCATATATATATATATACATATATCAAAGGGCCTAACCCTCATATACATTCATTTATCATAGCTCAATAAGAATTGTATGAGAAAAGGTCCTTTCATTAACAACTCAAATAGTGAAGTTAGCCCTTGCACATCTCATCACAATAGGGCACATCTTTACATAACAACTTCCCTATATCATGTACTCCTAGGCAACCTCACAACCAACCTAAACATTTCAATTCAATCATCATACCAACCTATCACCTTAAGAAAGGTATACTTCAACAAAACATTATCACTTGATGGCAATTAATCACAATTTGAAGTAAGGATTAGGATAATCAAGACTTACCAATACTTCTCCATAGTTCACCAATCAGGGACTTACCATCAACCCATAGATCAACCCCATTTGGGTCATCATACCAATGTAATTCAATAGTCAACATAAGAACTAATTTAAGAGAAAGCACTATACCATAATGCAATATAAATCAAAGCTTGGTAACATGATATCAAAGTCTATCTTCTTACCCTAGATTCAATACTCAAGAAAAAGGCATGAAGAACTTCCATTCATTACAATATATTCATGATCAATGCAAAAGCAACCATTAAATATGATTTAAACAATAATTATATCAATTGTATCAATCCAACCCAAGTTCATATTAATCTCATACCTAGGGTTAAGGGTTAAGGGTCATCACCCACAATCTAAACCAAACTACATCAATTCATCATAATCAAGTTACAATACATGATAATCTATTCATTATAACACAGAGAATACATGAACAACTCAAGTCATAACCACAAACTCGCAATTGAATGAAACCCATATGAAACTCAACTTTTGGAAAATCTTTGAAGGAGCACTTTGAGGAAAGAAGTCTCAAAGGTGAATTAGATCCCATACATTAAGGTTTGATGATGTTTTGATGGTGATTTCGTGCTAAAACATCCCCCAATGATCCTCCCAAGCTATCCTCCAATGGAGTCTTCCAATAGAGAGAGAAAGTAGAGAGAAGAAAGAGAGTTTGTTTGGAGAATTGTGTTTAGGCTAATGAGGGTTGGGGTATTTATAGGGGAGCTTAAGTCAACTTAATTAGTCTTCCCTTAAATCCTAATTACCCCTAAGACACTTAATAAAATAATTGAACTAAATCTTAATTCTCCAAAACACAACAGGTCCCAGCCGATGGAACCCCGTCGACGGTTCGTCGTGGACGTGACGGACAGCCCTCCCTCTGTCCTGCACGTTCGTCGCGACTGTCATAGACTTGTGCAGGCGTGGGTTCTTGAGGAACGACTAAGGGTGAGACGACGGTATCCATGACGGTCCGTCGTACCCGTGATGCCCCGTCGTGCCATCCGTCGAGGCACACTGCTAGGCAGTGTTGCACCTTCCTGCCTCGAGGGTCCTCTTCGAGGGCCCTTGGTTGGTCCTTAGGGAGTCGTACACTGAATTTAAAATCATGAAAACATCCCTCACTATGTGTTACCAACTTTCACTCGATTCCGACTCTTAAATTTGGTCAAACTAAAAAAACACTCTAGTCCTTCCATAAACCAACTTTCCGGACGTTATGAACGTTCTTGAACGTTTTGGTTCCAAAACACTTCAACGACTCAATAAACGCCTAATTTGGATAGTAACAATGGTTTAGACCTTTAAGGAGCCTGTTTAAGTCTTACCACATGACTTTGGCATTTCGAAATGTTACAGTTAGAACTTGCCTAATTGCTACTTGCCAGACCAAGGAGGTAGATAATAGGAAAAAAATTATCAACGTAGATTTGGTGTATACTATCTAATAGGCTAGTGTCGGTTGGTACGAAGTAACAACTTAGTCAAACATCGATTATGATGCTTAATATGAGGTAAAAGTAAGGTTTAGTAAAGCAACACACGTAGCTGGACCAAGGTGCGGACTGAAATTCTCTAGATGCCGGACCAAGGATTTAGGGATACACAACTTATCAATTTATATGCAAGATATTAGGAAGGGATTGTTATAGTTAGAATTACCGAGTTATGAGCCTATGGGGAACACTTAAGCCCTAGTTACTTTAATTACTTGATAAAAATCCAATCTTTGAACTTGTCATTTACTTATATAGAATTAGTTAATTATAGTTGTTAATCAAAAAAAACCTTTAGTTATTTGTTTTCTGAAAATAATTGGCCAAATAGAAGTAATAATAGAATAAAGTTAAGTCTGAACCATTTTCCTCGTGGGATCGACCCCAACCTCATTAGTTGGGTTCTTTACTTGATACGACCACTTTACTTCTTTTTCAAGAAGTAAGTTTGAGCGTATCAAATTTTGGCGCCGCTGTCGGGGAAAGTGGTTTTTAGATTTAACTTAAAACTTATTACTAAAGTTTAGTCAATATTTTCCTAATTTTACTTTTTCCTGTTGTTTTTGTCTCTTGTAGGTCTAACTTCCGTGTATGCCAGTTACGCGGAGTAGAAGAGAACCCTTGTTTCTATACGACCACGAATTAGAGCGTACACTACGCAAGATGAATTAAAACTTGGGTATTAAGGATGATGATCCCAACCAAGACATTCTAGCTCCAGTTGATGCTCATGGTCGGTTACTACCTGAAAATCATGGGGAAGATGAATAAAGGGGACAACACCCCGCTCCATGCCCTCAATAGTACTATAGGGGTTATGATAACATCGCAGACTCTGATGGGCCACTTGTCTTGCCCCCTCTACCACACGGCCACACTTTTCTGGTAACCAGTAGTCTTATGCAAATGCTCACTACCAGAGGTTTGTTTTCAGGGCTACCTTCTGAGGATCCACATGCCCACATCGCTAAAGTAAGGGCAGTATGCAAAAGTTGTGTAGGGAGGCCCGATTTGAATATGGATGTAATAGGGCTAAGAGTATTTCCTCTTTTACTGATGGTAGAGGCTGCTATGTGGTTTACTGAGCTCCCTTATAACTCAATCTTCACTTGGGGGATGCTTTTTTAGCATGTTACTACCCGGTCTCTAAGAAACTAAACCACAAAGATAGAATGAACAACTTTGTGGCACTACCGGGAGAGTCAGTTAGCAGTTCTTGGGATAGGTTCACTTCATTCTTGAGAAGTATCCCCAATCACCGCATCAATGATGAGTCACTGAAAGAATACTTCTATCGGGGACAGGATGATAATAACAAAGCGGTGTTGGATACGATAGCGGGTGGTTCTTATGGGGAGTGTCCTTATGCCGAGATTGCTAAAAAGTTAGAGAAAATCTCCCGAAATAATAAATCTTAGTGTACTAGGAAGTCAGATACTGGAAGAAACACCTTCGCAGTGCAATCCGCACACAACCCAGCCACAGACGAGATTCGTGAAGAGATGGCTCAGATGAGAACTAAGCTTGGGTTGGTATTAAAACATGTCACTTGGGTGCAGAAAAAGGTAAATGCAGTGAACTACTTGTCTAAACCACCACCGCCAAATGATGAATATTATTATGAGGACGATTCCTATGCGTTGAATTAGCAGACGGGGGGTTTCCGACTGAACGCCCAAGGCTCCAATAAGGAGAATTGGCGCCAAGGTCAAGGAAACCAAGGTAGGAACTATGGTAATTATAACCGCGAGGGTCATTATGTCCGAGATGGGAATTACAACCGCGACAACAACTTCAACCGGGGTAACTTTGGTAACAGAAATGATAGGAGTGGGCTCTATGTTCCTCCTCAAAATTGTGAAGTTGCTCCTAGGGATGGTGGAGGTAGTATGGCACGAGTTGAGGATATGTTGAACAAAATGATGAGGAGGTTTGATGCTAGTGATGAGCACACTAAAGAGTTAAGGAGTGACTTAGCGGGTATTGGGCAGAAAGTTGATACACATGCAATCTTAATTAAGCAGCTTGAGTTGCGAATGGCCCGATTATCTGCGACTGTGAACACACGGCAACCGGGCACTCTCCCTTACAACACAGTCCAAAATCCGAAAAATGATGGACACTGTATGGCAATCACTACTCGGGGTGGTAAGCAAACCATTGACCCACCTATGCCGTCTGATGTAGAAAAGGTGATAAGAGATGATGATAAGGTGGTCGAGGTTAGTGGTGAGTTAGAAGATAAACCGGGAAAATATGTTGAAATGCCCAAAAAGGTGACTCCCATGCCTAGACCACCACCCCTTCCCTCAAAGATTAGTGAAAAAGACCGAGGATGGTAAATACCGGCGTTTTATAACGATGTTGAAACAACTTTCCATCAATGTCCCTTTGGTAGAAGCTTTGGAACAAATGTTGGGGTATGCCAAATTCATGAAAGATTTGGTTACGAGGAAATTATCGGTCACTTTTGAGGATGATGATAGAATGAAGCACTGTAGTGCTATTGCTACAAGATCTCTAGTGCAAAAGAAAGAACATCTGGGTGCTTTCACTATTCCTTGTACAATCGGGTTATTACATTTTGTGAAAGCATTATGTGATCTTGGGGCAAGTATAAATCTCATGCCCCTCTCGATTTACAAGAAGTTAGGTTTGAATGACCCAAAGCCCACTGTGATGCGGCTACTGATGGCCGATCGAACAGTAAAAAGGCCTTTTGGGATACTCCACGATGTGCTAGTAAAAGTGGAGTCATTCATATTTTCGGCGGATTTTGTTATTCTTGATTGTGAGGTCGATTTTGAGGTGCCTATTATTCTTGGGAGGCCATTCCTTGCTACGGGTAGATCCTTGGTTGATAAGGGAAAAGGGCAGATGAAATTTCGGTTGAACAATGAAGAAGTGACCTTCAACATTTGTAGGTCCATGAGGCATAGTGGTGAGCTCCAATCAGTATCTTCCATATCCTACAAAGTTGAAAAGTCATCTGAGGTACAAATAGAAGAACGTCTAGGTGTAGAAGCACTAGCGGCAGTGATCATGAATTTTGATAGTGATTGCATTGAAGAGTATGGGTCATTGGTCGCGGCACTTGATCAAGGTGATGTTCGGTTTAAACCGAAGAAATATGAGTTAGATATGAAGAATCGCGAGTGTCCACCCACGAAACCATCTATAGAGGAGGCTCCAAAGTTAGAACTAAAAGCTCTACCACCTCATGTGAGATATGAATTCTTAGGAAATGGTGACACTTTGCCGGTAATCATTGCATCAGATCTGAATGTACAACAAGTTGAGAGTTTGGTGAAAGTGTTAAAAAGGTTCAAAAGAGCTATTTGGTGGACTATTACGGATATTATTGGGATCCCTCCCGGTATTTGTTCTCATAAAATCCAACTCATGCCCAATCATAAGCCAAGTATTGAGCACCAGAGACGCTAAAATTCACCTATGCAAGAGGTAGTGAAGAACGAAATTATTAAGTAGTTGGATGCTAGAGTAATATATCCGATTGCTGATAGTAGTTGGGTATGCCCTGTATAATATGTACCTAAGAAAGGGCGAATGACTGTTGTCCCCAATGAGAAAAATGAGCTTGTTCCGATGAGATCGGTGACTGGATGGAGTGTGTGTATGGATTACCGGAAATTAAATGCATTTACCAAAAAAGACCATTTTCCCATGCCCTTCATGGATCGGATATTGGATAGACTTGCCGAAAAAGGGTGGTACTATTTTCTTGATGGTTATTCGGGGTATAATCAGATTTCTATTGCACCAGATGATCAAGAGAAAACCACCTTTACTTGTCCATATGGGACCTTCGCGTTCAAGAGAATGCCATTTGGGTTGTGCAATGCACCCGCCACATTTCAGAGATGCATGATGTCGATATTCTCCGATATGGTGGAGGACACTATTGAGGTGTTTATGTATGATTTTTCAGTGGTTGGTGACTCCTTTGAGCGGTGTTTGAGTCATTTGTCTGAGGTTCTTAAGAGGTGTAAAGACTGCAATCTAGTACTAAATTGGGCAAAATGTCACTTCATGGTGAAAGAGGGTATTGTATTGGGTCATCGCATTTTAGAGAAGGGTATAGAGGTTGATTGAGCTAAAGTCGAGGTAAGAGAGAGACTCTCCCCACTTATCTCTGTAAAAGGTGTGAGAAGCTTTCTTGGGCATGCAGGTTTTTATTGAAGATTCATCAAGGATTTTTCAAAAATTGCGCATCCTTTGTGCAAGTTGCTTGAGAAAGAGTGTAAATTTTATTTTGATGAATCCTGACTTAAGGCATTCGGTGAGTTGAAAGAAAAGTTGGTGTCTGCACCTATCATAATTTCTCCAGATTGGAGCATTCCATTTGAGGTGATGTGTGATGCTAGTGGGGTTGCTCTTGGTGCGTTATTGGGACAAACAAGGGACAAAATCCTTCACCCCATTCACTATGCTAGTAAAGCCCTCAATGAAGCCCAAAAGAACTACACTGTGACTAAGCAAGAGCTCATTGCAGTAGTCTTTGCTTTTGTGAAATTTCACTCCTATTTGCTAGGCACTAGAGTTATAGTGCATACTGATCATTCTTCTTTGAGATATTTGATGGCAAAGAAGGATGCAAAACCGAGGTTGATTCGTTGGGTATACTATTGCAAGAATTTGACTTTGAGGTGAGAGATAGAAAACGGACCGAGAATCAAGTCGCTGATCACTTGTCCCATTTAGAAGATGAAGCAATGAGAGAATTAGGGGATAAGACTGAAATTGATGATACTTTCCCCGATGAGAATATATTGTCCGCCTCTCAAGACTTGATTCCATGGTTCACAGATTTTGCGAATTATCAGGCTAGAGATATTGTCCCACCGGACTTTTCCTTTCATCAAAGGAAAAAGTTCATGTACGATGTGAAAAAGTTCTTTTGGGATGAACCATACTTATATAGGAGTTGTGCCGATGGGCTTATTCGGCGTTATATGCCAGTAGTTGAGATGTTGAGTGTTTTTTAGGCATGCCATTCTTCACCCGTAGGTGGACATCATAGTGGTATCCGGACCGCTCACAAGATCTTGCAATGTGGCTACTATTGGCCAACTATTCATCAAGATGCTCTTGAGTTCGCCAAGGCATGTGACAGATGCCAAAGAGATGGCGGCATATCAAGAAAGCAAGAGCTCCCTTTAAACCCCATTCTTGTGATTGAGTCATTTGATGTGTGGGGTATTGACTTTATGGGCCCTTTTGTGAGTTATCATGGAATGAAGTACATTCTAGTAGCGGTTGATTATGTGTCTAAATTGGTGAAAGCTATCGCACTCGCAAATAATAAAGGGAAGAGTGTCACCGCATTTTTGAAAAAGAATATATTTTCCCGATTTGGCACCCCGAGGGCTATTATTAGTGATGGGGGATCCCACTTTTGCAACAAATTGTTTAAGGGATTATTGGAGAAATACGGGGTTCGCCATAATGTGGCCACTCCTTACCATCCTCAAACTAGTGGGCAAGTTGATGTGTCAAATAGGGAGATTAAGCAGATTTTGTCAAAAACCGTGAATGCAAGTAGAACGGATTGGTCAAGGAGGCTTGACGATGCTCTTTGGGCCTACCGGACAGCATACAAGACTCCCATATGAATGTCACCATACCAACTTGTATATGGGAAGGCTTGTCACCTACCGATTGAATTAGAGCATAAATCCATGTGGGCAATGAAGAAGTTAAAAATGGATTGGAATAAGGCTGTAGAACAGAGGTTAAATGGGTTGAATAAGCTCGATGAATTTCGCCTAAAAGCTTATGAAAGTTCAGCCCTCTACAAAGAAAGGATGAAGAAGTACCATGACCAAAAGATTGAGTAACACGATTTTATGGTTGGGGATTTGGTGCTTTTATTCAATTCTAAGTTGCGCTTGTTTGCGGGCAAACTCAAGTCAAAATGGAGTGGCCCTTACTTGATCACCCAACTATTCCCTCACGGAGCGGTTGAGTTGGAAAACAAGGAGGGTGTGCGGTTTAAGGTGAACGGACAACGAATAAAAATCTGTCTGGGGCATGCTGAAACGGCGAATGAAGTGATCGAGGCATACCATCTTGATGAAGTCTGAGTAATCAAGTGTCCTCCATCGCGCTGCGACGTTAAATCAAGCGCTGGTTGGGAGGCAACCCAATATGTATCCTCTAAGCCAACTATAGGTTTTTCATAACTTTCTAGTAACAGTTGCATTTTCTTTGTTTTTCTTTTTGCTAGAAGTATTGGCTAGAGTGTAGTTTAGGATCCGTGTCCAATAAATGTCCAGATAAATACAAAAAGAATAGCTTAATGGGTGTTAAATTTGCAGGTAGCACATAACTAGAAAATCTGCAGAAAATTGGTCTGCAGCACTCATTGATAGATCCATCGACGGACCGTCATGCTTGCGATGGTCCGTCGCAAGCATCCGTCTTGCCCAGGTAAGTTTTTACATTTTTTCTAAGTTAGGTCACCCATGACGGAACGCACGACGGACCGTCACACCTGACAGACCGTCGACAGGGACTCATCGCATCAATACTCGTAAACCCGACCCGACCCAACCCAACCGGTGAATAATAAAAGTTTTTGAACCTTTTAACTTCCCACATCTTCATTCCAACCATTTCATTCCCTCATTTCTTCCATTTACTCTCTTTTCAACTCCCTACCACTCTCATCCTCTCCCCAAACTTCTGATTCACCACCCATTCCCATAATCCCCAAAACTCTTTCCTGTCACAAACTCCCTAAATCTTCGAGTTATCTGCCGGTCCGAGTCCTGTGTTCGTGTGCTGATCACAAGGGTTGTGCCTTACTTTGTTTTCATCTTCTCCAAGTATTAGGTATGTGGTTCTAATCTCTAACCCGTCTATATTTAATTCTTGTTTTCCTATACTATATGCATGTTTCTGAATGTTGGGTCTTCGAAATTTGACCCCTATTGCATGCTAAGACCTCACCCCGTTAATCCTACGTGCCTTAAGACCCTTCATATAGTAAAAAGAATGGGGGTGTTGTGTTAACTAAATCAAAAGTGGAGTTTATGTTTCTGATAATTCTTTCTGACCTAGGTTGATAGTTTTCCAAAATGGCATGCTAAAACTCGAGAAATTATTGCCTTAGGATTGCTAGTATGCTACGTAATTTGGTTAGAAATTGTGGGTTTATAAGTATTCTTTCTATTAGAATTTTAAGGGACAATTGAGGCATCCTCAATTCTTTCACTGAAGGACAGAACGAGACCCCGTCGACGGACCGTCGTGCCCTCGACGGACCAACGTGGGGTCCGTCCCACCAATCCCTATTTGTTTTCTCTAAGTGTCCATCGATGGACCTCTATGACGGACCATCATGCCCTAGACGGTTCGTCCTGCACAACCGTCCTGGTTGTTAGAGACCCTATTCCTAAGGGTCTCAAAATTTTCTCTAAGTGTTCGACGATGGACCTCTATGACGAACCGTCGTTCCCTTGACGGTCCATCCTGCACAACCGTCATGGTTGTCAGAGACCCTGTTCCTGAGGGTCTCAAAGTTTTTTCTAAGTGTCCCATGATGGACCTCTACGACGGACCATCGTGCACTCGACGGTCCGTCCTGCACAACCGTCATGGTTGTCAGAGTATTGCTTTCAGAGAGTCTCAAAATTTTTTCCTAAGTGTTTCATGATGGACCCCCATGACGGTCCGTCATGCTTACGACAGACCGTCAATTGGTCCGTCGAATAGCACAGCAACTGCAGCACTGCCATTTCAGTTTTGGTTTTACGTTTTTGTTTTATTCTTTGCATGTCTTGTTTGCTTCTACAGGTACTAATTGTTGTTATTTTCAGGTACTAACACTAATGGCACCCAAGAAACATCGCGTGTACGTACGAGGGCGTTCAAAGTTTGTCGCCCCATCTGCCCGATTGGTCATTGGCTCTGACGATGAGCGTGACCCCGAATACGTGCCCCCAGGCACTGTCACTCCTGCACAAGCTGTACGTACCACCAGAGCTACGCCCACGAAGGTAGCGCAGCGTAGTCACTGCCTCCCAGTCTGAAGAGGAGCGCACACTGACCAGCACGCCTTCTGGGTCTGCTGCACACCCCAGGGATGCTTCCGGTTCTGAGGAAGTGTCGGGTTCAGAAGAAGTCTCCGGGTCTGAGGAGGATTCTTCTTTAGCTACCGCATCCCATTCCGCCTCTTCTGATGAGGCCGATAGTGCTGATTCCACTCCAGCACCACAGACTGGAGTCCCTGCCCCGGTTGCCGACCAGCCCAACCGGTGGTGTGTTTAGGGGCAGTTTCAGGTGTACTCCGACGCCAAGCTACCAAATGATAAGGGGGTCATGAATCGAACCCTTATATTGGTGAGGCGGGTCCTTACGGGGAGTCTCCCCACCATACCGGCACTCCATGCCCTCTTCACCAGGAACCGGCTAGAATGGGCAGCTCGTGATGTGGGCCGATATAGTGAGGAGTTGGTCAGAGAGTTCTACGCCTCGTATGTGGCGACTCTCCGATCTCAGATAGATAAGTGGGCTGCCCCCGCCAAACAGGCCCCGAGGAACCTCAATTGCTGATGAGGAGACCCGTCAGTTGAGGACCATAGAGTTGGCTGCTGGGGCGTCTAGCTCCAGAGTTGTTGAGGAGGAGAGAGGCACTACTGATGGTACTGTTGCTGCTGAGGACACTACTGAGGGTGTCCAGACTACAGATGGAGTGGGTCCCGGGACACCGAACCCACCAGCTTGTTGATCGCCGGAGCTTTGCGCCTCTGGTTTGCTTCACCTACCACTAGATTATTTTAGATTATTTTATACATTGGGGACAATTGCATATTTTTTTTGTTGGGGGTGGGGTAAATGGAAAGTGAGTGCTAGGGTGAAGTCTGAGTAGCCCAATTCACGATCCTCTCTTGGGGTTTTCTTGCCTGTGTTCTTTTCCCTCAAGAGACTGATTACTTTTATTGTTGAACCGGCATGTTTATATCTTGTGTACATAGTATAACTCTAAAGCATAATGGCTAAAACAGAAATGATATCCTGATGTAATGAAAATGATGCATGACTAGGCATAGTAATTGATAAATGTGTGGCTCTAAGCATGACATACAGATACACTACTGCATGACCCTAAATCTAAGATTCGAACTAGGTGTCTGATAATTTGGTAGAGTAATGAGATGGCAAGTGAGTGTGAGGAAAAGTCGAATGATCCACCATTGGTACTGAGCTACAACTTGCCTGGTTAGTCTTGCTAAAAGTAAGCCGTAATAAACAATTAGGAAAGGATCATTGGACCTTGTTTGAAATAGTAAATCTTGCGCCTAAAATAACAGAAAACCAAATTAAGTTAATCCCTTATTGATCCAAATGATTTGACCTTAAAATAGATCTTTCTTTTTCACCCCAACTGATCTTCTCTGGGAACAATGTGTAGGCCCTGGTCCCTTCTTGGACATGTGCACCTCAGCTTATGCCAAAGGCATAAGTTGAGGGTGGCTAATGCAGAAAGCAACCTTATCGTGGCCCTGACCCAACCATGGGTATTGTGAACCTTGACTCATGGCAAAATCATGAGTTGAGGGTGGCTGTTATGAGGAATACTCTGGAAAGTGGCGTTGAAAGAATAAAGAGGAAGAAAGAACAAAACAAAAGTGACTTAAAATATATATATATATAAAATAAAATAAACACAAGAAAAGAGAAGAGTCACTTACACATAAAGAGAAGAAAGGGAGAATAGCAAAGTGAAAGAAAATTGAGGAATAGGGCGACATAAAGCGATAAAAGGTGGTACGCTTAGACGATATGTCAAGGAGGGCAACAAGTCACTAAAGTATACCTAAATATACCATACCTGACCCTGAGCCTATGTTACAAGCTAAGAAAGTCCTAACGTGATCCTAAGAGTTGTTATGGCGAACTTAAAGCAGTGAAAATAAATGCAAGCCTATAGCAATATGTATAAATGAGTTGTAAAGTTGTTCTGAGAGTAAGTGTTGAAAAGTAATCCTTGTACTCAAACTAAAGTCATTGTGTGAAAAATGAGGATGTTATTTTGAAGTGAGGACACTAGTTGCAATGCCGGAAAAATTAGCACCTTGGTGAGAAATCGAAGAGGATAGGTGTCAGTGTGTAGTGAGTCTGTGTCATGGTCTGATTCACATAATTCAAGCCTAATCGTGATAGCATGCATGAACATAATGATAATAATCGGGATTGATATCTAAATGATTGCGAAAGCTAAAATACGGATACTCTTGTACAAAGATTTTGTAGTGAGTCATAGTGCGTCGCTTGAGGAGAAACAACGAATTTAAGTTTAGGGTGTTGATGTACCGTGGTTTCACGGTACTTTCAATGCTTTTTCCTTAAGTTTAGTGTGGGTCTAAAGCCTTTTTGTATTGATTTTTGATGTAGTTTTCTCTTTATTTGCAGGAAATTTGTCCAAAGGAGAACGCAAAGAATTTGAGTTGAAATTACAGAAATAACAACCTACGGACCCCACGACGGTCCATCGTGACTGTGACGGTCCGTAGGTGGCACCCGTCGTGAGAATAAAATGGGCTGCTGAAGGAAGTTGGGGAATTCTGACCAAGTGTGGGACTACGGAAGCTCATGACGGACCGTCATAGCCACGACAGTCCGTCTTGCACATTCGTTATTAGTATCAGAGAGTAGTCCTAGTACCCAACTTCAGAAGATTCTAAGTGTCGTGGAAATAACCCCTCAACGGACCGTCGTGCTTACAACGGCCCGTCATACCTGTCCGTCGAGGGTAACAGAGAGTTGATGAAGAAAGCAGCAGAGATATGTGCCAAGTGTGGAACGACGGAGGTTACGATGGTTCGTTGTGGCCACGACGGTCCGTCACAAGGGTCGTCGACTCAGACGCGTTTTGGGCAGATTTTCCTTAATTAGATTTCCTCTTTTATTAGGTTTTGTTTATTATAAATAGTTTAAAAAACCTCATTTTTGGGGTTAGACTTTTGGATATTTATCAGTTTTATTGTTTAAGTATTGAACTCTTGATTTTGGGATTTTATCATATTTTTCCGGAATCGATTGTTAGTATTTTTGTGATTTATTCAAGTGAATTTCTGGATTTTATTCATTCTCATCAAAGTAAGTGCATGAATTCTTATATTATCAATATGAATTGTGTGAATAGTAGCATGGGTAACTAAACTCCATAACTAGGGGTGTGGGAACCACGGGTAAATAACAAGGTAAAACTTAGATAAAATAACAATCCTAGAATAGTGTCTTGCATGTATTGATAATTCTTTCGTTTATAAGTCTTTTTAAGGGATGGCCAACTTTAGAACTTTCCTTATTGCTACTTGCCGGACAAAGGAGGTAGATAATAGGAAAAGAATTATCAACGTAGATTTAGTGTATACTATCTAATAGGCTAGTGTCGGTTGGTACGAAGTAACAACTTAGTCAAATATCGATTATGATGCTTAATAAGAGGTAAAGGTAAGATTTATTAAAGCAACACACGTAGCCGGACCAAGGTGCGGAGTGAAATTCTCTAGATGCCGGACCAAGGATTTAGGGATACACAACTTATCACTTTGCATGCAAGATATTAGGAAGGGATTGTTATAGTTAGAATTATCGAGTTATGAACCTATGGGGAACACTTAAGACCTAGTTACTTTAATTACTTGATAAAAATCTAATCTTTGAAATTGTCATTTACTTATATAGAATTAGTTAGTTATAGTTGTTAATCAAAGCCCCCCTTTAGTTATTTGTTTTCGGCAAATAATTGGCTAAATAGAAGTAATGATATAATAAAGTTAAGTATGAACCATTTTCCTCGTGGGATCGACTCCAACCTCATTAGTTGGGTTCTTTACTTGATACGACCGCTTTACTTCTTTTTTGAGAAGTAAGTTTGAGCGTATCAGTCACTTGTGGCAAGAAACATTATGGTGAGTGTCTATTGGGTACCGGTAGTTTCTATGGTTGTGGTAAGGAAGGACACAAAGTGAGAGATCATCCTAACATTGCTTCTAGAGGAAAAGAGGGTAAGAAAGTTGCTCCAAATATTCCAAAGGATGATGTTCAAGCAACGAGGCGTTTCTATGTCCTCTGGTTTAGAGGAGAGAAGCCGGATGGTGATGATGATATAGGTAAGTCCTTGTATTTCTCTTTCTAGTAATATGAGTTCCTTCTAAGTGGGGGAGTATGGTTAGTAGATGGGATAGAAAATCCTAGAAGTTTGTTGCATGTGATGGTGTTTAGGAGTTTGTTTGAAATTGAATATCATTAACTTCTTGCATTGTGTGTTTTATGAAGACTTGATCATGTTGTAAAAGATATTTATATGATGTTACCTTGCATTATAGCATGGTTCTACCATGAATTGCCTAAAAATTGCATTTTTGAAAAAGGTTGCACAATTCACTATAAAGCACTGGCAGTTCACTGTGTTATTTTTGAAAATTTGACTAATTGATTCTTTGGTCTAAAATTATTGTAATGTGGTCAGAACTGATGTATATGAGTATTATAATGAATATACAATGATTTTTGCTATTTTGAATGAAGCATGTGAGTTTTGTAGCATAATGAGTTATAGAATTTATTCTAGTTTCTTCTTGTGTTGTGAATCTCTTAATTGTGTGAAATTGATGTTTCTCCTTGGTTATGTGTTATATGGTTTGGTTTTGAGCTGATAGTTGAAGTGTTCGGAGAGTGGAAAGTGTCATTCGAGGACGAATGTTGTCCAAGTGGGGGAGAATGTAAGATCCTGAAAATGACTTAGGTTAAATAGAGCCTAACATGGTTGTCATGGTGGTCTAAGGTCCTAAAATGGTATATAATGTTGCATAGAGTCAGTATCTAAGAGTTTAGGTGCATTGGAAGTCAAAACATCAACGGACGACCAAGACGTTTGACGACTAAGTCACCTATGTGCCTCATATATGGTTCTATATGTTTATGTGTGATTCATGATGTTGTGAATTACTTAAATGAGTTATTATGGTATATGATACGCTCAAATTTACTTCTCAAATAAGAAGTAAAGCGGTCGTATCAAGTAAAGAACCCAACTAATGAGGTTGGGATCGATCCCACAAGGAAAATAGTTCAGACTTAACTTTATTTTATTATTACTATTATTTAGCCAACTGTTTTCCAATAAACCAAAAGACAAAAAGGGGGGTTTTATTTCTAAATTAATGAAAATAATTAACTAAATAAGAATGAACAACTAACAATTTTAACTTTCAGAGTTTAATCAAATTATAAAAGTAACTAGGGTTTTAGTGTTCCCCACAGGTTCCTAACTTGGTAAATCTAACTATAACATCTCTATCCTGATATCTTGCATGTAAAGTGATAAGTTATGTATCTCTAAATCCTTGGTCCGGCATCTAGAGAATTTCACTCCGCACCTTGGTCCGGCTACGTGTGTTGCTATACTAACCCTTATCTTTACCTCATATTAAACATCGTATTTGGTATTTGACTAAGCTATTAACTCGTACCAACCAATACTAGTCTATTAGATAGTCTACACTAAATCTATGTTGATAATTCTTTTCCTATTATCTACCTCCTTGGTCCGGCAAGTAGCATTAAGGCGAGTTCTAACGTTGGCCACCGTTAAAAAGAATTCTAAACGAAAGAATTATCAATACATGCAAGACACCACTCTAGAAATTGTTATTGAAGTTAGATTTCTACCTTGTTATTCACCCATGGTTCCCACAACCCTAGCTATGAGGTTTAGTTACCCATGTTCGTAATTACACAATTCATATCGTTAATGGAAAAGTTCATGCACTTACTTTTATGAAAACGAATAATTTCCCAGAATTCAACTTGATTAATCACCGAAATCCACAACAATCAATTCTCGGAAAATATCTTAATTTCCAAAATCAAGAGTTTACTAATATAATCGAAGAACTATAAACTAAAAATTATCCAGAAAGTCTAACCTCAAAAACGAGGTTTTTCCAACTATTTATAAGAAAAATAAAAACCTAATCAAATAAGGATTCTATTTAATAAAAATCTGTCCAAACGCGTCTGGGTCGACGGACCACGTGACGGACCGTCATGGACACGACGGACCGTCATAGCCTCCGTCGTCCCATACTTCACATCTTCTCACGTTGCTTTCTTCATTCCCCCCGACGGACAGGTATGACGGACCATCGCAAGCATGACGGCCCGTGGAGGGTCTTCGTTCCAATACACTTGAACTTTGGAATTTTGGGTACTGGAATTACTCTCTGATAATTACGACGAACATGCAGTACGGACCGTCGTATCTGTGACGGTCCGTCACGAACTTCCGTAATCCCACACTTGGTCAGACTTCCCCAAATTTCCTTCAGTAACTTCTTCCTTCACTACGATGCCACCTACGGACCGTCACAGCCGCGACGGACCGTCATAGGCTCCGTAGGTGGTCTCTTCTGCAATTCTTTCTCAAAAACTCCTGCGTTCTTCCTTAGACAGATTTTCTGCAAACAAAGATAAACTTATATCAAAATCAACACAAAAAGGCTCTCGACACACACTAAACTTAAGGAAAAAGTATTAGAAATACCGTGAAACCATGGTACATCAACACCCTCAACTTAAATTCGTTGTTTGTCCTCAAGCGACGCACTATGACTCACTACAAATTCTTTGTACAAAAGTATCCATATTTTAATTTCCGCAATCATTTTGCTATCAACCTCGATTATTCTCATTATGTTCATGCATGGTCTCACTATTAGGCATTGATTTGTGTAGAATCAAACCATAACCCAGATTTACTACGCAATGATGCCTATTCTCTTCAATTTCTCACCGAGATGCTAATATTTCTGGTATTACAACTCCTGTCCTTACTTCAAATAACATCCTCATTTTTCACACAATGATTTTAGTTTGAGTATAAGGATCACGTTTCGACACTCACTCTCAGAACAAATTCACCACTCATTTATACATATTGCCATAGGCTTGCCCTTATTTTCACTACTTCAAATTCCTCATACGCACTTAGGATCACAATAGGACTTTTTTAGATTGTAACATAGGCTCAGGGTCAGGTAGGGTGTATTTAGATATACTTTAGTGACTTGTTGCCCTCCTTGACATATCATTCTTATTTCGCCCTATTACTCAATTTTCTTTTCACTTTGCTGTTTTCCCTTTCTTATCCTTATGTGTAAGTGACTTTTCTCTTTTCTTGTGTTTATTTTGCTTTTGGTTATTATTAATTTTTTTTTTTTTTAGTCACTTCTGTTTTATTCTTTCTTTCTCTTCATTCTTTCAACCCCACTTTCCGTGGTTTTCCTTATAGCAGCCACCCTCAACTCATGATTTTGCCATGAGTCAAGGTTCACAATACCCATGGTTGGGTCAGGGCCAAAACAAGGTTGCTTTCTGCATTAGCCACCCTCAACTTATGCTTTTGGCATAAGCTGAGGTGCACATGTCCAAGGAGGGACCAGGGCCAACACATTGCTCCCAGAGAAGATCATTTGGGGTGAAAAAAACAAATCTACTTTAGGCTCAATTCATTTGGATCAAAAAGGGATTAACTTCATTTGGTTTTCTGTTATTTTTAGGCTCAAGATTGACTATTTCGAACAAGGGCCTATGATCCTTTCCTAAGTGATTGTTTTGACTCACTTTCAGTAGGACTAACCAGGCAAGTTCTAGCTCAATATTAATGGTGGTCATTCGACTTTACCTCACACTCACATGACATTCCTTGCATTCCCAGAGTATTAGACACCTAGTTCAAATCTTAGATTCAGGATCATGCAGAAGTGTATCCTTGTTTCATGTTTCAAACCACACAATTATCACTTACTGTGCCTAGTCATGCAAATGATTATCGAGATATCATATTTATATTAGCCATCATGCTTCAGATTTATACTGTGTACATAAGATATGACATGCCGG
Organism: Solanum sitiens; assembly: GCA_016801875.1. NCBI lineage: Eukaryota > Viridiplantae > Streptophyta > Magnoliopsida > Solanales > Solanaceae > Solanum > Solanum sitiens. The sequence continues at coordinate 381,464 of JABWTJ010000840.1, forward strand.
TTCAACAGTAAAAGTAATCAGTCTTTTGGGGAAAAAGAACACAGGCAAGAAAACCCCAAAAGAGGATCGTGAACTTGGGCTACTCAGAATTCACCCAAGTGTTCACTTTCCATTTACCCCACCCCCTACAAAAAAAAATATGCAATTGTCCCCAATGCATAGAAAAGTTAAACTACGTAAAAGGGTAAGTGAAGCAAACCTGAGGCGCTAAGCGCCGGTGATCAGCAAGCTGGTGGGTCCGGTTCCCCGGAACCTGCTCCCTGCGTAGTCTGGACATCCTCAGTAATGTCCGCAGCATCCACAGCACCATCAGTAGCGCCTCCCACAGAATCTACAATTTTGGAGCTAGACGCCCCGGCAGCTACTTCTACAGCCCTCAACCTACGGGCCTCCTCATCGGCAATCGAGGCTCTCCTCGCAGATTCCATCTCACGGCGCTCCTTCTTCCTTGCCCTAGCCTCATCCTCCTCTCGACCCCTGCATCTCTTGACATGCTCTTGTGGGGGAGGTGGTGGAACATCAGAAGTGGTAAACAGGGCGGCCATCACGGTGTCATCGGCAGGCTCCGCAGAAGGGGCCTCAGACTCAGGCACCCTCGCCTCTAAAATCATATCAAGATCCGCCCGCAGACTCTCAACCGCAGCCTAGAGAGTCGACATGTCCACCGGAGGGGCTGGTCGGGCTAGTACTCGTAATTCAAATGTGTCTAAGCGCTGGTGTACCCCGGCGATCTGCCTCTCTGTATGCTGTATCATCTTGCGCTCCATGCGCTCCTCTGCCTTAGCAATAGTCTTCTGCATCCACGGCTGAATGTGATGCAGAAGAGTAGTCATCTGTGCCTCAAGTTTCTGAACCCGAGCTAGTGGGACCAGAGTGGCAGAAGGAGCCCAGCGAGAGGAGCTCGGGGCAGTGTTACTACCCGGGATAGACTCGACCGGAGTAGTGTCAGTGTGTGCAGAAGCAGCACGGGAAGCATCATGAGCATGCTCTACGGTGTCGGCCAGGTTCTCACCAAATGGGGCCACCTCTGGACGGGGCCCTCTGCGTGGGGCCAACTCATTGGCCTCATCCCTGATGAGGCCGATGTCAACATTTCCTGGCGGGGTCTTGAGCTGGTCAATGTGCCAAATGGGCACACCTGCTGATCTGCACAAAGAGAAAATCATGCAAGGGAAAGGGTAAGTTGTGGTGACCTTGAAGGCCCTCTCGTGCATGACCGCTTGGAGAAGCCAAGCGAAATCGACCTCGAACCCTGCCATCATAGCAGCCATCAGCACTGCACGATCCCAGGTGACTATGTTATCCGCAGCAGTGGGGGAGAGACAATGGCGGACGATCAACCAGAGAAACTTGGCCGTAAAGGTCAAGTTGGCCTTCCTGATGGCCCCCTTCGGCTCCATCACCCAATCCGCAGCCTCTCCATCAATAGATAGGTGCAGTGCCATCCACCTCTTGGTGGTCTCTCGCAGTGAAGGCTCACGTAAGAACCGGCCCTCTTTAACAATTTACCATCGGTAATCAAACTCGGCGGTGAGAGGTGTGCTGGTGGAGTCAGAATCCGTGCCGTACAGATATCGGCGGATGGCTGGTAGGGAGATGTCAACCTGGATGCCTCGTACTAGGACGTGCTCAAGTGGGGCCTGTTTGGCGGGGGCAGACCGCCTATCGATCTGCGAGCGAAGAGTAGCCACATAAGAGGCATAGAACTCGCGGACTAGCTCCTCACTGTAGCGACCCAAAGAACGAGCCGTCCACTCTAGCCGGTGTCTGGTGAAGAGGGTGTGAATATCTGGCATGGTGGGGAGACTTCCCGTGAGGACCCGCCTCTCCAGTGTAAGAGTCCGTGTCATGACGCCTTTGTCATTGAGAACCTTGGCGTCTAAGTATACCTTGTATTGCCCGTCAACACACCACCGGTTGGGCTGATCGGCAACCGGGGCAGGGACTCCTGTTGGTGAGCCAGGGGTGGAGTCGGTGCTGTCAGCCTCATCATCTGAAGCAGACTGTGTAGCTGTGGCAGGAGCAGAGGCGTCTGCATACCCAGAGGCTTCCTCTGACCACGAAACTCTTAAGGAGCCAGATGCTCCTTCGTCTTGGGCAGTTGACCCAGAAGGAGTGCCGGTCAGTGTGCGCTCCTCATCAGACTGGGAGGCAGTGACTACGCCGGGCGCCACCTTCTTGGGCGTGACTCGCGGTACACGTGGAGCTCGTGCTGGAGTAGCAGTAGGGGGCACGTATTCTGGATCATGCTCATCATCAGAGCCTATCACCAATCGGGCAGACGGGGCGACAGATTTTGAACGCCCACGTGCGTAAACGCGATCTTGTTTAGGTGCCATGATAGGTAGTACCTGTAACGAATCATCATTAGTAATTGAAGGATGAAGCATGACACAAAAGAAATAAACATTTGAGACAATAATACTCAGACACTCAAACCAGTGATAACAACTCTTAAGTAGCAGTAGGTCACGACGGACCTGGTGACGGACCGTAGTGCGTATGACGGACCGTAGTGCGTATGACGGACCTTCATGCAGTCCGTCATATAATACTTGGCAACATAAAATATCAGAAGGAAAGTCTCAGACCGATACGACGGTTAAGCAGGACGGACCGTCATGGGTATGATGGTCCGTCGCAAGTGTCCGTCAGAGGACACTTGGAAAAAGTGTTGAGACCCATAGGACAGGGGTCTCTGACCGTCACGACGGTTGTGCAGGACGGACCGTCGTGGGTGTGACGGTCTGTCACATATGTCCGTCAGTGGACACTTGGAAAAAGTATTGAGACCCATAGGACAGGGGTCTCTGACCGTCACAACGGTTATGCAGGATGGACCGTCGTGGGTGTGACGGTCAGTCGCAAGTGTCCGTCAGTGGACACTTGGAAAAAGTGTTGAGACCCATAAGACAGGGGTCTCTGACCGTCACGACGGTTGTGCAGGATGGACCGTCATGGGTATGACGGTCCGTCACATGTGTCCGTCAGTGGACACTTAAAAAAAGTGTTGAGACCCCTAGGACAGGGGTCTCTGACCGTCACGACGGTTGTGCAGGACGGACCGTCATGGATATGACAGTCCGTCACATGTGTCCGTCAGTGGACACTTAGAAAAAGTGTTCAGACCCCTAGGACAGGGGTCTCTGACCGTCACGACGGTTGTGCAGGATGGACCGTCATGGCTACGACGGTCCGTCACATGTGTCCGTCAGTGGACACTTAGAAAAAGTTTTGAGACCCCTAGGACAGGGGTCTCTGACCGTCACGACGGTTGTGCAGGACGGACTGTCATGCATCGGGTTATCGTGCTGTGAAACAGAGACAGAACTGAGGGGTGCCAAGTTTTACCCCATGTGAGTCAGAATGACAACCCAAATTGGTAAGTTTTAAAGCCCTAATTTCTCTAGTATTGTCCAGGCAGTTTGTGGAATTACAGACCTAAGTTAGATAATATCTAGGCAAAAGCAGAAACCCATATGCAATCAATAGGGAAAAACAGTAAAACAACCAAAAAAATAGTAAAGGGTAGAGTTTCAGGAATACATACCTTGGAAGAGGAGACAATAATGCACAAATGATGGCACTCAAGTTAGAAGGTTAAGAATCACTGCAGCAAATTCCGACCAAGAGGGAAAATTTTGGGATGAACAATGGGAGAAGATGGGGAATTTGGGAAGAGAGTGAAGTTGGAAGGGGAGAAAATGGAGGGAAGATTAAGTGAAAACTGATAATGAAGGGGTGGGGGGGTTTAAAACGTTTTAAACTTTTAAAATTCTGAAGCCGGGTCGGGTCGGGTAGCCGGGTAATGGCGTGACGAAACCCCGATGACGGTTCGTCGCAGTTGTGACGGTCCGTCACATGGTCCGTCGCCTGTGCCCTAGTTTTTCAAAATTACAAGAGAGCGTACCTGGCACGACGGAGGCATGCGACGGTCCGTCACAGGAGTGACGGTCCGTCGATGTATCCGTCAGTGACTGATGTAGAGTAACTTGTCTGCAGTACTTCCTGTAGATGTGCTACCTGAAAATTTACAACCCATAAATAGAAAATGCTACTGTTACTAGAAAGAGAAAAACACAAAAACTATAAACGTGATTAGATGATAACTATTGGGTTGCCTCCCAACTAGCGCCTGATTTAACGTCGCGGCACGACTGAGGACACTTGATTACTCAGACTTCATCAAGATAATATGCCTCAACCACCTCATTCGCTGATTCCGCATGACCAATATAGATTTTGAGACGTTGTCCGTTCACCTTAAACCGCACACCTTCCTTGTTTTCCAACTCAACGGCTCCGTGAGGGAATAATTTGGTGATCAAGTACGGTCCAGTCCATTTAGACTTTAGCTTGCCCGGAAACAAGCGCAATCTAGAGTTGAATAAAAGCACCGAATCCCCAATCATAAACTCTCGTTTCTCGATTTTTAGGTCATGGTACTTCTTCATCTTCTCTTTGTAGAGGGCTGAGCTTTCATAAGCCTTAAGGCGAAATTCATCGAGTTCATTTAACCCATTTAATCGTTGTTCTGCAGCTTCGTTCCAGTCCATTGCTTCTTCATAGCCCACATGGCTTTATGCTCTAATTCAACCGGAAGATGACATGCTTTCCCATATACTAGTTGGTATGGGGACATACCTATGGGAGTCTTATATGCTGTCCGGTAAGCCCAAAGAGCATCATCAAGCCTCCTTGACCAATCTGTTCTACTAGCGTTCACTGTTTTCGACAAAATCTGTTTGATTTCCCTATTTGATACTTCAACTTGCCCACTAGTTTGAGGATGGTAAGGAGTGGCCACATTATGGCGAACCCCATATTTCTCCAATAATCCCTTGAACAATTTGTTGCAAAAGTGGGATCCCCCATCACTAATAATTGCCCGTGGGGTACCAAATCGAGAAAATATATTCTTTTTCAAGAATGCAGTGACACTCTTCCCTTCATTGTTTGCGAGGGCGATAGCTTCCACCCACTTGGATACATAATCCACTGCTACTAAAATATACTTCATTCCATGAGAACTCACAAACGGACCCATAAAGTCAATACCCCAAACATCAAATAACTCAATTACAAGAATGGGATTTAGAGGGAGCTCTTGCTTTCTTGAAATGCCGCCATCTCTTTGACATCTATCACATGCTTTGGCGAACTCATGAGCATCTTGATGAATAGTTGGCCAATAGTAACCACTTTGGAAGATCTTGTGAGCAGTCCGGACACCACTATGATGTCCACCAAAGGGTGAGGAATGGCATGCCTCTAAAATACTCAACATCTCGACTTCTGGCACACAACGCCGAATAAGCCCGTCAGCACAACTCCTGTATAAGTATGGTTCATCCCAAAAGAATTTCTTCACATCGTACATGAACTTTTTCCTTTGATGAAAAGACAAGTCCGATGGAACAAGATCACTAGCTAGGTAGTTCGCAAAATCTGCAAACCACGGAATCAGGTCTTGTGAGGCAGCCAAGACATGCTCATCGGGGAACGTGTCATCAATATCAGTCTTATCCCCCAACTCTCTCATAGCTTCATCTTCTAAACGGGACAAGTGATCAGCAACTTGATTTTCGGTCCCTTTTCTATCCCTTACCTCAAAGTCAAATTCTTGCAGTAGTAATACCCAACGAATTAACCTTGGTTTTGCGTCCTTCTTCGCCATCAAATATCTCAGGGCTGAATGGTCAGTATGCACTATGACTCTAGTACCTAGCAAATAGGAGCGAAATTTTTCAAACGCAAATACTACAGCAAGGAGCTCTTGTTCAGTGACTGTATAGTTCTTCTGAGCTTCATTGAGGGCTTTACTAGCATAGTAAATGGGATGAAGGATTTTGTCCCTTCTTTGTCCCAATACCACACCAAAGGGCAACCCCACTCGCATCACACATTACCTCAAATGGACTGTTCCAATCCGGAGAAATAATGATAGGTGCAGATACCAGTTTTTCTTTGAGATCGCCGAATGCTTTCAGACAGGATTCATCAAAAGAAAACTTACAATCTTTCTCCAACAGTTTGCACAATGGATGTGCAATTTTCGAGAAATCTTTGATGAATCTCCTGTAAAAACCTGCATGCCCAAGAAAGCTTCTCACACCTTTTACGGAGATAGGTGGAGGAAGTTTCTCTATCACCTCGACTTTGGCTCGATCAACTTCTATGCCTTTTTCTGAAATACGATGGCCCAAAACAATACCTTCTTTGACCATGAAGTGTCATTTTTCCCAATTGAGAACTAAATTGCAATCTTCACATCTCTTAAGAACCTCAGACAAATGGCTCAAACATTGCTCGAAAGTTTCACCAACCACTGAAAAATCATCCATAAAGACATCAATAGTATCTTCCACCATGTCGGAGAATATAGACATCATACATCTCTGAAATGTGGCGGGTGCATTGCACAACCCAAACGGCATTCTCTTGAACGCAAAGGTCCCATATGGACAGGTAAAAGTGGTCTTCTCTTGATCTTCTGGTGCAATAGAGATCTGATTATACCCTGAATAACCATCAAGAAAACAGTACCACCCTTTTTCGGCGAGTCTATCCAACATCTGATCCATGAAGGGCATGGGAAAATGGTCCTTTTCGGTCCATGCATTTAATTTCCGATAATCCATACACACCCTCCATCCAGTCACCGGCCTCATTGGAACCAGTTCATTTTTTTCATTGGGGACCACAGTCATTCCCCCTTTCTTAGGTACACACTGAACAGGACATACCCAACTACTATCGGCGATTGGATAAATTACTTCTGCATCTAACCACTTTATGATTTCCTTCTTCACGACCTCTTGCATAGGTGGGTTTAAGCGTCTCTGGTGCTCAATACTTGGCTTATGATCTGGCATGAGTTGGATTTTATGAGAACAAATACCAGGAGGGATCCCAATAATGTCCGCAATGGTCCACCCAATAGCTCTTTTGAACCTTTTTAGCACTTTGACCAGACTCTCAACTTGTTGTTCATTTAGATCTGATGCAATGATTACCGGTAATGTGTCACCGGTTCCTAAGAATTCATACCTTAGATGAGGTGGGAGAGCTTTTAGTTCTAGCTTTGGAGCCTCCTCAATGGATGGTTTAGCGGGTGGAGAATCGCGATTCTTCATGTCTAGCTCATATTTCTTTGGTTTAAACCGGACATTACCACGATCAAGGGCAGCAACTAATGACATATATTCTTCAATGCCTTCATTATCAAGATTCATTATCACTGCCGCCAGTGCTTCTACACCTAGTCGTTCTTCTATTTGTGTCTTGGATGATTCACCAATTTTGTAGGATATGGCAGATACCGATTGGAGCTCACCACTCTGCCGCATGGACCTACAAATGTTGAAAGTCACTTCTTCATTGTTCAACCGAAATTTCATCTGCCCTTTTTCCATATCAACTAAAGCTCTACCCGTAGCAAGGAATGGCCTCCCAAGAATAATAGGCACCTCAAAATCGACTTCACAATCAAGAATGACAAAATCTGCTGGAAATATGAACGACTCCACTTTTACTAGCACATCATGGAGTATCCCTATAGGCCTTTTTACTGTTCGATCGGCCATCAGTAGCCGCATCACAGTGGGCTTTGGGTCACCCAAACCCAACTTCTTATAAATCGAGAGGGGCATGAGATTTATGCTTGCCCACAGATCACATAATGCTTTCGCAAAATGTAATAACCCGATTGTACAAGGAATAGTAAATGCACCCGGATCTTCTTTCTTTTGCACTAACGACCTTGTAGCAATAGCACTACAATGCTGCATTCTGTCATCATCCTCAAAAGTGACCGATCTTTTCTTTGTAACCAAATCTTTCATAAACTTGGCATAACCGGGCATTTGTTCAAGAGCTTGTACCAACGGAACATTGATAGAAAGTTGCTTCAACATTGTTATAAAACGCCGATATTTGCCATCTTCGGTCTTTTTCACTAATCTTTGAGGAAAGGGGGAGGTCTAGGCATGGGAGTTACCTTTTTAGGCACTTCAGCAACTTCCTCAGGGTTATCTTCTACTTCATCACTAACCTCTACCACTTCATCATTGTCTTTCATCACCTTTTCCACAATAGACGGCATAGGTGGGTCAATAGTTTGTTTACCACCACGAGTAGTAATTGCCATGCAGTGTCCATCATTTTCGGATTTTGGACAGTGTTGCTAGGAAGAGTGCCCGGTTGCCGTGTGTTCACAGTTGCAGATAATTGAGCCATTTGCAATTCAAGCTGCTTGATTGATATGGCATGTGTATCAACTTTCTGTCCAATACATGCTACATCACTCCTTAACTCTTTGGTGTGCTCATCACTAGCATCGAACCTCCTCATCATCTTGTGCAACATATCCTCAACTCGCGCCATACTACCTCCACCATCCCTAGGAGCAACTTCACGATTTTGAGGAGGAACATATGGCCCACTCCTCTCATTTCTGTTACCATAGTTACCCCTGTTGAAGTTGTTGTCGCGGTTGTAATTTCCATCACGAACATAATTACCCTCGCGGTTGTAGTTACCATAGTTCCAACCTTGATTTCCTTGACCTTGGCGCCAATTCTCCTGATTAGAGCCTTGGGCATTTGGTCGGAAACCCCCCGTCTGATCATTTACTGCATAAGAATCTTTCTCATAATAATATTCATCAGTTGGTGGTGGTGGTTTAGACAAGTAGTTCACTGCGTTTATCTTTTTTGCACCCCCAGTGACATGTTTTAACACTAACCCAAGCTCAGTTCTCATCTGTGCCATCTCTTCACGAATCTCATCTGTGGTTGGGTTTTGTGTGGATTGCACTGCAAAAGTATTTCTCCCAGTATCTGTCTTTCTAGTACTCCATGCTTTATTATTTTGGGAAATTTTCTCTAATTTTTCGGCAATTTCAGCATAAGGACACTCCCCATAAGAACCACCTGCTATAGTATCCAATACCGCTTTATTATTATCATCCTGTCCCCGGTAGAAGTATTCTTTGAGTGACTCATCATCTATGCGGTGATTGGGGACACTTCTCAGAAATGAAGTGAACCTATCCCAAGAACTACTAACTGATTCTCCTGGTAGTGCCACAAAGTTGTTAACTCTATCTTTGTGATTTAGTTTCTTGGAGACCGGGTAGTAACATGCTAAGAAAACGTCCCTTAATTGGTTCCAAGTGAAGATTGAGTTATAAAGAAGCTCAGTGAACCAAATGGCAGCCTCTCCCGTCAGTGAAAGAGGAAATACTCTTAGCCCTATTACATCCAAATTCAAATCAGGCCTCCCTACACAGCTTTTACACACTGCCCTCACCTTAGCTATATGAGCATGTGGATCTTCGGACGGTAGTCCGGAAAACAAACCTCTAGCAGTGAGCATTTGCATTAGACTACTACTGACTACAAAGGTGTGACCTTCAGGTAGAGGGGGCAATACAAGTGGCCCATCAGAATCTGCAATATTTTCATAGCCTCTGTAGTATTCTTGAGGACGTGGTGCGGGATTTTGTCCCCTTTGTGCACCTGGATTAGGATTTTCAGGTAATAATCGACCATGAGCATCAACCGGAGCTGGGTTGTTCAGGTTTGGATCATCATCATTTATACCCAAGTTTCGATTCATTCTTCGTAGTGTACGCTCTAACTCGTGATCGTAGGGAAACAAGGGTTCTCTTCCGCTCCGTGTATTTGGCATACAAGGACGTCAAACCTAAAAAAAATCAAAAACAACAGAAAAAGTAAAATCAGGAAAATATTAACTAAATTTTAGTAATAAATTAAAGTTAATCTAAAAGCTACTTTCCCCGGCAGCGGCGCCAAAATTTGATACGCTCAAACTTACTTCTCAAATAAGAAGTAAAGCGGTCGTATCAAGTAAAGAACCCAACTAATGAGGTTGGGATCGATCCCACAAGGAAAATAGTTCAGACTTAACTTTATTTTATTATTACTATTATTTAGCCAACTGTTTTCCAATAAACCAAAAGACAAAAAGGGGGGTTTTATTTCTAAATTAATGAAAATAATTAACTAAATAAGAATGAACAACTAACAATTTTAACTTTCAGAGTTTAATCAAATTATAAAAGTAACTAGGGTTTTAGTGTTCCCCACAGGTTCCTAACTTGGTAAATCTAACTATAACATCTCTATCGTGATATCTTGCAAGTAAAGTGATAAGTTATGTATCTCTAAATCCTTGGTCCGGCATCTAGAGAATTTCACTCCGCACCTTGGTCCGGCTACGTGTGTTGCTATACTAACCCTTATCTTTACCTCATATTAAACATCGTATTCGGTATTTGACTAAGCTATTAACTCGTACCAACCAATACTAGTCTATTAGATAGTCTACACTAAATCTATGTTGATAATTCTTTTCCTATTATCTACCTCCTTGGTCCGGCAAGTAGCATTTAAGGCTAGTTCTAACGTTGGCCATCCGTTAAAAAGACTTCTACACGAAAGAATTATCAATACATGCAAGACACCACTTTAGAATTGTTATTTAAGTTAGATTTTTACCTTGTTATTCACCCATGGTTCCCACAACCCTAGCTATGAGGTTTAGTTACCCATTTTCGTAATTACACAATTCATATCGTTAATGGAAGAGTTCATGCACTTACTTTTATGAAAACGAATAATTTCCCAGAATTCAACTTGATTAATCACCGAAATCCACAACAATCAATTCCCGGAAAAAATCTTAATTTCCAAAATCAATAGTTTACTAATATAATCGAAGAACTATAAACTAAAAATTATCCAGAAAGTCTAACCTCAAAAACGAGGTTTTTCCAACTATTTATAAGAAAAAATAAAAACCTAATCAAATAAGGATTCTATTTACTAAAATCTGTCCAAATGCGTCTGGGTCGACGGACCACGTGACGGACCGTCATGGACAAGACGGACCGTCATAGCCTCCGTCGTCCCATACTTCACATCTTCTCACGTTGCTTTCTTCATTCCCCCCGACGGACAGGTATGACGGACCGTCGCGAGCATGACGGCCCGTCGAGGGTCTTCGTTCCAATACACTTGAACTTTGGAATTTTGGGTACTGGGATTACTCTCTGATAATTACGACGAACATGCAGGACGGACCGTCGTATCTGTGACGGTCCGTCACGAACTTCCGTAATCCCACACTTGGTCAGACTTCCCCAAATTTCCTTCAGCAACTTCTTCCTTCACTACGATGCCACCTACGGACCGTCACAGCCGCGACGGACAGTCATAGGCTCCGTAGGTGGTCTCTTCTGCAATTCTTTCTCAAAAACTCCCGCGTTCTTCCTTAGACAGATTTTCTGCAAACAAAGATAAACTTATATCAAAATCAACACAAAAAGGCTCTCGACACACACTAAACTTAAGGGAAAAGTATTAGAAATACCATGAAACCACGGTACATCAACACCCTCAACTTAAATTCGTTGTTTGTCCTCAAGCGACACACTATGACTCACTACAAATTCTTTGTACAAAAGTATCCATATTTAAATTTCCGCAATCATTTGGCTATCAACCTCGATTATTCTCATTATGTTCATGCATGGTCTCACTATTAGGCATTGATTTGTGTAGAATCAAACCATAACCCAGATTTACTACGCAATGATGCCTATCCTCTTCAATTTCTCACCGAGATGCTAATATTTCTGGTATTACAACTCCTGTCCTTACTTCAAATAACATCCTCATTTTTTCACACAATGATTTTAGTTTGAGTATAAGGATCACGTTTCGACACTCACTCTCAGAACAAATTCACCACTCATTTATACATATTGCCATAGGCTTGCCCTTATTTTCACTACTTCAAATTCCTCATACGCACTTAGGATCACAATAGGACTTTTTTTTAGATTGTAACATAGGCTCAGGGTCAGGTAGGGTGTATTTAGATATACTTTAGTGACTTGTTGCCCTCCTTGACATATCATTCTTATTTCGCCCTATTACTCAATTTTCTTTTCACTTTGCTGTTTTCCCTTTCTTATCCTTATGTGTAAGTGACTTTTCTCTTTTCTTGTGTTTATTTTGCTTTTGGTTATTATTAACTTTTTTTTTTTTAGTCACTTCTGTTTTATTCTTTCTTTCTCTTCATTCTTTCAACCCCACTTTCCGTGGTTTTCCTTATAGCAGCCACCCTCAACTCATGATTTTGCCATGAGTCAAGGTTCACAATACCCATGGTTGGGTCAGGGCCAAAACAAGGTTGCTTTCTGCATTAGCCACCCTCAACTTATGCTTTTGGCATAAGCTGAGGTGCACATGTCCAAGGAGGGACCAGGGCCAACACATTGCTCCCAGAGAAGATCATTTGGGGTGAAAAAAACAAATCTAGTTTAGGCTCAATTCATTTGGATCAAAAAGGGATTAACTTCATTTGGTTTTCTGTTATTTTTAGGCTCAAGATTGACTATTTCGAACAAGGGCCTATGATCCTTTCCTAAGTGATTGTTTTGACTCACTTTCAGTAGGACTAACCAGGTAAGTTCTAGCTCAGTATTAATGGTGGTCATTCGACTTTACCTCACAATCACATGACATTCCTTGCATTCCCAGAGTATTAGACACCTAGTTCAAATCTTAGATTCAGGATCATGCAGAAGTGTATCCTTGTTTCATGTTTCAAACCACACAATTATCACTTACTGTGCCTAGTCATGCAAATGATTATCGAGATATCATATTTATATTAGCCATCATGCTTCAGATTTATACTGTGTACATAAGATATGACATGCCGGTTCAACAGTAAAAGTAATCAGTCTTTTGGGGAAAAAGAACACAGGCAAGAAAACCCCAAAAGAGGATCGTGAACTTGGGCTACTCAAAATTCACCCAAGTGTTCACTTTCCATTTACCCCACCCCCTACAAAAAAATATGCAATTGTCCCCAATGCATAGAAAAGTTAAACTACGTAAAAGGGTAAGTGAAGTAAACCTGAGGCGCTAAGCGCCGGTGATCAGCAAGCTAGTGGGTCCGGTTCCCCGGAACCTGCTCCCTGCGTAGTCTGGACATCCTCAGTAATGTCCGCAGCATCCACAGCACCATCAGTAGCGCCTCCCACAGAATCTTCAATTTTGGAGCTAGACGCCCCGGCAGCTACTTCTACAGCCCTCAACCTACGGGCCTCCTCATCGGCAATCGAGGCTCTCCTCGCAGATTCCATCTCACGGCGCTCCTTCTTCCTTGCCCTAGCCTCATCCTCCTCTCGACCCCTGCGTCTCTTGACATGCTCTTGTGGGGGAGGTGGTGGAACATCAGAAGTGGTAAACAGGGCGGCCATCACGGTGTCATCGGCAGGCTCCGCAGAAGGGGCCTCAGACTCAGGCACCCTCGCCTCTAAAATCATATCAAGATTCGCCCGCAGACTCTCAACCGCAGCCTGGAGAGTCGACATGTCCACCGGAGGGGCTGGTCGGGCTAGTACTCGTAATTCAAATGTGTCTAAGCGCTGGTGTACCCCGGCGATCTGCCTCTCTGTATGCTGTATCATCTTGCGCTCCATGCGCTCCTCTGCCTCAGCAATAGTCTTCTGCATCCACGGCTGAATGTGATGCAGAAGAGTAGTCATCTGTGCCTCAAGTTTCTGAACCCAAGCTAGTGGGACCAGTGTGGCAGAAGGAGCCCAGCGAGAGGAGCTCGGGGCAGTGTTACTACCCGGGATAGACTCGACCGGAGTAGTGTCAGTGTGTGCAGAAGCAGCACGGGAAGCATCATGAGCATGCTCTACGGTGTCGGCCAGGTTCTCACCAAATGGGGCCACCTCTGGACGGGGCCCTCTGCGTGGGGCCAACTCATTGGCCTCATCCCTGATGAGGCCGATGTCAACATTTCCTGGCGGGGTCTTGAGCTGGTCAATGTGCCAAATGGGCACACCTGCTGATCTGCACAAAGAGAAAATCATGCAAGGGAAAGGGTAAGTTGTGGTGACCTTGAAGGCCCTCTCGTGCATGACCGCTTGGAGAAGCCAAGCGAAATCGACCTCGAACCCTGCCATCATAGCAGCCATCAGCACTGCACGATCCCAGGTGACTATGTTATCCACAGCAATGGGGGAGAGACAATGGCGGACGATCAACCAGAGAAACTTGGCCGTAAAGGTCAAGTTGGCCTTCCTGATGGCCCCCTTCGGCTCCATCACCCAATCCGCAGCCTCTCCATAAATAGATAGGTGCAGTGCCATCAACCTCTTGGTGGTCTCTCTCAGTGAAGGCTCACATAAGAACCGGCCCTCTTTAACAATTTGCCACCGGTAATCAAACTCGGCGGTGAGAGGTGTGCTGGTGGAGTCAGAATCCGTGCCGTACAGATATCGGCGGATGGCTAGTAGGGAGATGTCAACCTGGATGCCTCGTACTCGGACGTGCTCAAGTGGGGCCTGTTTGGCGGGGGCAGACCGCCTATCGATCTGCGAGCGAAGAGTAGCCACATAAGAGGCATAGAACTCGCGGACTAGCTCCTCACTGTAGCGACCCAAAGAACGAGCCGTCCACTCTAGTCGGTGTCTGGTGAAGAGGGTGTGAATATCTGGCATGGTGGGGAGACTTCACGTGAGGACCCGCCTCTCCAGTGTAAGAGTCCTTGTCATGACGCCTTTGTCATTGAGAACCTTGGCGTCTAAGTATACTTTGTATTGCCCGTCAACACACCACCGGTTGGGCTGATCGGCAACCGGGGCAGGGACTCCTGTTGGTGAGCCAGGGGTGGAGTCGGTGCTGTCAGCCTCATCATCTGAAGCAGACTGTGTAGCTGTGGCAGGAGCAGAGGCGTCTGCAGACCCAGAGGCTTCCTCTGACCACGAAACTCTTAAGGAGCCAGATGCTCCTTCGTCTTGGGCGGCTGACCCAGAAGGAGTGCCGGTCAGTGTGCGCTCCTCATCAGACTGGGAGGCAGTGACTACGCCGGGCGCCACCTTCTTGGGCGTGACTCGCGGTACACGTGGAGCTCGTGCTGGAGTAGCAGTAGGGGGCACGTATTCTGGATCATGCTCATCATCAGAGCCTATCACCAATCGGGCAGACGGGGCGACAGATTTTGAACGCCCACGTGCGTAAACGCGATCTTGTTTAGGTGCCATGATAGGTAGTACCTGTAACGAATCATCATTAGTACTTGAAGGATGAAGCATGACACAAAAGAAATAAACATTTGAGACAATAATACTCAGACACTCAAACCAGTGATAACAGCTCTGAAGTAGCAGTAGGTCACGACGGACCTGGTGACGGACCGTAGTGCGTATGACGGACCGTCATGCAGTCCGTCATATAATACTTGGCAACATAAAATATCAGAGGGAAAGTCTCAGACCGATACGACGGTTAAGCAGGACGGACCGTCATGGGTATGACGGTCCGTCGCAAGTATCCGTCAGAGGACACTTGGAAAAAGTGTTGAGACCCATAGGACAGGGGTCTCTGACCGTCACGACGGTTGTGCAGGACGGACCGTCGTGGGTATGACGGTCTGTCACATATGTCCGTCAGTGGACACTTGGAAAAAGTATTGAGACCCATAGGACAGGGGTCTCTGACCGTCACGACGGTTAAGCAGGACGGACCGTCATGGGTATGACGGTCCGTCGCAAGTGTCCGTCAGAGGACACTTGGAAAAAGTGTTGAGACCCATAGGACAGGGGTCTCTGACCGTCACGACGGTTGTGCAGGACGGACCGTCGTGGGTATGACGGTCTGTCACATATGTCCGTCAGTGGACACTTGGAAAAAGTGTTGAGACCCATAGGACAGGGGTCTCTGACCGTCACGACGGTTGTGCAGGACGGACCGTCGTGGGTGTGACGGTCTGTCACATATGTCCGTCAGTGGACACTTGGAAAAAGTATTGAGACCCATAGGACAGGGGTCTCTGACCGTCACAACGGTTATGCAGGACGGACCGTCGTGGGTGTGACGGTCAGTCGCAAGTGTCCGTCAGTGGACACTTGGAAAAAGTGTTGAGACCCATAGGACAGGGGTCTCTGACCGTCACGACGGTTGTGCAGGACGGACCGTCATGGGTATGACGGTCCGTCACATGTGTCCGTCAGAGGACACTTGGAAAAAGTGTTGAGACCCCTAGGACAGGGGTCTCTGACCGTCACGACGGTTGTGCAGGACGGACCGTCATGGGTATGACGGTTCGTCACATGTGTCCGTCAGTGGACACTTAGAAAAAGTGTTGAGACCCCTAGGACAGGGGTCTCTGACCGTCACGACGGTTGTGCAGGACGGACCGTCATGGGTATGACGGTCCGTCACATGTGTCCGTCAGTGGACACTTAGAAAAAGTGTTGAGACCCCTAGGACAGGGGTCTCTGACCGTCACGACGGTTGTGCAGGACGGACCATCATGGTATGACGGTCCGTCATCGGGTTGTCGTGCTGTGAAACAGAGACAGAACTGAGGGGTGCCAAGTTTTACCCCATGTGAGTCAGAATGACAACCCAAATTGGTAAGTTTTAAAGCCCTAATTTCTCTAGTATTGTCCAGGCAGTTTGTGGAATTACAGACCTAAGTTAGATAATATCTAGGCAAAAGCAGAAACCCATATGCAATCAATAGGGAAAAACAGTAAAACAACCAAAAAAATAGTAAAGGGTAGAGTTTCAGGAATACATACCTTGGAAGAGGAGACAATAATGCACAAATGATGGCACTCAAGTTAGAAGGTTAAGAATCACTGCAGCAAATTCCGACCAAGAGGGAAAATTTTGGGATGAACAATGGGAGAAGATGGGGAATTTGGGAAGAGAGTGAAGTTGGAAGGGGAGAAAATGGAGGGAAGATTAAGTGAAAACTGATAATGAAGGGGTGGGGGGGTTTAAAACGTTTTAAACTTTTAAAATTCTGAAGCCGGGTCGGGTCGGGTAGCCGGGTAATGGCGTGACGAAACCCCGATGATGGTTCGTCGCAGTTGTGACGGTCCGTCACATGGTCCGTCGCCTGTGCCCTAGTTTTTCAAAATTACAAGAGAGCGTACCTGGCGCGACGGAGGAATGCGACGGTCCGTCACAGGAGTGACGGTCCGTCGATGTATCCGTCAGTGACTGATGTAGAGTAACTTGTCTGCAGTACTTCCTGTAGATGTGCTACCAGAAAATTTACAACCCATAAATAGAAAATGCTACTGTTACTAGAAAGAGAAAAAACACAAAAACTATAAACATGATTAGATGATAACTATTGGGTTGCCTCCCAACTAGCGCCTGATTTAACGTCGCGGCACGACTGAGGACACTTGATTACTCAGACTTCATCAAGATAATATGCCTCAACCACCTCATTCGCTGATTCCGCATGACCAATATAGATTTTGAGACGTTGTCCGTTCACCTTAAACCGCACACCTTCCTTGTTTTCCAACTCAACGGCTCCGTGAGGGGGCAATACAAGTGGCCCATCAGAATCTGCAATATTGTCATAGCCTCTGTAGTATTCTTGAGGACGTGGT
Source organism: Solanum sitiens (assembly GCA_016801875.1). Classification (NCBI taxonomy): domain Eukaryota; kingdom Viridiplantae; phylum Streptophyta; class Magnoliopsida; order Solanales; family Solanaceae; genus Solanum; species Solanum sitiens. Next base: position 398,931 of record JABWTJ010000840.1, read on the forward strand.
GCGGGATTTTGTCCCCTTTGTGCACCTGGATTAGGATTATCAGGTAATAATTGACCATGAGCATCAACCGGAGCTGGGTTGTTCAGGTTTGGATCATCATCATTTATACCCAAGTTTCGATTCATTCTTCGTAGTGTACGCTCTAACTCGTGATCGTAGGGAAACAAGGGTTCTCTTCCGCTCCGTGTATTTGGCATGCAAGGACGTCAAACCTAAAAAAAAATCAAAAACAACAGAAAAAGTAAAATCAGGAAAATATTAACTAAATTTTAGTAATAAATTAAAGTTAATCTAAAAGCTACTTTCCCCGGCAGCGGCGCCAAAATTTGATACGCTCAAACTTACTTCTCAAATAAGAAGTAAAGCGGTCGTATCAAGTAAAGAACCCAACTAATGAGGTTGGGATCGATCCCACAAGGAAAATAGTTCAGACTTAACTTTATTTTATTATTACTATTATTTAGCCAACTGTTTTCCAATAAACCAAAAGACAAAAAGGGGGGTTTTATTTCTAAATTAATGAAAATAATTAACTAAATAAGAATGAACAACTAACAATTTTAACTTTCAGAGTTTAATCAAATTATAAAAGTAACTAGGGTTTTAGTGTTCCCCACAGGTTCCTAACTTGGTAAATCTAACTATAACATCTCTATCCTGATATCTTGCATGTAAAGTGATAAGTTATGTATCTCTAAATCCTTGGTCCGGCATCTAGAGAATTTCACTCCGCACCTTGGTCCGGCTACGTGTGTTGCTATACTAACCCTTATCTTTACCTCATATTAAACATCGTATTCGGTATTTGACTAAGCTATTAACTCGTACCAACCAATACTAGTCTATTAGATAGTCTACACTAAATCTATGTTGATAATTCTTTTCCTATTATCTACCTCCTTGGTCCGGCAAGTAGCATTAAGGCGAGTTCTAACGTTGGCCACCGTTAAAAAGAATTCTAAACGAAAGAATTATCAATACATGCAAGACACCACTCTAGAAATTGTTATTGAAGTTAGATTTCTACCTTGTTATTCACCCATGGTTTCCACAACCCTAGCTATGAGGTTTAGTTACCCATGTTCGTAATTACACAATTCATATCGTTAATGGAAAAGTTCATGCACTTACTTTTATGAAAACGAATAATTTCCCAGAATTCAACTTGATTAATCACCGAAATCCACAACAATCAATTCCCGGAAAATATCTTAATTTCCAAAATCAAGAGTTTACTAATATAATCGAAGAACTATAAACTAAAAATTATCCAGAAAGTCTAACCTCAAAAACGAGGTTTTTCCAACTATTTATAAGAAAAATAAAAACCTAATCAAATAAGGATTCTATTTACTAAAAATCTGTCCAAACGCGTCTGGGTCGACGGACCACGTGACGGACCGTCATAGACACGACGGACCGTCATAGCCTCCGTCGTCCCATACTTCACATCTTCTCATGTTGCTTTCTTCATTCCCCCCGACGGACAAGTATGACGGCCCGTCGCACGCATGACGGCCCGTCGAGGGTCTTCGTTCCAATACACTTGAACTTTGGAATTTTGGGTACTGGGATTACTCTCTGATAATTACGACGAACATGCAGGACGGACCGTCGTATATGTGACGGTCCGTCACGAACTTCCGTAATCCCACACTTGGTCAGACTTCCCCAAATTTCCTTCAGCAACTTCTTCCTTCACTACGATGCCACCTACGGACCGTCACAGCCGCGACGGACCGTCATAGGCTCCGTAGGTGGTCTCTTCTGAAATTCTTTCTCAAAAACTCCCGCGTTCTTCCTTAGACAGATTTTCTGCAAACAAAGATAAACTTATATCAAAATCAACACAAAAAGGCTCTCGACACACACTAAACTTAAGGAAAAAGTATTAGAAATACCGTGAAACCACGGTACATCAACACCCTCAACTTAAATTCGTTGTTTGTCCTCAAGCGACGCACTATGACTCACTACAAATTCTTTGTACAAAAGTATCCATATTTTAATTTCAGCAATCATTTGGCTATCAACCTCGATTATTCTCATTATGTTCATGCATGGTCTCACTATTAGGCATTGATTTGTGTAGAATCAAACCATAACCCAGATTTACTACGCAATGATGCCTATCCTCTTCAATTTCTCACCGAGATGCTAATATTTCTGGTATTACAACTCCTGTCCTTACTTCAAATAACATCCTCATTTTTTCACACAATGATTTTAGTTTGAGTATAAGGATCACGTTTCGACACTCACTCTCAGAACAAATTCACCACTCATTTATACATATTGCCATAGGTTTGCCCTTATTTTCACTACTTCAAATTCCTCATACGCACTTAGGATCACAATAGGACTTTTTTAGATTGTAACATAGGCTCAGGGTCAGGTAGGGTGTATTTAGATATACTTTAGTGACTTGTTGCCCTCCTTGACATATCATTCTTATTTCGCCCTATTACTCAATTTTCTTTTCACTTTGCTGTTTTCCCTTTCTTATCCTTATGTGTAAGTGACTTTTCTCTTTTCTTGTGTTTATTTTGCTTTTGGTTATTATTAACTTTTTTTTTTTTAGTCACTTCTGTTTTATTCTTTCTTTCTCTTCATTCTTTCAACCCCACTTTCCGTGGTTTTCCTTCTAGCAGCCACCCTCAACTCATGATTTTGCCATGAGTCAAGGTTCACAATACCCATGGTTGGGTCAGGGCCAAAACAAGGTTGCTTTCTGCATTAGCCACCCTCAACTTATGCTTTTGGCATAAGCTGAGGTGCACATGTCCAAGGAGGGACCAGGGCCAACACATTGCTCCCAGAGAAGATCATTTGGGGTAAAAAAAAAAAATCTAGTTTAGGCTCAATTCATTTGGATCAAAAAGGGATTAACTTCATTTGGTTTTCTGTTATTTTTAGGCTCAAGATTGACTATTTCGAACAAGGGCCTATGATCCTTTCCTAAGTGATTGTTTTGACTCACTTTCAGTAGGACTAACCAGGCAAGTTCTAGCTCAGTATTAATGGTGGTCATTCGACTTTACCTCACACTCACATGACATTCCTTGCATTCCCAGAGTATTAGACACCTAGTTCAAATCTTAGATTCAGGATCATGCAGAAGTGTATCCTTGTTTCATGTTTCAAACCACACAATTATCACTTACTGTGCCTAGTCATGCAAATGATTATCGAGATATCATATTTATGTTAGCCATCATGCTTCAGATTTATACTGTGTACATCAGATATGACATGCCGGTTCAACAGTAAAAGTAATCAGTCTTTTGGGGAAAAAGAACACAGGCAAGAAAACCCCAAAAGAGGATCGTGAACTTGGGCTACTCAGAATTCACCCAAGTGTTCACTTTCCATTTACCCCACCCCCTACAAAAAAATATGCAATTGTCCCCAATGCATGGAAAAGTTAAACTACGTAAAAGGGTAAGTGAAGCAAACCTGAGGCGCTAAGCGCCGGTGATCAGCAAGCTGGTGGGTCCGGTTCCCCGGAACCTGCTCCCTGCGTAGTCTGGACATCCTCAGTAATGTCCGCAGCAACCACAGCACCATCAGTAGCGCCTCCCACAGAATCTACAATTTTGGAGCTAGACGCCCCGGCAGCTACTTCTACAGCCCTCAACCTACGGGCCTCCTCATCGGCAATCGAGGCTCTCCTCGCAGATTCCATCTCACGGCGCTCCTTCTTCCTTGCCCTAGCCTCATCCTCCTCTCGACCCCTGCGTCTCTTGACATGCTCTTGTGGGGGAGGTGGTGGAACATCAGAAGTGGTAAACAGGGCGGCCATCACAGTGTCATCGGCAGGCTCCGCAGAAGGGGCCTCAGACTCAGGCACCCTCGCCTCTAAAATCATATCAAGATCCGCCCGCAGACTCTCAACCGCAGCCTGGAGAGTCGACATGTCCACCGGAGGGGCTGGTCGGGCTAGTACTCGTAATTCAAATGCGTCTAAGCGCTGGTGTACCCCGGCGATCTGTCTCTCTGTGTGCTGTATCATCTTGCGCTCCATGCGCTCCTCTGCCTCAGCAATAGTCTTCTGCATCCACGGCTGAATGTGATGCAGAAGAGTAGCCATCTGTGCCTCAAGTTTCTGAACCCGAGCTAGTGGGACCAGAGTGGCAGAAGGAGCCCAGCGAGAGGAGCTCGGGGCAGTGCTACTACCCGGGATAGACTCGACCGGAGTAGTGTCAGTGTGTGCAAAAGCAGCACGGGAAGCATCATGAGCATGCTCTACGGTGTCGGCCAGGTTCTCACCAAATGGGGCCACCTCTGGACGGGGCCCTCTGCGTGGGGCCAACTCATTGGCCTCATCCCTGATGAGGCCGATGTCAACATTTCCTGGCGGGGTCTTGAGCTGGTCAATGTGCCAAATGGGCACACCTGCTGATCTGCACAAAGAGAAAATCATGCAAGGGAAAGGGTAAGTTGTGGTGACCTTGAAGGCCCTCTCATGCATGACCGCTTGGAGAAGCCAAGCGAAATCGACGTCGAACCCTGCCATCATAGCAGCCATCAGCACTGCACGATCCCAGGTGACTATGTTATCCGCAGCAGTGGGGGAGAGACAATGGCGGACGATCAACCAGAGAAACTTGGCCGTAAAGGTCAAGTTGGCCTTCCTGATGGCCCCCTTCGGCTCCATCACCCAATCTGCAGCCTCTCCATCAATAGATAGGTGCAGTGCCATCCACCTCTTGGTGGTCTCTCTCAGTGAAGGCTCACGTAAGAACCGGCCCTCTTTAACAATTTGCCACCGGTAATCAAACTCGGCGGTGAGAGGTGTGCTGGTGGAGTCAGAATCCGTGCCGTACAGATATCGGCGGATGGCTGGTAGGGAGATGTCAACCTGGATGCCTCGTACTCGGACGTGCTCAAGTGGGGCCTGTTTGGCGGGGGCAGACCGCCTATCGATCTGCGAGCGAAGAGTAGCCACATAAGAGGCATAGAACTCGCGGACTAGCTCCTCACTGTAGCGACCCAAAGTACGAGCCGTCCACTCTAGCCGGTGTCTGGTGAAGAGGGTGTGAATATCTGGCATGGTGGGGAGACTTCCCGTGAGGACCCGCCTCTCCAGTGTAAGAGTCCGTGTCATGACGCCTTTGTCATTGAGAACCTTGGCGTCTAAGTATACCTTGTATTGCCCGTTAACACACCACCGGTTGGGCTGATCGGCAACCGGGGCAGGGACTCCTGTTGGTGAGCCAGGGGTGGAGTCGGTGCTGTCAGCCTCATCATCTGAAGCAGACTGTGTAGCTGTGGCAGGAGCAGAGGCGTCTGCAGACCCAGAGGCTTCCTCTGACCACGAAACTCTTAAGGAGCCAGATGCTCCTTCGTCTTGGGCGGCTGACCCAGAAGGAGTGCCGGTCAGTGTGCGCTCCTCATCAGACTGGGAGGCAGTGACTACGCCGGGCGCCACCTTCTTGGGCGTGACTCGCGGTACACGTGGAGCTCGTGCTGGAGTGGCAGTAGGGGGCACGTATTCTGGATCATGCTCATCATCAGAGCCTATCACCAATCGGGCAGACGGGGCGATAGATTTTGAACGCCCACGTGCGTAAACGCGATCTTGTTTAGGTGCCATGATAGGTAGTACCTGTAACGAATCATCATTAGTACTTGAAGGATGAAGCATGACACAAAAGAAATAAACATTTGAGACAATAATACTCAGACACTCAAACCAGTGATAACAGCTCTGAAGTAGCAGTAGGTCACGACGGACCTGGTGACGGACCGTAGTGCGTATGACGGAACGTCATATAATACTTGGCAACATAAAATATCAGAGGGAAAGTCTCAGACCGATACGACGGTTAAGCAGGACGGACCGTCATGGGTATGACGGTCCGTCGCACGTGTCCGTCAGAGGACACTTGGAAAAAGTGTTGAGACCCATAGGACAGGGGTCTCTGACCGTCACGACGGTTGTGCAGGACGGACCGTCGTGGGTATGACGGTCTGTCACATATGTCCGTCAGTGGACACTTGGAAAAAGTATTGAGACCCATAGGACAGGGGTCTCTGACCGTCACGACGGTTAAGCAGGACGGACCG
>JABWTJ010000841.1:0-257456 GCA_016801875.1 Solanum sitiens
CTTGTCCTTGTGTGATGAGATCATCAAACCTAAAGCTCTGATACCAAGTTTGTCACAACCCAAAATGAATCATGAGTGACACCCACACTTAACCTCCTAAGTGGGCGAACCAAGGAATCCAAACCACAGCATATATCAATGATTCAACTAAGAATAATAATAAAATGTGAAAGCTCAAAACTTGTTAAAGTACCTAATCAAATCAACCTCTAAAAGCTATTACACATTATCCCCAAAACCTGAAAGTCATCACATCAAAGACATTTGTTCTTAGAATACCAAGTCTAAAAGTACCAGAGACACCAAAATAAGTAAATAAGATGGTCCATGTCCAAAATTTAAAGATATTATGCCATGAATGAGAGAATCCAGTACGAGCTAGAAATAATAGCTCACCACGAAATCTGATGTGTTGGAGACCGGCTAGAGATGAGGTTGATTTGAAGTCGATGGTACACTTGTTGTACTCCACAAAACAAAAACGAAGAAAACACAAGTAGGGATCAGCACAAGAAACACATACTGAGTAGGTGTCATCAGCCAATCCAAAATAGAAACTAATATGTATTGAATAACATAATAAAATAACTATGATACTTGGCAGGTGGAAAGCAACAAACAACATGAACCAGGGACAACACCACCATAATAAGTACACAATCAATCACAATATCAAACACACATGGGACTCATGCCGCCACACCATACTCATTTGAAAAATAGGTTCTTTGAGATTGAGTACATTAAGTTAATTCAAGATTCCTTTCCTTTAATGTTATTGTGTCGGAAAGACACTCCGATCCAATTATACCGTGTCGGAACGTGATACTCCGATCTCATAATACTGTATCAAAATGTGACACTCTGATCCAATAATACTGTGTCAAAATGTGAAACTCCGATGCAAGTATCTCATTTAATTTATTTCATCAAGCCTTCTTTATTCAAGGCAACACTTCGATAGTGAGGGTTCAAAATTATAAATTTCACGGTCTCAGGATTTTAGACCAATCACAAACCATTCAACCAAGCTATACTATGTTTTATCAAAAAATATAGATACGTAAAGTAAAAAAAAGACTAAGTTTTGAAAAATCAATTAATCTTATGATTTAAGAAAAATTGACTTTTCAAATTGACAGAGTCGCCACTTAATTTTGAGAAAATTAAGAAAACTTACAATTTATTTTTATTTTATTTTTCAAAAGATTTAAAACAGATAAAAATCAATTGAAAAGGGTTCGAAGTTCAATTTACATTCCGAGAAGGTGTTAGGCCCTCAGAATGCCCGCTAACTCACGGTTGACCGGCGATTTGACTAGAAATGACTTTTTATTTATTTTTCAAAATTTAATTGAATAAATTCAAATTTTATTTTATTTTATTTTTATTTTTAAAAGGAAACAACTAAAAGGGGAATCTTCTAAGGGAGATAACTTAAGGTTGCAAGACAACCAATGAAATAAAATGAAACTAAATAATAAATAAAATATAAATATTTTGATTTTGAAATGTAAAAGAAAAAATGACTTTCTTCTGGGGAATTTAATCAAATAAAAACCAATTCGAAAAGAAGGTTAGTTAGACAAGAAATAATCAAATAAAATAAAGGGTGAGAGGAGGTTATAAAGTTGGGCCTTCTCCCAAAATTTGAATTGATGGGCTGGCAGGCCCAATTTCTTTCAACCTGTCCTAAACTAAATTTTAAAATCTGATTGGGCCTACTGGCATCAAACCAAACAACTGTAATTTGGCATTGACCCAATTTTATGCCAAAACAAGTTGTGTATACATAGTTGTATATTGATGTATACGGGTTGTATATAAATGTGTACAGCCTTCTCTTGAGCTTCTTGACCTATATTTCAATTTTCAATCCTTCTCTTTATTCCTCAACCTGTAGTTGCTGCGTTTTTATCATGTATATCAGCGTATATCGCTGTATATCAGTGTATACAAAAACTGTATACCAGTCTATATCAGCCCTTTTCTGCATTTTTCGCTTTCGCTTGTCTTGTTTCAGCTCCCCTTTCGCCCCCAAACACCAAATGCTAACTCGATATAACTCAAGGATATGCAAGGAGGGGAAATGGAGTCCGAAGGGGACTCGAATTGATGTCACATGTGTCAAAATAAAGGAAGAAAGATTAGGATCTATCCATGACATCAACAACACAAAGAATGACTAATTATTCTATCACATTTAGATTTTTTACATCTTTAAACATGAGGTGCAATTGAAATAAAAGAAGTGATAATGTTTCCTTACTGTAAAGAAGAGAAAGAAATAATCAATTATATCCTAAGCTACTTGACCACATAATCAAACATATATAGGATCAAACAAATAGTACTCAAATCCATATAACCTTGATCCAAGAAACTAAGCTATAAGACTGTTAAAGCTTAACAAACTTAGGAGCAAAATTTCCAGGGAAAACAAATTTACTCAAATGAACAAACTAAATAATAGAATTAGATTATGTCATACGGGAAAGGCAATGACAACAAAACAAGGCTCATATCAACCAAGCTAATGCAAACAAACAAAATACCGATATGTAAATCAAGAATAGAATATATTCAAATTGAAACAGACAAACAAAAATAAAAATGAATGTGACATGTATTATCCTTGAAAACAAATATAACTTTTATTGGATAAAAAGAAGAAGCATTGAAGCTAATACTTAAACATCAAGAACCGAAGTGTAAATAAATTCCAAGAAAAACATGTGCCCATGTATATGCATAACAGTAAAGTCCCAAGAAGGTAAACATACATACAATAATACAATAATAAGGGCAGCCTGTTCCATGAACAAGTGATTAGCAATTGGCAAAACTCACAACATAAGAGAAGCAGATGATGTACTGCATATCCGGCAAATATCACATTTCATTGGGTCACTTTTATTTGGACAAGCTTGATCTTAAATGGTAATGGCCTTAGGAAATTATATGCTAACAAAGAAGAGACCAATTTAAGAAGAAAAAAAAAAAAAGATTAATAGATATCAAATAAAGCAAAATCAAAAGCAAACCTACAAAAATTTAATAAGCTCGAGAACATGCTCATACATTAACGCCTTTATACTCATAATCAAAGGACACATAAAGATAACTAGTAGAGATGCTAAAGGGCAGGACGATCACGGGAACTAAGAACAGAGAAGAATGAGTTGTCACATCTAATGGACGATAGATACCACAACATTCGATCTCCTCGTTAAACAGCTTCAAGACTTCGTACATTATTCGCGAAAGAAAACAGCAATAAACACCTGAACATAACTTGTACTTCATAAAACTAAATCGCACTCAATTTGGAACCAAACTGCCCATCACTAGGCGTCAACAGTGAAGCAAAGCTAACAGTAAGCTTCATATTATCAAAATTAAATGAGATGTCTGCTAAAACGAGTTTAAGGTCAAAAGGAAGTTACCTTTTCCGGCACAGGGACTGGGACAGTGGCGAGCTACAGAGGACGAGTATTCACCACCGAGACGTTACTCCGAGGTTCCGATGAAAAAGAAAGCAGAACCTAAAACACTCTCTGTAATATTTATGAACCTTTGTGTCTATTTTGCCTCAAAGAAATCTATGTATTTCAATGTTTTTTCCTCTCCCTATTGCAGAACTTCCCAGCCACTATTTATAGCAGAAATTAGGATTTTCGAGTAAGGGAAGGCGGGGAAATTTCTTAGGAAGCTTGGGGTAGAATCGGGAATCCAAAGCCTCATTCAAATTCAAAACCCTCCAGGATAACAGACAGCTAGTTGCACGAGAGATTCTCAATTTTCAGCCAAAATCAAAAGAAGAAAGGGACGCGGGCGGCCTCGATCAACCGATCGTCCTTGCATCTTGACGTTGAGTGATCTCGTTGTCCCAAGGACGATTCTCGCGTGTCTTTAGTACAGCTGTGACCGTACGAATGAAAGGAACGTTAAGGAGGCCGACGAAAAAGTCGTACCTCCCTTCTGCTGCTGCCTCTTTCACATGGAAGAGAAAGAGCACGATTGGGTCGGGTTGGAAATTGTTGGGCTGCTGTTGAAAGTGCTTTCTGGTGGGCTGGGATTATGCTGGAAATGAATGGGCTGGAGGTAAAGGCCCAAATTTGGTCTTAAGACTTAGCTAAATGAAATATTAAATTAGCCAAATAGAATTGAACTTGCAAAATTCAGCTAAAATTAAAATAAGATGAGTTATTTATTAATTAATGAGCTTCTTAATCTTAAAAATAATAAAAAAAAATAAAAAATAAAAAAAAATAATTAACTTAATCAAACTAATTAATTCGCAAATATAAACTATAACTTTAATAAACTAATTAGTAAAATACTTAAATAACAAATATTTTTTGAGATGATTTTTGAATAATCATAAAATATACTAATTATATACACAATTATGTAATATATATATATTATCTAAAAACTTTAAGAAACGGCAAAAAATTATACAAAATAATGCAAACTTTATATTTTTTCGTAAATTTATAAAACTAATTATTTTAAATTATTTGAGAGTTTAAGGAGCTCATGAATTAATTCCTACCGGGGAGGGTCAAAATTGGGTGTCAACAGCTGTCCCTCATTTTACTTGGATTGATGCAAGAAATTTGAGGAAAATGAAATTGACTAAGCCAATTTTGATCGACCACATATTCATCTTTTAAGAAAAGGGATCTGGTACGGACTTTAGAAATTATGGCCGAGCCCTGAAAATGTGTTTCCTACATATCTCAGGCTATATAAGAATTCAGGCCACTTGTAGTTCGATACGCTAGATTTAACGCACGATTTTTAAAGAAATCAAAAGTCATCTCGATACCGAGTTATGAAGGAATCGGGATGCTTGGGAATAAGATTTAAGAGGGAATGTTAGAATACAGCCGAGTTTTCAACATTGAGCTCGCCTACATATCCTTTAAACCAGGAATCAGGCTGTTTGTAGTTCGACTCAATCGATTGAAAAAGAAATCTATTATGCTAGATGACCTTTGGTTTCAGACAAGTGACAAGTAAAATTGAGTATGAAAAGGAGACTTGTAACCTCTTAGCCATGAATGTGGCGCGCTTCACACCCATAATTAAGAAATCATATGGACATAATTTCCAAAGCTCTCGGTGCATTGTCACTCAGATTGGAAACTTGCTTTCGGTAGACCCAAATTTTCAGATGCGAGACCGAAACTGACAAAACCTAAAGAAAAAACCCACATGCCTTCTGATAGGGGTGTGGTTTGATTGTGGTGGAAGTCGCTCCTTTGCTCGTGTCCTAAGAGTTTGACACTCTTCTTTGGACTATGTCCCAGTTCGCTGTTAAGAAAAAGTTCCACGATGTGCTGCATCCCTTTTGATGTCGTCCGCACCTGTGATTTGTTTTTGAGAATTCATCCTTTCGGATGCTCTCGACAAAGACTGAGATAAAACTTATCAGCGTAAAAACTCAATCAAAAAGGGAGACAGTGTCTTTTACCATGTCGACACTTAATTGTTCTCCTCGACTTTTGACGTCAACTCAATTAGTTTGACGTAAAGCAAATAAAGCTTATGTCTTATGTATGTAATGCAATCTTTAATGTATTCTTCATTTGATGTTGAAATAAATAAAAATAGATGCAGTGCTGATATTTATTTTGATGTCGTCTTTGATGTTCTTCTTGATGTTTAATAAAATGATGAAGTTGATGCCGATGAGTAAATATTTTCTTCAGATGCACGATTCCCTTTCTGGAAGTGCATGATTTCTTGCGGGGCATGGGTATCTTCCCTCGATGTATGAATATTAACTCGCAATGCATGATTTCCCGCAATGTATGAATATTAACTCGCGATGCATGATCTTCCGCAATGCATGAATATTGACTCGCGATGCATGATCTTCCGCAATGTATGAATATTGACTCGCGATGCATGATCTTCCGCAATGTATGAATATTAACTCGCGATGCATGATCTTCCGCAATGCATGAATATTGACTCGCGATGCGTGATCTTCCGCGATGAATGAATATTGACTCTCGATGCATGATCTTCTTCGGGGCATGAATATTGACTCGCGATGCGTGATCTTCTTCGGGGCATTAATATCTTCCCGCAATGCATAAATTCCGCAAGGTATGAAATCTTCTTGCGATGCATAAATTTTGGCGAGGTATGAAATCTTCTCGCGATGTATAATTTTCTGCGAGGCATGAATATCTTCTCGCAATTAACTTGTGATGCATAAATATTAACTTGCGATGCATGATCTTTCGCAATGCATGAATATTGACTCTCGATGCATGATTTTCCGCGATGCATGGATATTTGCTCTTGATGTATAATCTTTCGCTATGCATGCATATTGACTCTCGATGCATGATTTTCCGCTATGCATGAATTCTGCAAGGTATGAAATCTTCTTGCGATGCATGAATTTCTGCGAGGTATGAAATCTTCTCGCGATGTATGACTTTCTTGCGGGGTATAAATATCTTCCCGCGATGCATAAATTCCGCAAGGTATGAAATCTTCTTGCGATGCATAAATTTTGGCGAGGTATGAAATCTTCTCGCGATGTATAATTTTCTGCGAGGCATGAATATCTTCTCGCAATTAACTTGTGATGCATAAATATTAACTCGCGATGCATGATCTTTCGCAATGCATGAATATTGACTCTCGATGCATGATTTTCCGCGATGCATGGATATTTGCTCTTGATGTATAATCTTTCGCTATGCATGCATATTGACTCTCGATGCATGATTTTCCGCTATGCATGAATTCTGCAAGGTATGAAATCTTCTTGCGATGCATGAATTTCTGCGAGGTATGAAATCTTCTCGCGATGTATGACTTTCTTGCGGGGTATAAATATCTTCCCGCGATGCATAAATACCGCAAGGTATATAATCTTCTTGCGATGTATAAATTTCAGCGAGGTACGAATATCTTCTTGCGGTGTCATCATTGGTACCAAACGAAGATGGTGCTTCCATTGAGCAACATAGCGAGCTTCTGGGTGCTTTCTAGATAATTATATCGTCTCAATTGAAAATAACGATAAAATAATTCTTTCAGATAGTGTATCGTCCTGATCAAAATAAATAACCCCTCCGGGTAGTGTAGTGTCTTGATCGACAATAAAATAAATGAGCCCTCCGGGTAGCATATTGTCTTGATTGACAATAAAATAAATGACCCCTCCGGGTAGCATATTGTCTTGATTGACAATAAAATAAATGACCCCTCCGGGTAGCATATTGTCTTGATCGACAATAAAATAAATGACCCCTCCGGGTAGTGTATTGTCTTGATGGGCAACAAAATAAATGACCCCTCCGGGTAGTGTATTGTCTTGATCGACAATAAAATAAATGACCCCTCCGGATAGTGTATTGTCTTGATCGACAATAAAATAAATGACCCCTCCGTGTAGTGTATAATATCATATCTGACATTATGATGCAACTGACGTCCTTTACGGAAATCATAAACTCTTCCTTGAGATTTCGTTTGATTCACCTTCGAATCCAGCTGGACATTCCTTGCAAACTTCACGTTGTTGGGAATTGATTGAAATAAACAAATCATATTCCCAAGTTTCCTCCATAAACGATATAACATGATTTCTTTATTTAGGAAAACTGTTGATTTTGGGAGAGTTTTCTCTTTCTTTGACTTTCCCATATTCATCCATCGGAATAAATCTGCTGGTATCAAAGCAAAGCTATAAACCTGCATCCACGGAAAAATCGTTAGTTTTTAAAGGACTGATCTGTGTCGATTCTTCAGTTGTCTGCTTCTTGTCCTGCTATCTCCGATAGATCTTCCTGATCTCCCAACTCTTGATAGATAAGACAAAATATTTTATGCCGAAACAAATGAAACATAAAAGGAAAAACTTTAAGAAAATAAATTTTCGAAAAGTAATTTTGAAAAAGGTCACTGCCAAGTGTCATGTCACATCCGACTTAGTGAACTTATTCGAGTCTATTGATTGGAAGTATATCTGATTATTCGCTGGGGAGTATTCAAAGTCACTCTGGACTTGTCTATAAATCCATGTTTGAAATTTTGAGGCCATCCTCAAAATTTCTGTCCCAGTTAATTGTCTTGGCTTATCTTCGACTGTTGCTGAGTAAATTGCGAAATTTTTGAGACCCTCTCAAAAATTCTGTCCCAGTTGCAAGTCTCGAAATATCTTAGCCTTGACTTGTTGAGGAAACATCTTATTCTCGAGAATTTTTGAGTCCCTCTCAAAAATTCTATCCCAGTTTCTAGTATAAGAGGAATAGAAATCTTATGGGAGATATGACCGAACCCTTGTGGCGCCTACGTATCCCGTTGAGGCAGGAATCAGGTCAAACGTAGTTCCCCCTCAAAGGTTAATAAAGAAATTTACAAAGAAATCGACCGAGGCCGACATAGGCCGCCTACGTATCTCATTTTTGAGAATTCAGGTCAGACGTAGTTCATTATAAGAGGGATAAGAATTCAAGCGAAACAAATACAAGCAAATAGAATGATTACAAGTAAATAACAGAAATGCAAAATGAAGCTTCACACGTAGTATCTTTTGACAGCATCTGAGTTGATGGGTTTGGGCCATACACTGCCATCCATCTCTGACAGTACCAAAGCACCTCCAGATAATACTTTGCGAACCATGTAAGGTCCTTGCCAGTTCGGTGCGAACTTTCCTTTGTACTCGTCTTGATGAGGAAAAATACGCTTAAGAACCAAATGACCAACCTCAAAATTTCTGGTTCTTACTCTCTTGTGAAAGGCACGGGTCATTCTCTGTCTATACAGCTGGCCATGGCAGACTGCAACCATTCTTTTCTCATCAATCAAAGTTAGTTGGTCAATCCGTTTGCTAACCCATTCAGCGTTGCTTAACTCAGCTTCTTGGATGGTTCTCAATGACGGTATCTCAACTTCAGCAGGTATGACCGCCTCTGTTCCATATACTAGCAAGTACGGAGTAGCACCAGTCGATGTTCTGACCGTCGTTCGATAACCCAGTAAAGCATATGGCAACATTTCATGCCAACCTCGATGTTTGTCAATCATTTTCCTCAAAATCTTTTTGATATTCTTATTGGCGGCCTCTACAGCTCCATTCATTTGTGGGCGATAAGCAGTTGAATTACGATGAGTGAACTTAAATTGCTCACATATCTCTTTCATCAAGTGACTGTTGAGATTTGCGCCGTTATCAGTAATGATGGATTCTGGCACTCCAAATCTACATATCAGATTGTTGCGAACAAAATCAGCCACCACTTTCTTGGTTACCGACTTGTAAGAAGATGCTTCCACCCACTTGGTGAAATAATCAATGGCAACCAAGATGAATCTGTGTCCATTAGAAGCGGCTGGCTCTATAGGACCGATGACATCCATTCCCCAAGCTACAAATGGCCAAGGTGAGCTTATAGCATTAAGCTCGTGAGGTGGTACTCTGATCAAATCGCCGTGCACTTGACATTTGTGGCATTTTTGCACGAATTTGCAACAGTCATTCTCTATAGTCATCCAGAAATACCCGGCTCGTAGAATCTTTCTTGCCAAAGTGAGCCCATTCATATGTGTACCACACTCTCCAGCATGTATTTGTTCAACAAGCCTTGCAGCTTCGGCGGCATCGACACATCTTAGAAGACCCAAATCTGGAGTCCTCCTATAAAGGACTTCCCCACTTAGAAAGAAATTGAGTGCCATACGGCGTATCGACTTCTTCTGATTAGATGTAGCATTTTTGGGATAAGTCCCAGACTCCAAGTACCTCTTTATGTCAAAATACCAAGGCAAACCGTCTGGTTCTGTTTCAACATGGGAACAATGAACTGGATGTTCTTTCAACTCTATATTCAGGGAGTCAATGTAATTTGTATCCGGATGTTTAATCATTGAAGCGATGGTGGCCAGAGCATCAGCTAATTCATTCTGTATTCTGGGAGTATGTCTGAACTCGATCTTACGAAATCTTTTGCACAACTTCTGCACATGTTGTACGTAAGGTACAATCTTTGGGTTTTTCACAGCCCATTCTCCTTGAACTTGATGAATCAAGAGATCTGAGTCTCCGATGACCAATAACTCGTAAACATTCATGTCGATGGCCATTTTCAAACCAAGAACACAAGCTTCGTATTCGGCCATGTTGTTTGTGCAATTAAACCGGAGCTTAGCTGCCATGGGATAGTGTTGACCAGATTCTGACACTAAGACTGCTCCGATACCTTTACCTTGATAATTTGCCGCTCCGTCAAAGAATAATCTCCAACCTGGGTATGCCTCAGAAATATCTTCGCCCACAAATGACACTTCTTCATCGTGAAAATAGGTCTTGAGTGGTTCATACTCCTCATCAACGGGATTTTCTGCAAGATGATCAGCCAAAGCCTGTGCCTTTATTGCCTTCTGAGTCACATACACGATATCAAACTCACTCAACAGCATTTGCCATTTGGCTAACTTTCCGGTCGGCATCGCTTTCTGGAAAATATACTTCAATGGATCCATTCTGGAAATGAGATATGTAGTATACGAAGACAAATAGTGTCTCAATTTCTGGGCAAGCCACGTCAAAGCACAGCACGTTCTCTCCAACAAAGTATAGCGAGACTCGTACGGAGTAAACTTCTTGCTTATATAGTAGATAGCCCTTTCCTTCTTTCCTGTCTCGTTGTGTTGACCAAGTACGCATCCGAATGCGCTATCTGAAACAGACAAGTATAGCAACAAAGGACTCCCTTCTCGCGGAGGAACCAATACCGGTGGGTTGGACAAGTAATTCTTGATAGCATCGAAAGCAGTTTGACACTCCTCGGTCCAATTAGTCAGGGCGTCTTTCTTCAGCAGCTTGAAAATAGGCTCACACACCACTGTTGATTGTGCTATAAACCGACTGATATAGTTTAACCTCCCTAAGAAACTCATCACCTCTTTTCTCGTTTTCGGAGGAGGTAACTCTTGAATTGCTTTAATCTTAGAAGGGTCGAGCTCGATACCTCTTCTGCTGACTATAAATCCCAACAACTTCCCGGCTGGAACTCCGAAAGCGCATTTGGCGGGATTTAACTTCAAGTTGTACCGACGCAAACGATCAAAGAATTTCCGTAGGTGCGTCAAGTGATCCGAACTCTCACGGGATTTGATTATGACGTCGTCCACGTACACTTCAATCTCCTTATGAATCATGTCATGGAAAATAGTCGTCATGGCTCTCATGTAGGTGGCACCGGCGTTTTTTAGGCCGAACGGCATCACCTTGTAGTGATATACACCCCAAGGTGTAATGAAAGCTGTTTTTTCCGCGTCTTCTTCATCCATCAAAATTTGGTGATAACCTGCGTAACAATCCACAAATGACTGCATCTCATGTTTGGCACAGTTGTCAATCAAAATATGAATATTTGGCAATGGAAAATTATCCTTCGGACTAGCTTTGTTGAGATCTCTATAGTCAACACAAATCCTGATTTTCCCGTCCTTCTTGGCGACTGGAACGACGTTGGCCAACCAGGTTGGATATTGTGTTACCTCCACCAATCGGGACTCTATTTGCTTGGTGATTTCTTCCTTAATCTTCAAACTCAGTTCAGGCTTGAATTTTCGAGTTTTTTGCTTCACCGGCTCGAACCCTGGGTTGATCGGTAGCTTATGAGATACGATATCAGTACTCAACCCTTGCATATCACCGACTTCCCAAACAAACACATCACTATATTCGGCAAGCAAATGAACCAGGCTCTCCTTCTGATCCTCATTTAGGTGGGTACTGATCTTAACCTCTTTAACACATTCCGAATCTCCCAAAATCACTGTTTCCGTTTCCTCTAGATTTGGTTTATGCTGATTCTCGAACTGTCGAAATTCCTCGGTGACGTAATCTGGTTCCCCACATTCTTCTTCACAATCGTCAACCTTGTCGTCATTTGTCTCATTTTGTTTATTTAGCTCATGACATGACATGACATTGGCAGGTCTGTAACTTATGTTACTGAAATCATAAACAGATAAAATTAGGAAAGTAAAGTATAACAAACAACTAAATAAATAAAGAGGCTTTCATTTAAAATAATGCAAACTTTGGCCATGGCATGGGGGTCATGTTGCCTTTTTGAACATCGCAACGGAAATTCGAAAATTGAACAGTTAAGAAAAATGCAGAAATGGTGGGTCTCGGGCCTCCTCCGGACAACCACCGATTTTAGTGTGCATAAAATAACTCCTTTCTACCGAAGAGTTCGGGACATCAGGATCGGCGTGGAAGTCCAGTTCTGCAGTACCTCCCCTGGTTCAGCATCACGAATACCAGCTAGCTCGGCCTCCTCCTCGACAACAGCATCGATCTCCTCGAAGAGGTCACAGATTCCTTCCCTAAAGTCTTCAGGCTCGGCAGACTCTTGGATCGGAAAGGATTGATACAGATGCGGGATCGGCTTATCCAACTCTTGATTTTTTTTCTTTTTCATCTTCACGTCGTCATCTGTGGGGGTGTACCCCAAACCATATCTGGATCCCTTAACGAGGACCGGAACAGGCTCAATAATTCCTTGGGAATCTCTTCCCAATCCGAAACCTGGCTCGAAACCATTCTGCAGCATCACAATGGCTATCATTTTGTATACGGCTGGCATGGGGGCCTGTGAGGCCAAGTCTTCACCAGTCGCATTCACCAGTTCCACCGTGTAAAAGTCTGTACCTCGCGGTATTTCATCAATGATCGGCACCTGCCTGCTCGAGTGACTTCCCTCGCCGTGAATAACCAACTCTTCATTCTTCCATACAAGCTTCATCATTTGATGGAGAGTAGAGGGAACGGCTCCCGCCATATGGATGAACGGCCTTCCCAAAAGAAGGTTGTAACTGGTATCTATATCCAATACTTGGAATTGCGCGGTGAACTCTGCGGGGCCTATTTGAAGGGTCAAATTCACTGCTCCCAACGTCTCTCTTTGAACCCCATCAAAAGCTTTCACGTTGACCTGGTTTTGCTCCAGTTTCCCAAGGTCAAACCTTAGTTGCCTCAATGTCAACAATGGGCAGATATTCAAACCAGATCCGTCATCTACTAAAACACGGTTGACAACCTTTTCATGGCATATCACAGTAATGTGCAGCGCTTTATTGTGTGATCTTCCTTCAGCTGGCATCTCATCGTCACAAAAGCTGATCCGGTGCCCTCGAATAACCTGATGAATCATGGCAGCCACGTTATCACTACTTGTACCTGAGGGTACATATGTATCATTGAGAGCTTTCATTAAGGCCTGCCTGTGGGACTGAGAACTCATCAGTAGGGCCCATACGGAGATCTGAGCCGGAGTCTTCTCTAAATGTTTGACGATGGAATAGTCCTTTGGTTGCATTCTTCTCCAGAACTCTTCTGCTTCTCCTTCGCTTATCGGCCTCTTAGCATGATCCTTCTTCTGTCCTCTGAGAGCAAGCTCATCAGGAGTGTAGCACCTTCCGGACCTGGTCATGCCTTGGGCCACAGCAGTTTCAATGATAAATTTAGGCTTGACGAGAGTTTCCGAAGGCACCATGGCAACAACCTTTGTAGGTGTCAAAATAACAAACTCTCTCTTTTCCTTGACGCTTAAAGAAGCGACAGCCCTTTCCAAGTCCTCATGCGCAATGGGAGTAATCATCTTTGTTCCACACTCGTCTTCATCCATTTCAATCATATTGACATTGCCACCTCCATGATTCGGCAACGGGTTTATATTGACATTTGGCGGCGCCGGTTGGAGAGAAACTACCTCTTGATCGATCAGATCCTGGATTTTGTGCTTAAGGTTGATACAATCTTCCGTGTCATGTCCAACACTATTGGAATGATAAGCACATCTTTGATCTGGCTTGTAGAACTTTGAATTGACATCCACGGGCTTGGGCCCCACAGGGTGGATGTATCCAGCCTCGGCTAGTCTCTCAAATAGTTTGGTCCGGCTTTCAGCAAGTGCAGTAAAGTTTCTTGAAGGCCTTTTTTCAAATCTGGGTCGAGAAGGGTCGTAACTGTTTTGCTGAGGGGGAGGCACCTGCTGATAATTTTGGGTACTCGGACGAGGAGCTTGGCTTCTAGGATAAGGGTTTGTTTGATAATTTGGCGATGGAGCTTGGTAATTCGGGAGGGTTTTTTGATATAATGGAGCTTGGACTTGATAAATGGGCGAAGGTTCTCGGTAGCTCGACTGTATATTGGAACAGTTGGGAGCAATATTCTGATGAGGGGATGGAATCTGGTAAGGTTGAGGGTAATTTGGGTATATGGGAGAAAATTTTTGGAGATTTGGGGGTGGACTCTGGTACGACGAAATTTGAGCATCTGGATAGGTGGGGGTAGTATTATTGGATTGCGGGTAGTAAGCTTGGTGAGACTTTGGGGAAGGCCCGTAACGATCTTGGGAATGTGACGAGTTTCTGGGGGCTCTTCTTCCCCCATACGAGACAGTGGCAACTTCCTCTCTTTTCTTCCTTATCAATCCTGAAGATCCAGGTGACGCGGTTACTCGGGCTATCTTTCCCGACTTCAGACCGTCTTCGATAGTCTCGCCAACTTTGACTATTTCGGCGAATTTAGCTCCGACTAGCAACATAATTCTGTCGTAGTATTCTGGCTCCTGCACCCGCACAAACACTTCCACAATCTCTTTCTCGGTCATGGGCGGCCTTACTCTTGCCGCTTCCTTCCTCCATCTATAGGCAAACTCCCTATAGCTTTCAGTCGGTTTTTGCTTCATCTTCTCTAGAGAATATCGATCGGGAACTATCTCGACATTGTATGCAAATCGGTCAATAAAGTCTTTGGCCAGCGCATTCCAACTGGGCCACTGCTTGGTTTCGTGTGAAGTAAACCACTCGAGGGCCTCCCCACATAGACTTCGGCTGAAAAGCCGCATCAACAAGGCCTCATCCCTGCCAACTCCCACGAGTTGGTCACAATATGCTCTCAGATGAGCCATGGGGTTGCCTACTCCTCCGAAGGTGTCAAACTTCGGAATTTTGAATCCTTCGGGAAGGTTCAAGTCTGGATGGATGCACAACTCTTCGTAACTGAGTCCAGCGACGTCTGGGATGCACTGTAGTTCTTTCATAGCCCTTTTGATTTCCTCTTTTATATCAATCTTCGCATCTTCCTTTGCCTTCCATTCTCTTTCCTGCTCTTCATAGTGATCCAACTCAGAACCGTGCACCTCGTGCTCGGCAGAAATGGGAACTTGGAAGGTGGCTCTTTTTGGGAGGGGTGGAGCTATAGAGGGACTTGGAACATTTTGGACGGTCTGGTAATTCTGTGGGTAGGCCTGAGGATTGGTGTTCTGATTTAAATGGGAATGAGGTGTTTGGGGACTGAAGGCAGTTTGATTTTGGTTTTGATTATGTGGCGGTGGAGCGGTTTGAGTATTCTGAGGATGGGGTGGCATTTGAGGGTGGTTATTTGGAAGAGGCGATGGAGTTTGGTAAGATACAGAAGCGTATTGGGGGGTTTGGGTTGTTAGATCTATCGCAGATGGATTATGCACAGGTGTGGAAGGCTGGTTCTGAGTTGGATCCGTGTCTGATGAAGGGAAGTAGATCGGAGGTCTTCTATCAGCAATATTAGGACCAAATCCAGGTGGAGGCGTATCCTGTCTCTGTTGCATTTCAACTCTCATTTCGGCAACCTGTTGCATCAGCTGCATGATCAGTTCGTTCTGTTCCGCTACGGTGGGCTGAGCCACCACAACGTCAGTAAGACTCACTTCGTCGTTGTTGTCTCCCATAACTATCTTTCCTTTGTCTGAATTTTGTCTAGGGAAGGAATCAGTAGGACCTTTCGATCTGGTGAAGTAAGGATGATCTGCCAGCTTTGATCGACACAGATCAGTTAAAAAGTACCTGAGAAGTGAAACAACTCAAAGGCAGATTTGTCAGTGCAGATTCAGAGCACAAAAATGCATAATATCACACAGACAGCAGATAAATAGACAAATATACAGACAAATATCGCGTCTTAACATGCTTGTGACCCTTTTATGCCAAGGGTAGGCCTACCGATTTGAAGGATGTATATGCTTTTTAAAACCCGATTTATTATCCCTAAAATACTTCATTAATAACATCCAAAGTGTCTGATAAACATAAAATAGAGGAATAGTCCTGAAAATAAATTACAAAACAAAGTACAAATAAAACAGTCCCACGCAGGGGATGGTAAAATTCAAGCCTCATCTGATCCTTCGCCAAGTCTAGCCCTCTTGGCGATGTTGACCTCTTCCCACATGGCATATCTGTTCGCCCAGAGATGATCTCTCGCCAGTCGAGCTCCTTCTTGATGTCTGAACCCCTCTATCGACTGAATCTGTTGTTCCATGCTATCATCTAACTCTGTCATGCACTGTCTGGCTTTTCGTAGTTCTTGTTTCAATCGAGCTATGACTTTGGCGTCTTCTGATTGACGACGCTGATGCTCTAATTCACTCCTATCAAACTTCTCTTGAAGGCGGTGAAGTCGGACTTGATGTTTGGCTCCAACATCGGCAATAATGTGAGGAACGTTTAGACCAGGCTCAATAGTTCCAGCGAGACTCTTTCTTAACCATTCTTTATACTCCCCCGAATATTCTGGACGAAACCTATCTCGTACAGGCTCACCCAACACTCTTCGAGATCTCCACATCCTACGCATATCTTCAGCAAATGCAATTCGCCCATTCTCGTGGTCAGTTACGAATTTCCTCATATCTGCGATCTGGGGCAACTCTTGTTTCCCTCCTAGTTGTCTCAAAACTCGACCGGGAGCATATGGTCTAGTTCCTCTTAACCCAGCAAATACCAAATAAGGGACCTTTTCAGTTCGAACCACCATATTCTTAGTTACCACCAAACTATCTATTGACCATTGTACGTCTTCTTCTCTTAGTCCTCGAAGCCTCGGATACCAAAAACTCTCTCCTCCAGTCTTATTGCAACGATTGTGATACAACCACCAATCATGACCATGTAGCTCGTTGGACCGTCTTAGGGGATCTGGTTCTTTTGGGTTATGAGTCTTGATTAAATGTCGCATAATCCACCACTGTAGTATCAGATTACACCCTTGAAAGAAGCGTTCTCCGTTCTGACATTTGTCTAAAGCCCTGTAGATGTCGGCCAGAATCATAGGCGCCAAAGTGTAGTACTTTGTTGATGTTTTGTAATCCACTCCATAGAAAATGGCATGAGTGACCATAAATACACTAGGATGAATAGTGTATTTTGTCCCTTGAGGGAAAACCATAGTTCCGAGCAAACATATCGCAAATGCGAGGGGACGCGTTTCTTTCCATTTTTCTTTTGAGACGAACTCGTCTTTATGTTTCTCATAAGCCCTTGCACGCCCAAATCGATAATATAATTTTCTGAATGGTATATTTGGGCCCGGGAGCTTGTCCATCCACTTGGCTTTAACCAATGACAATTTCTCTTTAATTTTGGCGAAATCCCATATTATGGGATTTAGGAGATCTGTATCTGGGTGTCGTTTCCTTTTGTTGCACATGGCGACACTTTCATAGCTGATAAGGATTTCTTCTATAGTCGGCGTCAACTCTACTTCTCCGAACCGAAAAACCATGTTCTCGCTATCCCAGAATTTCACCATCGTTCCAATTAAGCCAGGCCATGCATTCATCTCTAACAGCGACGGGAGATAACCTATGTGTTTCTGAACAATCATTTTATCATCGTTGGTCATGAACCTCCACCATACTTTGAGGAAAGGATCGGGAATAGTAACCATTCTTGTTTTCAAAGGTTTGTGTGTCGAATTCATCCTACCAAAAAATAGCGAACAGAGATTAGTCAACCCCCCGCCCCGTAGACAATAAATTGTTTTTAAAATGCATATACATCCTTCAATTAACACATAAGCATGATTGTCTGTTTTTGGCAATTTGGGCCAAATAGACACAAGGTGGGCTTCTAATGGGCCCAACACGCCTTGGGCGTTGGGTCATCTTAGTTCAAATGCTCTTAAATTCGGGATTTTGGCTCGGCTCTACGCTAGTTTACTAAGAGTGGCTTTTCAAAAGACCGGGAACCCAAACGGACAATTTGGGCTGGAACTCGCGACAACCATTGGACGCATGACGAACCAATAAATTGTCGCTAATTCCGAAAAAGGGTGAGTATAAAAAAGTCCTGCTGCGGTTCCGCAAACCGTCCTTTAATATACTATACAATATATATCAAAAATATGTCATGATATGCAATGCCAGTTTATAATTTAAACAAATTAATCACATGTAAGCAATTTAATAACACAATTAGTTCAAATAGTCAAATCATTTTGGTTAGAACTTGAATACTCCCCAGCAGAGTCGCCATTTCTGTTTTATCAAAAAATATAGATACGTAAAGTAAAAAAAAGACTAAGTTTTGAAAAATCAATTAATCTTATGATTTAAGAAAAATTGACTTTTCAAATTGACAGAGTCGCCACTTAATTTTGAGAAAATTAAGAAAACTTACAATTTATTTTTATTTTATTTTTCAAAAGATTTAAAACAGATAAAAATCAATTGAAAAGGGTTCGAAGTTCAATGTACATTCCGAGAAGGTGTTAGGCCCTCAGAATGCCCGCTAACTCACGGTTGACCGGCGATTTGACTAGAAATGACTTTTTATTTATTTTTCAAAATTTAATTGAATAAATTCAAATTTTATTTTATTTTATTTTTATTTTTAAAAGGAAACAACTAAAAGGGGAATCTTCTAAGGGAGATAACTTAAGGTTGCAAGACAACCAATGAAATAAAATGAAACTAAATAATAAATAAAATATAAATATTTTGATTTTGAAATGTAAAAGAAAAAATGACTTTCTTCTGGGGAATTTAATCAAATAAAAACCAATTCGAAAAGAAGGTTAGTTAGACAAGAAATAATCAAATAAAATAAAGGGTGAGAGGAGGTTATAAAGTTGGGCCTTCTCCCAAAATTTGAATTGATGGGCTGGCAGGCCCAATTTCTTTCAACCTGTCCTAAACTAAATTTTAAAATCTGATTGGGCCTACTGGCATCAAACCAAACAACTGTAATTTGGCATTGACCCAATTTTATGCCAAAACAAGTTGTGTATACATAGTTGTATATTGATGTATACGGGTTGTATATAAATGTGTACAGCCTTCTCTTGAGCTTCTTGACCTATATTTCAATTTTCAATCCTTCTCTTTATTCCTCAACCTGTAGTTTCTGCGTTTTTATCATGTATATCAGCGTATATCGCTGTATATCAATGTATACAAAAACTGTATACCAGTCTATATCAGCCCTTTTCTGCATTTTTCGCTTTCGCTTGTCTTGTTTCAGCTCCCCTTTCGCCCCCAAACACCAAATGCTAACTCGATATAACTCAAGGATATGCAAGGAGGGGAAATGGAGTCCGAAGGGGACTCGAATTGATGTCACATGTGTCAAAATAAAGGAAGAAAGATTAGGATCTATCCATGACATCAACAACACAAAGAATGACTAATTATTCTATCACATTTAGATTTTTTACATCTTTAAACATGAGGTGCAATTGAAATAAAAGAAGTGATAATGTTTCCTTACTGTAAAGAAGAGAAAGAAATAATCAATTATATCCTAAGCTACTTGACCACATAATCAAACATATATAGGATCAAACAAATAGTACTCAAATCCATATAACCTTGATCCAAGAAACTAAGCTATAAGACTGTTAAAGCTTAACAAACTTAGGAGCAAAATTTCCAGGGAAAACAAATTTACTCAAATGAACAAACTAAATAATAGAATTAGATTATGTCATACGGGAAAGGCAATGACAACAAAACAAGGCTCATATCAACCAAGCTAATGCAAACAAACAAAATACCGATATGTAAATCAAGAATAGAATATATTCAAATTGAAACAGACAAACAAAAATAAAAATGAATGTGACATGTATTATCCTTGAAAACAAATATAACTTTTATTGGATAAAAAGAAGAAGCATTGAAGCTAATACTTAAACATCAAGAACCGAAGTGTAAATAAATTCCAAGAAAAACATGTGCCCATGTATATGCATAACAGTAAAGTCCCAAGAAGGTAAACATACATACAATAATACAATAATAAGGGCAGCCTGTTCCATGAACAAGTGATTAGCAATTGGCAAAACTCACAACATAAGAGAAGCAGATGATGTACTGCATATCCGGCAAATATCACATTTCATTGGGTCACTTTTATTTGGACAAGCTTGATCTTAAATGGTAATGGCCTTAGGAAATTATATGCTAACAAAGAAGAGACCAATTTAAGAAGAAAAAAAAAAGATTAATAGATATCAAATAAAGCAAAATCAAAAGCAAACCTACAAAAATTTAATAAGCTCGAGAACATGCTCATACATTAACGCCTTTATACTCATAATCAAAGGACACATAAAGATAACTAGTAGAGATGCTAAAGGGCAGGACGATCACGGGAACTAAGAACAGAGAAGAATGAGTTGTCACATCTAATGGACGATAGATACCACAACATTCGATCTCCTCGTTAAACAGCTTCAAGACTTCGTACATTATTCGCGAAAGAAAACAGCAATAAACACCTGAACATAACTTGTACTTCATAAAACTAAATCGCACTCAATTTGGAACCAAACTGCCCATCACTAGGCGTCAACAGTGAAGCAAAGCTAACAGTAAGCTTCATATTATCAAAATTAAATGAGATGTCTGCTAAAACGAGTTTAAGGTCAAAAGGAAGTTACCTTTTCCGGCACAGGGACTGGGACAGTGGCGAGCTACAGAGGACGAGTATTCACCACCGAGACGTTACTCCGAGGTTCCGATGAAAAAGAAAGCAGAACCTAAAACACTCTCTGTAATATTTATGAACCTTTGTGTCTATTTTGCCTCAAAGAAATCTATGTATTTCAATGTTTTTTCCTCTCCCTATTGCAGAACTTCCCAGCCACTATTTATAGCAGAAATTAGGATTTTCGAGTAAGGGAAGGCGGGGAAATTTCTTAGGAAGCTTGGGGTAGAATCGGGAATCCAAAGCCTCATTCAAATTCAAAACCCTCCAGGATAACAGACAGCTAGTTGCACGAGAGATTCTCAATTTTCAGCCAAAATCAAAAGAAGAAAGGGACGCGGGCGGCCTCGATCAACCGATCGTCCTTGCATCTTGACGTTGAGTGATCTCGTTGTCCCAAGGACGATTCTCGCGTGTCTTTAGTACAGCTGTGACCGTACGAATGAAAGGAACGTTAAGGAGGCCGACGAAAAAGTCGTACCTCCCTTCTGCTGCTGCCTCTTTCACATGGAAGAGAAAGAGCACGATTGGGTCGGGTTGGAAATTGTTGGGCTGCTGTTGAAAGTGCTTTCTGGTGGGCTGGGATTATGCTGGAAATGAATGGGCTGGAGGTAAAGGCCCAAATTTGGTCTTAAGACTTAGCTAAATGAAATATTAAATTAGCCAAATAGAATTGAACTTGCAAAATTCAGCTAAAATTAAAATAAGATGAGTTATTTATTAATTAATGAGCTTCTTAATCTTAAAAATAAAAAAAAAAAATTAAAAATAAAAAAAAATAATTAACTTAATCAAACTAATTAATTCGCAAATATAAACTATAACTTTAATAAACTAATTAGTAAAATACTTAAATAACAAATATTTTTTGAGATGATTTTTGAATAATCATAAAATATACTAATTATATACACAATTATGTAATATATATATATTATCTAAAAACTTTAAGAAACGGCAAAAAATTATACAAAATAATGCAAACTTTATATTTTTTCGTAAATTTATAAAACTAATTATTTTAAATTATTTGAGAGTTTAAGGAGCTCATGAATTAATTCCTACCGGGGAGGGTCAAAATTGGGTGTCAACATACTACCACACAATCAAGTACATAAGAAACTTCACAATATCACTCAATACATATCAATCGCTATTGAGAGTCTATTTATCAAATAGAAATAAACCATAACCTACATCCGCCGAAGAACCGAAGTCAAGCAAGCTACTTCTCCAATACTTTTCCTTTCCTCAATGCCTCCGAACCTTTCTAATCTATCAAGTATATATATGCATAACTCTTAAGTTAACGAGTCTATAAACACTCAATCTATTCTATGTTTAGCCTAGACCCAAAAACTCACTTAATTTTATAATCAATTTTCTAAGTTTAAACCCAAGGATAAGTCTGGATTCCTTCGATTAGCATAACTTAAATGGAATTTAAATAATTCGATACATCTAATACTTAATTACCTATTTCCGTAAATTAAAACTTAAATTATAATGTAATAAGTAAATAAATTACCTAAGGACAAACATCAGTGGGATACTGCGAATAATTGATGAACTAACATATTCCAATATATAAACTGTATAGCCTAAATCATTGTCCAATGATAGGGCAATCATTGTCCAATGATTGGCACGAGAGTAATTCTAAGTTTTACTCAAGTTCTCAAATTCCTTCGTTACAAGTAGTGCTGGCAATTTAAGCTCATTTTTCACTGATCTGTCCAAATAACCTTTAAAATATGGGTTGAAAGAGTGATTTTTTTTATGGGTAATATTTGGGATTATACTCATATTTTACCCATTAAAGTATGGGTATATTATGGGTAAACTACGGGTCAAATATGGGTATTGTAAGTTTTCTCCAAATTTTCAAAAAACCTCCTGTTACCAAGTTTTAGAAGCGATTTTTTAAAACTTTCATATATGGATCCCTATTAATATTTCAACTCTCGACCTCCATCCCACGCTTCCCAAAAAAATTAAAGTTTATTTTTAAAAAATATTTTAAACTTCAAAATTTCATTTTTTTCACCCCTACCCTCGACCCCCCCCCAAACCACCCCTCACCCCAACCCCCCCCCCAAAAAAAAAAAATTAAGTTTATTTTTAAAAAATATTTTCAACTTCAAAATTTTATTTTTTCATCCCTACCATCGTCCCCCCATCACCCCCCACCCCACCCAAAAAAAATTAAGTTTGTTTTAAAAAAATATTTTCAACTTAAAATATTTATTTTTTCACCCTATCTTGGACCCACCCCACCCCAGCCATCGTCCCCCCACCCCCCCCCCAACCCCACCCTTCAAAAATATTAATTTGTTTAAAAAATATTTTTAACTTTAAATTTTTTTCATCCTATCCTGGACACCCACCCACCCACTCACCCGCTAGGCCCCTATCAGCCCCCCCCTCCAAACCCCAAATTTTTTTTTTAAGTTTTTTTTTTTTACTTTTATAATAAAATAAAACTAAATGAAGCATTTTCAACAGATTCATCTAAAAAAAGACTAAAATATTTTCTCCATATTGAATTTTTAAGTAAAGAACTATTTATTCATGAAATATAGGTAAAATATGGGTAAACTAGTATTTTACCCAACCCATTTTTATCCATTTCAAATATGGGTGGGTTGAATGATAAACTATTTTATATTTATCCATTTTTAACCCGCCCACATTTGACCCAACCCGCCCATTTGCCACCACTAGTTACAAGCTACTTGTTTTTCAACTTTTCTAAATCAAGCCTATTAGCTTTATATACAACGAACATAAAAATCCACCCACATAAATAAATACTAGTATATACATATATAGTATCCTTCAAACCATTGTAATACCCTATTCTCCTCACATTATTAAGTTACCTTGTTAATCCACAATTTGAACAGTGATAATCACGCCTACCACATCAACCTAAACACCTTCCAATATTTATCGGATGTCGGCAATTTCAATTATAATAATAACGATAATAACATGATTTATACCAACATACCCAACACAAGATTTAGGCGTATGATTTACTGGAAGTCTTGCTTTCTTATTTTCTTCGTGATCCTCTTGCGCCTCTATGATTTTCTTCCTTTCCATCTGAGATTAATTATACCCTAATAATTATATATAACTAATTATAAAAATAGGAAAATTATCCCACTACCAATTTTAATATTATCTTCCTTAACCATCAACTAACTCAAATATTAAAATTACCTCACTAATTTCATAATTGTAATTACAAATAGTCCAAAATACCCATTTAGAATCTATCGAAAAAATATTTAATGAAACACAAGGCTTTAGCACTTGAAACGACAAAAGGGTCGTTACAGTCTTCCGCTAAGTTGAGTAAGCCAGGCCAAGGGTCCGCTCAAGGCCAACAATAGTCATTGGGTGCCGGCCACGTCCAGGGTGTAGGCTCGGGGCGTGACATTTGATTGTTAACATTTGCGTATATTAATTGTTTGTAGACCTAGAACAAGCGTAAAGAATCCAAAAATGAAAGATTCAAGTGTCTTAGGGGATTGAAGTTTGGTTTGAGGTAGCTGATGGTTGTGATGTCATGTTGGTGTTGTATGTGTTTGAAATTGCTTCGTTATAGTATGTATGCGAATGTTGCATTATTGATCACCCTAATCGTAAATGAGGATAATTGAAAAATTGTATGTCATGAATCACCTCTTATTGTATGATTGTGACAATATACAGTGTGATTGTGATTGTAGTTTGTTGAATGGGAGAGTATCACGATCTGACACACTAACTGGGATCAGTTGCCACGTTTCGACATAAATATTTGATTGGTTGTCACGTTTTAGCATAAAAATTAGATCGGTTGTCACGTTCCGGATAAATATGGGATCGGTTTTCACGTTTTGATATAAACATTGGATCAGGTACCGCATTCAGGTATGCTCACAGTTTGGGTGTGGGTTCCATGAGAGGACCATTGAGTTGGATTCTGTGAGAGAACCATTGAATTGTGTTGTATATCTACTTGTGATGATTACATTCATATCTATTGATGATTTATAATGGAAGACCGTATGTTGCTCTAAATTGATAACCAATGTGTATTATTGAGAATGTGGGATGTTACATTGATCCTGAAAATATGATTAATGTTGTATATGTTCGGTATATGCATATTTTGTAATGTTGTGGTTACTTGCATGTGTTTCACTTATTGGATAATCGTGTGATTCTACCAGTTCATTGTTGTTGTGTACTGACATTGCACTTTTTTGTTCTTTGGTGAGTACAGGGCATCTTCAGGCGGCTATTCATAGACCTCAGTTGAGTGACTATTGAGCGTGACCGGATTCAAGGGTGAGCTAGTTCTTTCAGGCTGCTATGGATCTTTCTTGTTTAAGTCCACTCTTTACAGACTCAGACTATTTGTGTAAGGTGTTGTTTAGTTTCGGGGTTGTACCCCTTGTTCTTAGACTTGTCGTAAGTATAGGTTTGGTACAATGACTTTCAAGTGCTAAGGGTTGAATTTCTGCATTAGCTTTGTTAGTTATTTTTATTTCCATTTAAACCTTCTTCTGTATCTTTAAATGTTTATTATTTTGGTTAAGTCTCCTTAGTTGGTTGTAATAATTATTCTCCCACCGGAGGGTTAGCATGAGTGTTAATCACGACAATCTGGGTCCTGACATCTTCATATTGAAAATTAATAATAATATCAATATATATCACTTAAAGTGACAATTTTTTTTAAAATATTTGAAAATAATAACAAATATTAGAGATTTAATTAATGAACTTATATGATTAATATTATAAATGTTGTGTAACAGAAATAATAATATATTTTATAATAAAAAGGTAAAATAGTGAGTGTGAGTAGTAGTTCTCCAAATTTGAAGAATTACTATTCTTCTCTTTATAACTGAAGACTAGAGGGTGAAATAGAGAGTAGTTGAAAAGGGAGCTCTCTATTTTACTCTCCAAATATACAGAATGGAGAGTAAAATAGAGTGAGATTAGAGATGGTCTTTGCTTTATAATAAGACTTTTCTTAGCTCTATTTTATTTAAATTTAACTATTAAATTTTCTTATATCTTCATTATTTTAAAAAGTGGATAATATAAATAGGGTGATGGTAATATTGTTTTAAATAATTTAAGAATAAATAAATTGAATAATAATAGAATATTATCATTGTCAAATTTAGACAATTAACTAAGTTTATTTATTGATTTATATAAATATTCTATTAGAACACATCAAAATGCTAAAGGTTAACATTCTCAAATAAACCTTATAATATTATTTTATAACAAGTAAAAAATTTAATTGTTCAATCAATTAATTTTGAAACTTTCTTAAATATCTGCTTCAAAGAGCTAAGCCCCGGTCTCACTAAACTGGGTCAAAGAACTATCTTCCTGGAGCTACCTCCTTACTTAGATCGTTCGTTCCCCAATTCAAACTCGGATCAGTAAATATGTATAATTATATTTATCAACTTCATGAACAATGCACGGACATATATACTAATCTATCTATATATAATAGAAGAGGAATAACAACAGACGTTAGCACCACAATTATTCTTAAATTTATTATATTTAGATAATTTAAATAATAAATTCAAATTCAATAACTTAATTGTATTTAGTTAATTTAAATAATAAATTTCATTTTAAAAGCAAAATAAAAACATAAAATAGAGTTTTTTTATTAAAAAAAAAACAGTCTTTTTAAACGAAGATTATTGTATTGGAGCAATTTTGATGAGTAAGGACCGATGAAAAAGTGTCTATTTTAGTATAATTCACTAAATTTTAAAATTCTTTTAATCAGACATTGTTATTTTATAGAAATACGTTTGTGTTTTAATTAAAAAGGAGAATGATAATTATTATATATGACTTTTATAGATGCACATCAATTAAAACATTTGTCATATTATTTTTTCCTATATAAGAATTACTTTACAAAATCATGACGTAATGGACTCCCTAAAATATCTAATTTATAAAATCATTTTTAATAATTAATATTTTAATTTAAATTTAAATTTGCGGTTTTAAAATTGTCCAATACACTCCTACCTTTATACAAACTCTAAACAAACTTAAATAAATATACTATAATAACAAAATATTACCATTTATAGCAATAATATTTCTTTTTCACTTGATCACTTTTAATTCATTTATAATACAAGTTTAATTCATATTACAAAGAATAATCTTT
Source organism: Solanum sitiens (assembly GCA_016801875.1). Taxonomy (NCBI): domain Eukaryota; kingdom Viridiplantae; phylum Streptophyta; class Magnoliopsida; order Solanales; family Solanaceae; genus Solanum; species Solanum sitiens. Next base: position 27,029 of record JABWTJ010000841.1, read on the forward strand.
TATTCATATATAATACAAATTTTAATGATAGATAATTCATTTATCACATATTTTAATATACTTTTAATACAATGTGTTAAATTTTACCAAACAAACATAATATGTTTTAAAAAACAATTATAATTCATATATAATTCAAATATATTGCATATATAATTCACTTTTAATACATATTGCAGATTTAACATAGTATTGCTATAAATGGTAATAAATAAAAGTATTGCTAAAATCAGTAATTATTTATTAAAATGTACCAATTCATGTAATTTTTCCAACTCTAAATGCATCAGATTATCCATTCATTTTCAATCACAAATAATTATCCGTAAAATTCCTCACCCACTTGCTTAACTTCCTACTCACTCAATATTTTCTTTAGTTTTGAGTGAAAAAGATGCATCTCAATAAAGGAAAGTCAAAGCAATAATAATTCTTATCATTCATGAATAAGTAAGTTTTTGTGTATTTCGTATTTTTTTCTTCTGTTTTATGTGGCTTACATTATCAATGTTTGTACTTTATTTTGAAAGCTTTAGATCTTAAAGACGATCTGTTGGCTTTTTACAAAAAATAATAAAGAAAGATGATTAATCGATGAAGTTGGCATCAAGCAAATTTTGTGATATATATATAGTTGAAGAAGCTTAAACAAGACTATATCTTATAACTATGTCAAGCATATAATATGTTTTTTATTTTTTCATCTTATTTTTGTTTCACAATAAAACTATGCTATTGAGTGTATTTACATATAATTTATGATTCTTTATTTATAGCATACTTCATAATTTTTATTTCTTAATTTTATTTATTATATTTTTTATATGCAGGTGAGTGATGATCGTACTACATATTAATATGTTTTCTTACTGAATTCAAACATGGATTCATTTTTTTCTTCTAATTTTATTCATTTGATTTTTAATGACAATAAACATATTAAATTACGTAACTGAAATTAAATTGAAAGATAAAATAAATATATATGTTTACTACATACTTCATATTTTTATTTCTTAATTTTATGATTTAAAATTTTGAAGGATCTATTTTAAATTAACAATTATAAATATTATCATGTCTTTTTTTCAAAAATTAATTTTTAATGACAATTAAAATATAAATAGCAGTTTTAAAATTTTCCATTACTTTCCCACTCATACACATACTCTGAGAAATGATTAATACAAAATTAAAAAAAATAAAATTATATTACATAAAATATATATATATATTTGCGAACTAACTAAATATGGTTACTACAAAATAGTAAATCACATTTTTTTAAAACTCTTTTTAATAGCAACTCTAAGGTTAATTTTTGTCTCATATGGTGATTAAATTAATTAATTTTTTCTATTAGTACAGTCCTATTAGTAATAGAGTACCTTTAATTATCTGTTAAGCCATCATTGCAAGTGAAGGTGATGGAGCCCCTATTCTCAGACCATTCCCATTTGAGTATAGAAGTAGCACCACAAAGGGATATAAGGAAGAAGTCATTCAGATTTTGTAACTGCTTAGAACAGCACCGTGATTTCCAAGCCAAAATACAGACAAGCTGGCAGAGACATCAAGGAGGAATGCAAGGGGTGTGGGATAATATGAAGAGTGTAAGAAGAAAAATGCAACACCTAAACAAAAAGGAGTATGAAGGAGTTACATGAAAGGTTCAGCAGATACGAACAGAACTTGTGGATAAACAGAATCAAATGCAGAATACCCCTAAACTTCAACACTTGATAGATGAAGAGAAGAAGTTGAGGGCACAATTGACCAAATGAAGCTTGATTGAAGAGTATTTATAAATAGAGGTCTCGAATGCAATGGCTCAAATTAGGGGAATCAAATACTGCATATTTCTTTGCAAGTATGAAAGGCAGGAAAGCTCATAATCAAATCACAATGCTCACCAAACAGTGGCGGATCTAGAAATTTTGTATAATGGGTGCTCAACTATTTTTATCTCGGAAATCGCTATATATAATGGCTTCTCAGTTAATATATTTCAATGAATTACTAAATTTTGTACATAAATAGTAATGTTCTCACAAAAGGCAGTGGGTGCTTAAGCACCCATAAGTCACTACATAGGTCCGCCACTGTCACCAAAGATGATGGTACAATCATAAGGAATCTGGATGACATTACAAAAGAAGTTGTGGATTCTACAAAGGGCTATTAGGACAATCAACTTCACCCGTGCCAACCATGCAACATGAAGTAATGAGAGATGGCCATGTACTCACATGAACACAACAACTTGCGCTCATACAACCTTTTACTGCAGAAGATGTCCTAACAGCATTCAAAGGAATTGATGATATTAAAACACCAGGAGTAGATGGATTTAGTGCAAAATTTTTCAAACAAGCATGGACAACAATAGGAAATGAGATAACATATGGTGTATTACAATTCTTTCAAACTAATGAGATGTGTGGCCCTGTTAACAGAACTGCTGTAACTTTGATCCCAAAAGTGCAACACCCCAGCTCCATCAGAGAATATAGTGTTATTCAACCTGTATTATAAGGTTAGCCAAAAAAGACAGAAACAGAATAAGATGAAACAGAAAGTATAATAGAAAACAAGAAGTAATCCGAGTCCACAGAAACTACTGTGTCTCCTTAAGAAATTTAATTCCCTCACTGTACCCGAGGTTATGGATTAATTTCTTCCAAGATAAAACGGATTAATCCTGTTAAAGAAATAGCGGTACCTCAAATTTCTTTAACTTCAGCGAACTTCAGAACAGTAACAAGCCACACAGACTCAATCGATCGACACTTTGATTTGTTTGAGAGAAAAAATTTATGCAGAGCAGGAAAAATTCAGTGTTTGAAAAAACGAAAATTGACTTCTTTTTATAGCCATTTTCAGCAAGAAACGTGTCTGTTCAGAGAAATCTGTTCAGACCCGTTTTATCCAGAAAGTTATGTCTTTTGGAAAAAATAACAACTTTTCGGAAAAATATGTCTGTTAGGAAAATAACGGCTTTTCGGAAATTAACGACTTTTCGGAAAGAGTAACAACTTTTCGGAATGTTACCGTTACCCGCAAATTTATAAGAGATAATATTAACAGGATTTATTTGATTTAACAAAAACTGATTAAATAAATTTTGTCCAAAAAATTTATCAACCGAAGCCGAGCGAGCGACGACGACGGCGTGAGGGGGCATCTTCTTCTTAGCTCTTTAAGAAGTAATGGAAGTGTTTCCTTACATAAGGACAACAATTTCCCTTTCTTTTGCCGATATGGGAGAAATGACTTTTCATTTGCACTTTGCAAATGACTTTTCATTTTCCCTCCAAAATAGTTCCCTCACTTTTCATATTCTCTCTTTTCTTTTCCCATTCATACTTGCTAAACCCAACAATTCCCCACATGAATGGGGAAGGCTATTGCTAAAACATATGCATGAAAAAACTTGTGTGTCTTGTAGGTAAAGGTTAATCGCATCTGGATAAGTAGGTTTCCCTTTAAACTTTTCGTAGTGAACATATATCGGATATACTCGGTCAATCGGTAGATTTGATATCTTTTTGAACCGACGAGCTTGGGTGTATACCTAAACAACATATGTCACACAATCAACCCTTGAACTATTCTTAGTTCTCATTGTTTTGTTCGTTTCAGCCATGAACACATCTCGGATAGTAAGTGCTTAAAGAACTGGCCTTACCAGATTCTCCTTGAAGCGGCTTACACTTCACACTTACATAGGTGATTTCTAAATGTGTTATCCCATAGATACACCATTTGATATTCCCTGTATCAAACTTAGAAACCATTAAAAAGTCGTTATGTCTTTATCCTGGTTACTAAACATTGTCTCATCATGAGAATGGACCATAAAATAATTTTTGACAATGTTGAACCGTCATCAATGACTTTGTTTTATCTATTTGAACCTAGATCTTGGGATCTCCAGTCTTCTAGGTAGAGTTACCGCCACGATGACTTGTTCTCGGCCATAGTCCCATTCCCGTCGATGATTTCTCAACTCCCTCTCGAGTTAGGCCTTTTGTAAGTGGATCCGACACATTATCTTTTGACTTCACATAGTCAATTGTGATAATTCCACTAGAGAGTAGTTGTCTCACAGAGTTATGTCTTCGTCTTATGTGACGAGACTTGCCGTTATACATAATGCTTCCAGCCCTTTCTATTGCAGCGTGACTATCACAGTGTATGCATATAGGGGCCATTGGTTTGGGCCAAAATGGAATATCTTCTAAGAAATTCCGGAGCCATTCAGCTTCTTCACCTGCCTTGTCTAAAGCAATGAATTCAGACTCCATTGTAGAGCGAGCTATACATGTTAGTTTGGATGATTTCCAAGATATTGCTCCTCCACCAATAGTAAAAACGTATCCACTTGTGGATTTTGTTTCAGTTGACCCAGTAATCCAATTTGCATCACTATATCCTTCAAGAACGGCTGGAGATTTGTTGTAATGTAAAGCATAGTTTTGAGTACCATCTAAGTATCCCAAAACTCTCTTCATTGCCAACCAATGATTTTGATTAGGATTACTTGTGTATCGACTCAGTTTACTGATAGCGCAAGCTATGTCTGGTCGTGTACAATTCATGACATACATTCTAGCATAGTCCAATTGAGACTGACTTTCACCTTTATTCTTTGCAAGATGAAGGTTCACATCAATTGGAGTCTTTGCCCTTTTGAAATTCAAAAATTTGAATTTTTCAAGTATCCTTTGAATATAATGAGTTTGAGACAATGCTAGACCGTTAGGAGTTTTAAGAATTTTAATTCCTAATATCACATCAGCAACTCCTAAATCTTTCATATCAAACTTACTAGCGAGCATACGCTTTGTAGCTTTTATATTAGCAATGTCTTTGCTCATTATAAGCATGTCATCTACATATAGGCATAAAATGACTTCCTGATTTGGAGTATCTTTAATGTAAACACATTTATCACATTCATTGATCTTAAATCCATTTGACAACATGGTTTGATCAAACTTTGCATGCCATTGTTTTGGTGCTTGTTTTAGTCCATAAAGTGACTTAATAAGTTTGCACACTTTCTTTTCTTTACCAGGAACTACAAAACCCTCAGGCTGTTCTATGTAAATTTCTTCTTCCAGCTCTCCATTTAAGAAGGCTGTTTTCACATCCATTTGATGAATTTCAAGACCGTATACTGCAGCTAGTGCAATTAACATCCGAATTGATGTAATCCTAGTCACTGGCGAGTATGTGTCAAAATAATCAAGACCTTCTTTTTGTCTAAAACCTTTGACAACAAGTCTTGCTTTGTATTTGTCAATAGTTCCATCATCTTTCATCTTCCTTTTAAAGATCCATTTTGAACCCAAGGGTTTGTTTCCTGGAGGAAGATCAACCAACTCCCAAGTATGATTGCTTAAGATTGATTCAATTTCACTATTAACAGCCTCCTTCCAAAAGGTTGAGTCGCTAGACAACATTGCTTCCTTGAATGTTTGAGGCTCACTTTCAAGAAGAAATGTTACAAAATCAGATCCAAATGAAATAGATGTCCTTTGAAGTTTACTGCGTCTTGGACTTTCTTCATTGGGTTCATTCTCTTTTGGTTCTTCTCTGGGTTGTTTAGACCCCCGACTAGATGACTCAAGTCTATTTTTATATGGATAGACATGTTCAAAAAATTCAGCACTATCTGATTCCATTATTGTATTATCATGAATATCCGGATGTTCGGACTTATTAACCAAAAATCGACATGCCTTACTGTTTGTGGCATATCCAATGAATACACAATCCACAGTTTTAGGCCCTATTTTTACCCTCTTAGGTATAGGAACTTGGACTTTGGCTAGACACCCCCACACTTTGAAATATTTCAAGTTGGGTTTTCTACCTTTCCATTTCTCATATGGAATTACATTTGTCTTTGAGTGAGGCACACTACTAAAAAAAGGCCAAAAAGAGACCTAGAAAAGGAGACCTCAAAAATAGGTCTATAATAAGAGACCTCATGAGGTCGCTATTTGAATTAATATTTTTTAATTTTTTTTTTAATGTAGGAGAGACCTCGTGAGGTCAATTTAATGAATTTATTTTTTCCTATACCTGACTTATTTCAAATTTTCAAATTTTTAATCTAATTCTCATAAAATTAGAGACCTCACGAGGTCTGTACTTGTTAAATTAAAAATAATAATTTAATTTAATTAAAGACTTAAAAAATGAGAGACCTCATGAGGTCTCTTAAACAAAAGAAAACCCTAGCCAAATTTATCTATCTCTTTCTTCCCTCTCTCTTTCTCATCGTTCCTCTCTCTCTCTCATCGTCCCTCTCTCTCTCTCTCATCGTTCCTCTCCGCCAGACTTCTCCATCTCCTCTCTCCGTCGTCATCTTCTCCATCTCCAGACGTGCCTCCATCTCCAGACGTGCCTCCATCTCCGCCTTCATCTTCTTCTGACGAGAAAGTCAGCCGCCGCCATCTCTGCGCGCCATTTGCAGTCGGGCCTCAGCAGGTGGAGGTCGCGCCGCCTCCATCTCTGCCGGGTCGTGCAGCAGCAGCAGCAGTGGTCGGCGTCCCAACCCTTTGACTCCAGGTGAATTTTTTCAAAAAACTAGTTGGTTTTCGTAATTCTAAGTGCTTAAAATAATTAAAAAGTAGCAAGTAGATTGAATGTTACCCTGTTGTATTAGTAATTTAATCATTCCCAATGTGATTATCTTTGAAATTTTTAAAAGAATTTGTGTCAAATAGATATTGAAAAAGTTTCCCAATCAATAATAATTTGTAAAACTAGTTGGTTTTCGTAACTCTTAATAGGGTACATGATTTTCTTTGAAAATAAGTTAGTACATGGGATCAAATACTTGATTTTCACCATTGGAGTTCAAACTCTATTTTCTAGTGTTAACTTTTTCCCTTTTTTCTTGCTAGGCCACTAAGGAAGCTCAAAATCTAAAAAAGTTGATACAAGATTATACTACTTCTTTAATTTAATCAAAGTAGGAGATAAGGTATCGTAATTCTAAATTTAATAAAGTTGAAGTACAATTGTATTCTATAATATGTGTTGTACCCATCTAATATTGATACTTAGCTTTAAATATGTGTTGACACTTAGCTTTAAATTTAGAAATAATTATTTGTTAAGCTTAAGTACCAACACTAGTTGATCCTATTGATGACAAAATTGATTTTCCTTGAAAATCAATTTGTGTCCATCTAGTGTTGACACTTACCTTTAAATTTAGAAATAATATATTGTTTAAGCATAAGTACCAACACTAGTTGATCCTATTGATGACAAAATTGATTTTCTTTGAAAATCAATTTGTGTCCATCTAGTGTTGACACTTAGCTTTAAATTTAGAAATAATTATTTGTTAAGCTTAAGAACCAACACTAGTTGATCCTATTGATGACAAATATTTGAAAATCAATTTGTGTCCATCTAGTGTTGACACTTAGCTTTAAATTTTAGAAATAATTATTTGTTAAGCATAAGTACCAACACTAGTTGATCCTATTGATGACAAAATTGATTTTGAAAATCAATTTGTGTCCATCTAGTGTTGACACTTAGCTTTAAATTTTAGAAATAATTATTTGTTAAATTTGTAACTATCGTGTTAATATTAAGGTAAAACTAAACTAATTAAACTTAGAAATTTGTTAAGTTATTTGGTAAGTTAAACTTGTTACAATAGTATAAGAAATTAAGTTAAAAATAAACTAGTTAGAATTAGAAAGTTATTAAGTTGGTTAATAAGTTACATAGGTTACTATAGTGTTGGAATTAAGTCAAAACTAAACTAATTAGACTTAAAAATTTGTTAAGTTGGTTAATAAGTTAAATTTGTGACTATAGTGTTTGAATTAAGTTAAAACTAAACTAATTAGATTTAGAAATTTGTTAAGTTGGTTAATAAGTTAAACTTGTTACTATAGTATTAGAATTTAGTTAAAACTAGACTAATTAGACTTAGAAATTTGTTAAGTTGGTTAATAAGTTAAATTTGTGACTATCGTGTTAGTATTAAGGTAAAACTAAACTAATTAAACTTAGAAATTTGTTAAGTTGTTTGGTAAGTTAAACTTGTTACTATAGTATAAGAAATTAAGTTAAAAATAAACTAGTTAGACTTAGAAAGTTGTTAAGTTGGTTAATAAGTTACATTGGTTACTATAGTGTTGGAATTAAGTCAAAACTAAACTAATTAGACTTAAAAATTTGTTAAGTTGGTTAATAAGTTAAATTCATTTGCACAAGGCTCGTTAACCAATCCCTACTAGTATTGTTACAATTTGTTTTCAGTAAATTATTACATAATGTAGTGCTTGACAAATTTAATTTATGATTCTTATGTAGATGGATCGTAGTTGGATGTATAATATGACTAATTTTGATCGAATGGGTCTAAGACCTGAATTTGTAGAAGGTGTCACTGGTTTTGTGGAGTATGCAAAGACATTAGATCCTTTTCAACGTAGTGGTATGATTAAGTGTCCTTGTAATAAATGTCAATGTTTGAATTATGAAAAACCAGATGTTGTTGAGCTTCATATCTTCAAGCTTTGGAGGATTTACAACAAACTCTGCCGGAAGAAAATCGAGGTATGCCACTTACTCAAGAACAGGATGAGAGAGTTTGGTTAGACTTGACTTGTGGGCCGAGTAGATATGGGTATGCATATGGAATGCCGCATAAAACCTTTCGTGAATTTTCTTCTGAGTTTGAAGGCCTAAATAGTTCAAATCATGATGAATCGATGAAGAAAAATTTGGCTATGGAGAAAAAGATTGTTGAGCTATCTAGCCAAGCCGAAGAATCACGGGCTAGGGAAAGGCGGTTGGAATTACAGTTTGCGGGTCTTAAGGCTCAATTCGATGCATTACTTGCTTCAAGAGGGATTCCCCCTTGTTCTGGTGATGTCACTTTCCCTCCTCGACCTCCTCAATCTCAACCTACTCAATATCCAATGTATGGTCAACAAAGAAATATGACACATGAGTCTAGTAGTGATGAAGAAAGTGATGATTATGTGGCAAACACACTACCACATTAGTGAAGTTTAGACTTGTGATAGATAATCTAAGTTAACTTATGGATAATTTTGTTAACTTTATAATTTAGTGATGGGAATTATTTGTTTTGTGAATACATGATAACATTGCAATGTATTATATAACTTATGGATATCATGGTTTTTGTTTAATATATAATTATGTTGAAGTGAGTTGCAATTGAGTTGATAAGAGAATATTTAGTAAATGTATTGCTTCAATTGATTTTTGGAAGCTCTTTGAGCTTGATTTGGGTACTGAATTAAAATGACAGGTGATGAGAAGCCGCAGAAATAATAATTAGCTGCCAGTTTTTTTCCAGAAAAAGAGACCTCATGAGGTCTCTTTTTGGCATAATTTTTCCAGATATTTCATTATAGAGACCTCATAAGGTCTCTATTTAACATTTTATATTTTATAAATGCAGAAAAGAGACCTCATGAGGTCTCTTTTTTGCATTATATTTTCCGTAAATTTTATTATAGAGACCTCACGAGGTCGCTAAAAAATAAATGCAGAAAAGAGACCTTATGAGGTCTCTCTTTTAAAATAATATAAAATTAAATTAAATAATATCTTAGCGACCTAATGAGGTCTCTTTATTAAAATATAAAATTAAATAATATAATAAAATAGTGACCTCATGAGGTCTCTTTTTTTAAAAAAATCTGACAATTTGTTGGTGACCTCGTGAGGTCTCCGTTTGGCGACCTCATGAGGTGTCTTTAAAAAAGTGACCTGCATTTTACTGACCTACCGTTGAGGTCTCTTTTTGGTCTCTTTTTCCCGAAAAGAGACCTCATGAGGTCGCTTTTCTAGGTCTCTTTTTGGCCTTTTTTTAGTAGTGGCACTCTATTAAGTATTTGATTTGCTGTAAGGATAGCTTCCCCCCACAAGTTCTGTGGTAAACCTGAACTTATAAGTAATGCATTCATCATTTCTTTTAAAGTTCGATTTTTCCTTTCTGCAATTCCATTAGACTGAGGAGTGTAAGGAGCAGTAGTTTGATGGATTATTCCATTTTCTAAACATATTTCTGCAAATGGAGATTCATATTCTCCACCTCTATCACTTCTGATTATTTTGATCTTTTTATCTAACTGATTTTCAACTTCAGTTTTATATTGCCTAAATGCATCTATTGCTTTATCCTTACCATTTAGCAAATAGACATAACAATATCTAGTGCAATCGTCAATAAAAGTTATGAAATACTTTTTTCCACCACGTGATGGTGTTGACTTCATGTCACAAATATCAGTGTGAATCAATTCTAAAGGATTTGAATTCCTTTCAACAGATTTATAAGGATGCTTAGCATACTTAGATTCAACGCAAATTTGACATTTTGATTTATTGCACTCAAATTTTGGCAAAATATTTAAGTTAATCAGTTTTCGCAAGGTTTTGTTATTAACGTGTCCCAAACGTTCATGCCATAAACATTTAGACTCAAGCAAGTAAGAAGAAGCAAAATCTTTATTCATATCAACTGCAATTATATTGAGTTTGAAAAGGCCATCACTAAGGTAGCCTTTTCCTACATACATATCATTCTTGCTTACTACTACTTTATCAGAAACAAATACACATTTGAATCCATTCTTGGTCAGAACTGGAATTGAAACTAAATTCTTTCTCAATTCTGAAACATATGAAACCCTATTCAAAGTCACCACCTTGCCTGATGTCATCTTTAATAGGACTTTGCCAGTTCCTTCCACCTTTGCAACAGCGGAGTTTGCCATAAACAACTTCTCATCTGTAGGTGCTGGAGTATATGATGAAAATAATTCTTTGTTGGCACAAACATGGCATGAGGCACCAGAATCTATCCACCATTCTCTTGGATTTCCAACCAAGTTACATTCTGAAAGCATTGCACAGAGATCGTCCATTTCTCCTTTGGATTCAGCCAAGTTTGCTTGATCCTTCTTTTTCTTGTCCTTCTTATGACCCCGGCATTCAGTAGCCCTATGACCATGTTTACCACAGTTGAAGCAGTTTCCATTGAATTTCTTCTTAGGAGAATTGCTTTTTGGACCAGATGCTTTCTTTCTTTTCTTTAATTTTGTGGGATCTTCTTCAACAAAATTTACTCCAGATATTGCTGAATTCCCACGTGACCTCTTTTCTGCAGCCTTATTATCCTCTTCGATTCTCAACCTTACTATGAGATCTTCAACAGTCATCTCCTTGCGTTTATGTTTCAAGTAGTTTTTGAAGTCCTTCCACAATGAAGGTAATTTTTCAATAATTGCAGCCACTTGAAAGGCATCATTCACAATCAATCCTTCATTAAAGATTATGTGAGTATTAAGAAAAAACTTAATATTTCTAACATAGGCATTAAATAAATTTATACCTTCAGCAAGGAGATCATGAATTATGACCTGCAGTTCTTGAACTTGGGTGACGACGGTCTTACTGTCTATCATCTTATAGTCCAGAAATTTTGCCACAATGAATTTCTTCATTCCGGCATCCTCTGTTTTGTACTTCTTTTCTAAAGCATCCCAGATTTCTTTTGAGGTTTTGACATTGCTGTACACATTGTACAGATCATCTTGCAGGCCACTCAGAATATAATTTTTACACAAAAAATCTGAGTGTGTCCATGCTTCTGTTACCAAGAATCGTTCATCAGGCGGAGTTTCATCTGACATAACAGGAACATTCTCATTAATGAACTTCTGCAGACTCAACGTAGTGAGATAGAAGAACATCTTCTGCTGCCATCTCTTAAAGTCGACTCCAGAAAACTTTGCAGGTTTCTCAGCCGGCGCTAAGGCAGCATTTGAACGATTGTGTGCAACCGATGTTGTTGCAGCACTTACTGTTGCAGCACTCATTGTTCCAGCATTCACTTGACTTGAATTAGTCATTTTTTCTGTCACAAATGACAGATAATTTAAGTATTTAAAATACTAACAGTAAAGAACAAATCTTTACACAGACTGTTTCTGATTTAACGATAAAGTTTTATGTTCTTTTAATCGTTAATCGAATGAATTTTAAAAAATTCAAGCAGAGTAGAAAACCATAAAGGTTTTAATCTCCAGAAACCTCAAATACAGAAACTTATTAAATTTCTGAAGATTGTTATTCAACCTGTATTATAAGGTTAGCCAAAAAAGACAGAAACAGAATAAGATGAAACAGAAAGTATAATAGAAAACAAGAAGTAATTCGAGTCCACAGAAACTACTGTGTCTCCTTAAGAAATTTAATCCCCTCACTGTACCCGAGGTTCTGGATTAATTTCTCCCAAGATAAAACGGATTAATCCTGTTAAAGAAATAGCGGTACCTCAAATTTCTTTAACTTCAGTGAACCGCAGAACAGTAACAAGCCACACAGACTCAGTCGATCGACACTTTGATTTGTTTGAGAGAAAAAATTTATGCAGAGCAGGAAAAATTCAGTGTTTGAAAGAACGAAAATTGACTTCCTTTTATAGCCATTTTCAGCAAGAAACGTGTCTGTTCAGAGAAATCTGTTCAGAGCCGTTTTATCCAGAAAGTTGTGTCTTTTGGAAAAAATAACAACCTTTCGGAAAAATATGTCTGTTAGGAAAATAACGGCTTTTCGGAAAGTAACGACTTTTCGGAAAGAGTAACAACTTTTCGAAATGTTACCGTTACCCGCAAATTTATAAGGGATAATATTAACAGGATTTATTTGATTTAACAAAAACTGATTAAATAAATTTTGTCCAAAAAATTTATCAACCGAAGCGAGCGACGACGGCGGCGCGAGGGGGCATCTTCTTCTTAGCTCTTTAAGAAGTAATGGAAGTGTTTCCTTATATAAGGACAACAATTTCCCTTTCTTTTGCCGATATGGGAGAAATGACTTTTCATTTGCACTTTGCAAATGACTTTTCATTTTCCCTCCAAAATAGTTCCCTCACTTTTCATATTCTCTCTTTTCTTTTTCCATTCATACTTGCTAAACCCAACATATAGACCTATCTCATGGTGTACCACCTTATACAAGATAATTTCTAAAATGCTTATACAGAAGCTACAAGTTGTAATGAATTATCTTATGGATCCTAGTCAGGCTGCTTTTGCGCCATGTAGAATGTTGAATGATAATGTGATATTAAGCCATGAACTAGTGAAGGGTATGGAAGGAAAGGAATTTCACCTAGGTGAATGTTTAAAATTGACATGTAAAAGGCTTATGATTCGTTGGAATGGCATTTTATGGAAGAAGTCCTAGTTGGATTACAAATTTCTGCACATTTTATAACTTGGATAATGAGGTGTGTTAAGACCGTCTCCTATTCTATTTTGATAAATGGTAGTCCCAGTAGGCATTTCAGAGCAAAGAGAGGGGTAAGACAAGGGAATCCATTATCCTCATACGTATTTGTACTAGCCATGGAGTATCTAACAAGACTACTGAAGTCACTGAGGAACAACAAGTTCAAATTTCATCCAAGATGTCAAAACAACAGATAATACAATTGAATTTTGATGATGATCTTCTTTTGTTTAGTAGAGGAGATGTTCAACCAACTGTTCTCTTGTATAAATGCTTTCAACTGTTTTCACAAGCATCAGGTTTAATAGCAAACCAGGCCAAGAGCTGTGTGTATTTTTGTGGAGTAGCAGAACAAACACAACACTTGATATTGCAGCATACAGGCTTCACAAAAGTCAACTTACCTTTTTGGTACCTTAGAGTACCTTTAAGCTCCAAAAAGTTGTTAATAAGCCAATGTTAACCACTGCTAGATAGGATGTTGGGAAGAATCAAATCATGGACTGTGAAATTTTTATCTTATGCAAGGAGACTACAGCTGGTGCAAAGTGTACTAACTTTCATCCAAGCATTCTGGGCTCAAATATTTTTACTTCCAAAGAAAGTGCTGCATCAGGTAGAAGCTTCATGCAAGAGATTCCTATGGAATAGTGATGCCCAAACTAAAGGGAAAACTCTTGTAGCATGGGATACAATGTTTAGTCCAAAAGTTGCTGGAGGCCTAAATATTACAGATGTGTATGTGTGGAATAAAGCAACAATACTCAAGTATTTGTGGGATTTTGGCTAAGAAAAAAGATAAGTTATGGAGTGTTTGGGTCCATACTTACTACATCAAAGATAGGAGACCATATTGGGAGTACAAGCTAATCAAGCTTCTTGGGCTGTGAGGAAAATACTTCAAGCAGGGCATTGGATCTTAGAAGCAGGATTACAAGTGACAGAGGTGATGGAGGCTGACATTTTTGCAATCAAAGATATTTACAGAAAACTTAGAGGTGAACTAAGCAAAGTGTCATTGAGAAGAATGATATGCAATAATCAAGGCAGTCCTAAAATGGATCTTCATCCTATACTTGGCTATTCTAAGGAGGTTATACACAAAGTACATGCTAGAAAAATGGGAAATTAACACTGATTCAATCTGCTCATTATGTAACCCAGAACTAGAATAACATCAATATCTATTTTTGCATGCAACATGCAAAGATTACTTTAGTGGTTGTCCATCAACAGAAGCAATGCAGGGTGGAATGAAGAGCTAGACTGGACTACATTGTATGCTAAGAGGAAAACTATAAAAGATGAAGTGTACAGAATGACATTAGCTGCAGTTGTATACTACATTTGGCAAGAGAGGAATTAAAGAATTTTCCAGCAAAGGAAGAGGACCATAGAGGAGATTACAAAAAACAAATCATCCAGAAAATTCATTGTAGAAGTAGCATGACTCCTAGATGGCTAATGCAATGCAGAATTTGAATTTTTATCCTTGGTAGATTTCAAGCATAAGAGACTGTTTAAGGCAAAAGATGACGGGCTTTGAGACTTGGAAATCTGTCCATGTCCTAAGCTTCAAATTTGTACTTTTTGAAGATCTGGTAATACAATTACAGTTACCAAAAAAAATTATCGGTTAAACTTTTAAACTATTTAAAAGGATATAAATCACAAGCAATATATACAAATTACATTTTAAAAAATCTATTAATTTAAACAATTTATCAACAGTTACATTGTAACAATATTTTTTGATGTTTCAACACTCTAAATTAATTATGCAATTTGTAAATATTAAATAATTAATTACAATTTAAAAAACAAAAAAGAAATTCAAAAATATTTATTGTAAATAATGTAAAAGTGAAAGCAGTTACAAATATTTCAGATTTAAAATTTGAAAAGTTAATATTTTGTTAAAGAACTATTTAAAGTTAACGCGATATAATCATTTTTAAAAAATTTAAAATTATGTAAAGTTAAAGATTAAAAATTAAATTTGAATGATCTATTTTAAAATTAAATTTTGAAAATATAAAATTCATTATTAAAATAAAAGGGGAATATAAATAGACAGTTTTAAAACCTCCCATTACATTCTCACCACAAACAAACTCTAAAAATGATTAAGAAAAATTAATAGATTATAACAAAATTGAAGTATGTACAGATAAAAGAAAGATATGAAACTTCACAATAAAAAAGGAAAAATTATATAGATTGATACTTTTTAATAAATAATTACTAAGTTTTAAGATACTTTTTATTTATTATCATTTATAGCAATATATAACAATACTATGTAAAATCTGAAATATGTATTAAAAGTGAATTATGTATGCAATATATTTGTATTATAACTATTTTTAGAAATATATTATGTTTTTTGGTAAGAAATTGACACATTAAATTATAAGTATATGAAAAATGTGTGATAAATGTATTATATCAATAAAACTTGTATTATATGTGAATAATAAATTGTTATTTGTAATATGTATTAAAATTGTATTATAAATGTATTAAAAATGATCAAGTTAAAAAAAATGTTATTGCTATAAATGGTAAATATTTTCTTAATATAGTATATTTATGTTAGTTTCTCATAAAAAATGAGTTTTCCCACGTGGGAATCTTTTTTTAAAAAATAAAAAATAAAAAATAATTAAATAATATAAGTTTTACAAAATATTTATTTAATAATTAAATAAAATGGAAGTGCCATTTTAAAATCGAAACTAAAATTTTAGGGCAACTTTCACATATAGCAAATAAAAAATTCATATTTGTATGCTATAGCAAAGTTTGCATAATTGCGCTCCATAGCAAACATGAAACTGTATAATTCGCTATACATATACAGTGAAGCGAATTGTATAAAATGAAGTGTATAAAACGAGAAAGAGAAAGACACTTGGGCAGAGACTTGTATAAAAACGAAGTGTATAAAACGAATTGTATAATTATAAGTGTATAGAACGATTATATACAATTTGAATTTGTATAAAATGAGAAAGAGAGAAAGACAAAAGAGACTTGGCAGGGAATATACAATTGAATCGAATTGTATAAAACGAGAAAGAGAGAAATTAGATACAATTTGAAATTTGTATAAAACGAGAAAGAGAGAAAGGCAAAAGAAACTGGGCAGGGGAGTATTTTATATTGTACAATTATAAGTGTATAGGACGAAAATATATGTACTTGTATGTGTATATACAATTTTCTCACGCTTTATACAAACAGAAACGCAATTTATATATTTCGCTTCTGTTTGTATAAGTGAGAAAGGCGAGGGTGGCGAGCGAGATTTGGGAGAGTGGCGAGCGAGATCTGGAAGAGGGGAGAGAGGGGAACAAAAATATATGTATTTATACAATTTCCTTTGCTTTATACAATTAGAAACAATTTTTATACACTTGTGTTTGTATAAAAAGTGAGGAAGCGAGCGAGAGATTGGAGGAGAGTGGCGAGCGAGATATTTGGGAGAGAGGCGCCTGGCAATTTTTTGCAAACGTTTGCTATGGAGCACAATTAAATCAAACCCTAGCTACTCCATTTATTTTAGGTTATTAGTTTGCTATTATATACAATTATCCCAAAATTTTATTGAAGAATTACTTCAAATTATTGTGATATAACCTTTTTAACAACAACAAATAATGATAACAATAAAAGCAATAATAAAATTATATTATAGTAATTTGATCTTTTTAGTGATGTTATTTATTTTGTTTAGTCAATTAAATTAATCTTTAAAACTAAATTGAATAAACTCAATTCAAATAAAATGAAAGAGTAACTAACAATTTCATATATGTATATTCTTAATTTGTGCTTTTAATTTGTGCTTGTAGGGTGAAGAAGAAAGTTGAGAAAGATACAAAAGTAGAGAAAATTGTGAATTTGAGAAGAAAATGATGTAGAGTCTTACAATAAAATTATTATTATAGTAATTTGATCTTTTTAGTTTTTCTTTCATCTTCTCTATATTTTATTTATGTACTCTGTTGAAGAACTTAAAATATAAAGAATTTTTTTTCTTTTATATGATTATAGTTGTACATACACAATTTATTGGGTCAAATTACGGTCCGTTCTTTTTTTTTTGAAAAAAAAAAGTAAATTTGGACCCTTGGTCTGATTTTGTTCTTGTGAATTTTTATCATGACAAAATTTTGCAACATTCTAAAACGAACATTATGTAATCGATGTTATTGTTTATTTGCATGTTGAAGTGCATTCTAAATAGGACATTACAAATAGAAGCATTTTAAAGAGCGAAATTTGATGACTTACAAAAAGAAAAAAAATGTTATCCACAATAAATTAAAAAAAATTGACAACAATCTTGAGTATTTGTATAAATCCAACTAAAAATTAAAGAAACTATAAACTCTGCAATACTTTCGTTTAATAAAAAAAGACAAAACTCTAATTTATTTTTTCTTTATTTTTTGATAAATTTCACTATTTTAATTATTATTTTTTTAATTATTATTATTATTATTTAAAAAGTGTCAATTATTGTTCTCTCCCATTCATTTCATAACGTACTTTATTGAAGAATTTAAAATATAAAGAATTTTTTTCCTTTTCTTTTATATGACTACTAGGGTGTTGGTGCCCGTGCAAGGCACGGGCGAATGTTGTATCAGTGTTGTACGGACGAATTTAAAGAAGACACCGTCATGTTTGAAATATATTACATTACTTTTGTGCAAGGTTATACAGCAAGCTTGCAAAGAGAAGAGGGAAAACAGATGTTAGTGGTGCAGTTGCGTGTTACACCGTTGAAGTTGGATTCTGAATGAAGTTCAGGCAAAAAGCTTTGACTGGCAAAGCAGAAACTGTACAAAACGGTGGGCAACTGATGGAGCTGATGAGATTTGCAAAAGTGTGCAAGCTTTGTATTTCCTGTAAGGAATAAATACGACATCATCCTTTTAGAAATAAAAGATATGAAGCTGGAGGATTAGTTATAGAATGCAAAATTAAAAGGGTGCAACAATTCCCTTATTCTTAGCTGTTGATGAGACAGATCTTAAATAGCATTAAGTACTAAACAAAATGTATGGAAAATAACTCCATTATGCAGGGATTAAAATATAAATAAGAGATGTAGGACAAATGGAGCTGCACTTACCATTTATGTACAGAGGTAAAAAGTAGATGCCAAAAAGCTTGGATCAACTATAAAAATTATTTGGACAGAAGATGTTTGGTTAGTATGTTGGAGAAATATTGGTTGAATAATGAATTAGAAGTGAGAATGACCGTTTTTTTTCATGCATGGACTATTAGAATTTAAAATTCCGCATGGACCATGCATCATATGCTTAGTAACTAAAGAATGTAAATAAGTATTTGTAGAAAGATCAGGTATTTCAGCACAAACGAACTGATCATAAGCCTCAGGAGTTAATAATTTATAGTTATCAGCATGTATAATAAGGAAATGTGCATGTGGTAAACCACGTTTTTGAAATTCTATAGTATACATAAAAGCAGCGATTTTACCAAAGATTTTTTTCTTTGTAATATCTGACTTTAATTCTTCGACTTTTGCTCTAAAGACTCGAGTTATTAAATCAGGTCGATTATGAACCTCATCAGTTGGTAACAAAAAATCGTGTATTTCTGGCCATGAAGGATTACACGTCATAGTTAGGAAGATGTCAGGTTTTCCAAATTGTTGTACTAAGGCAATAACATCCATGTACCGACGACACATATCTCGTGGACCCCCAGTAAAGCTAGCAGGGAGGAAAGTTTTTACCCCAATATTTGAAGTGTCTCTTTCTCCTTTACGTAAAAGATCTACCAATCCAGACAGTACTTCATATCTAAATAAATCTTGATCAAATACCAGAAAGTCTAACTTTTGTGTTTCAACCTTTATAAATTCATCTACAGAATATTGTTGGAACAATCTACCTGAATGAGAAGCAATATTTTCTTCAATATCTCTAATTTGAAGTTTATAACATTAATACTCATGACATGACACTGTGTTTTTCTTTTGTCTTTGTTTATGTAGAAGTTGTTCTTCAACATTAAGAAAAGCATCAATTGAGCAATAGTTAGATACGGCAGGCAAGCTGTTGTTATTAGCGGCAGCACGATTTCTTTAGAAAGTGGGTTGCCGTATTATTTTTTGAATGTCGCGGTGCCATCCATTTTCTCCGTAGGGAAATAACAAAGGATAATGTAACGAATCATAACAACCATAGTAATAGTGTACCAACAGGCTATTATTGGAGTGAGTATGTATTCGAATATGGGGAGTGGAAATAACATTATTTGATTCATCATCAACCTATATACCAGCAACTTCTGAGATGGTGGGTAAATTATATGTTCGCTGATCCATTACAGAATCACATTTAAGTGCAATGTAAAAATTGGGCTAGTTTGGAATGCTTGTTAACGATTTCAAAAACATAGAGTATGGATTAATATTTAGAATTTCAATCAATTTTGCAATAACTGATCGGTTAAGATTTTTGGAGAATAACATTTCATTAATAACGTCGGCATCATTGTCATAAAATTAGATTTGTAAATTTTTTATTTCATTATTTGTGGGAAGAAGACTATTTATGAAATGATGCATTTGTCCTTGAACTTTAAATGTGTATATACCTTGATTTCTTTTTGCCAACTCTTTATCATATTTGACTCCAAGTGAAGTAAAGCAAACATATTATTATATGTTCTGATATAAGTACGAAAATAATTTGATTCTTCATTAGTTCCAAAGTAAAGACTTTTTAATGCGGAAGGTAATTTATGGGAAACTAATTTTACAGACCCATTACCACAGCAGAAGCCAGGAGATTCATATTGAAATCTTCTGGCTGTACAGAATTTGCAATTTGCAGCTTTCTTTAAAACAGTAGGACTACACGGCAATGTATTTAGATTAGAACAAGTTACTCATGTTAGGTCATGTTCTGCACAATGGAAGGAAAATTTAGAAAGAGACAAATGAAAGAAGGATGCTAAGGATAGTACAACAAATACAAATCAACCTCTGATAGGTGGCCTTAGTTGGTACAAAGTAGAATGGTCATTGCAGGTGTTTGATGTTGAGCCTGCAACATTATATGTAAGTATAATATATATAAGGCAACTATTCAGTTATTATGTATGAGCAACTTTAATTGGTGCTAACCTATTTCGTAGATGCCCTCGCATTGAGATTCTGAAGTAGCAGGTGGAGGTTTATTTTGAAGGAACACAGTAGGGTACATTGGAATTGTACTTTGACGGCCAGAGTTAGTCCCCGTAAAATTGACAGGAAGAACATTTTGGGGAAGAGCATGCGTTCGAGCAAAATATTCTGCCCGACGTCGTGCTAGAAGAGCCATTTTTTTCTCTGTTGGCATTTGTTGGTAAGAAATTCTGTTTTAAAAATTATTTAGCTTCCTTTTTTGTACCACCAGTTTGTTCAGGCAGAGTTCCGTTCGTTTTCCATTTAGTGTTGGACATCTGATCACGTATATTTGGCAACATTCTTTTATTGAAGGTAATATCTTAGTGTTCAAGTACAATCAGTGTACAGGAAATGATATAGTACAATGTAGGGGGAAGAGCATAGCAAAATAGCAGCAAAGGCGAGAATCTATAGAGTAAGAAAACTTAGAAACTCACATTTAGTAGCGAAAAGTTTGTTCTCTTGTTCTCTATTTCAGCACCTGGAGAAACTTCAGTTCCAAATCCTACACAAGCTGTAGCAAAGACGCAGCATATTAGGCAAGATAAAACTATACATATGCAAAGATTGAAGCGAAGATTGTATTCGTGTGTACACTCTGCTTAACGTAAAGGTCAAATGACTGCGTAGTAAGAGTGGAGCATATATTGTAAAGCACGTGTGTGGTAAAAGTGCAAATAACAATCCTATGTTAGGGGCGAACATGAATGTGACTAATACAGGAAAAATTTCCACGAAGTAAATGTTGTGGTTGTTTCAGCTGGACTACTCTAGTTTCCTCCGCAAATCAAAGAGTTATTAATTTTTCCTTTAGTCACAATGTTGAGTGTAGCTGCAGCAGAACTAAATTTAACAATGGAAAGACAAACCTATGCACAGGCAGTGGTGACAACAGCTATTTCAGAAGTACAGGTAAGAAATACCCTTTGTTGACATGTATCCAAAGTGCGGAAAATTTTACGATGCCAACAGAACTTTTTGTTTTAATGTAAATTTTACTGAGCAAAGGTTAATTTAGTTCAGTTTATTAACAGGCTTAGATATTATTCTTATGTTCTAATTTTGCTACGTTATTAAAAGAAACAATGAGAAAGGTCAAAGAGTGAGGATTTTTTTTTCTAATCCCATTTTACATATCTATTTTTTCACTTCACTAAATTTGAATTCGCCATTGACCCCTAAATGGAATGTACGCAAATGTTATCACTTTTTCGTGGGAATAGAGAAATTGTTTTAGAAAGACTATTGACTCAAAATAAAGCATACCAAAGGGATACATGCCTAGAGAAACGCTGTTCCATGGGCAGCCATAATGTCAGTATATGTTCAAAATTGTTTTCATGAGGAAGTACGCAAAAGGTTCAAGCGGATGAATAGAGAAAATGTTCATGGTGACCAGGCAACTTTTTCTAGCACTTTGAAAGTTTCTCCTAAACGCAG
The DNA here is from genome assembly GCA_016801875.1 of Solanum sitiens. Taxonomy (NCBI): domain Eukaryota; kingdom Viridiplantae; phylum Streptophyta; class Magnoliopsida; order Solanales; family Solanaceae; genus Solanum; species Solanum sitiens. The sequence goes on from JABWTJ010000841.1 coordinate 49,011, forward strand.
GACGTTATTACGTTTTTATAGCTCGATCACTTATCTGTCCACTAATTATGAAGTTGAGATGATATAAAATTATCGAAATGCAACTGATGTAAAAATTAGAAGATATCTAACACAACAAACAGTCAAATCTTGAAGATTTTCAGCAGCTTGTTTAAGAAGCAGCCGAATTGGGATACGAAGCAAGTTCAGGGCACCGAGCAAGGAAGCTTTGCAGCTCACAATCCAGACAAAAACACCCAAATGACATTTTTTCCCGAATATGTATATGAACTGAAAGTTAATTAGCGTCTTTCAAAATCAATTTTTGTATCTTCTGAGTTCTTCAAAGACGGTACAGGCGAAAGGAGAAGTGTGGAAACAGCCCGGATAAACAAATGAAAAACTATAGCAATACTGCATCAACGGAAACATAGAGAACACATATGAAATACCTTCGCCAAAATTAGGGGAAACGAACAGAACACAACATCGACCCAACAAACCAAATAGAAAAAGCCTACAACTATGGCTGAATAGAACATCAAGCTAAACATAAATCAACGAAACAAACACAGAAGCATACACATCAACGCAAGCAGAAATACAGCAAAATAAGCAGGGCAGAGAGAGGGAGCATACCTCTGTTAGTATCTTTGTTAACATAGAAGATGAACAATTTGTTGTTTTCCCAAGGCAATGGAAAGAGGCTGCACATATTACTTTTCTTTTTTTACATCAGTATTATTTAGAATAATAAATGTAGGCGCAGGAACAAGCAATACGTGGCAGCTGTAAATGGAAGCAACAAATACGTGTCAACAAAAAAACACATCCAACGAAAACAAAGAAATATAAAAATGAACCCTTTTTTTTAAGAGTTGTTGGAGAAAGAATCCAACTAAAACAGAGAAATGACATAGATTTTTTTTTTTATAGAACAAATTGGGGGGTTAATTTATTGTGCTACGTGGCGGATTTTAGTGGTTTTCGTCGGAGGAAAACCCACACTTATAAAGAATGATAACTGTTCATACATAATTCATTAGGCAAAATTATGGTTAGTTCGTTTGAATTTTTATCATGATAATTTTTTACAACATTTTAAAACGAACATTATGTACTCGATGTATTGCATGCTGGAGTGCATTCATAAATACTACACTACAATTAGAACCATTTTAAAGAGCGAAAATTTGATAACTTACAAAAAGAAAAAGAACGTCATCCAAGCAATGAATTAAAAAAAATGATAACAAACCTGAATTTTGTATAATTCTAATAAAAAACTAAAGAAACTATAAACATTATATGCAGTACTTTCATTTAAAAAAAAATACAAAGATACTATTTATTTATTTTTTGATAAATTTCACTATATTTTAATTTTTTATTATTATTATTATTAATATTATTATTATTATTATTATTATTATTATTATTATTATTATTATTATTATTATTATTATTAAAAAGTGTCAATTATTACTCTCTCCATTCATTTCTATTATTTATCTTAGAAATTTAAATGTCTCAAAATTTATTATTCTACTTATTTTTATTTTTTATTGTAAATTTAAAGGCCTAGATATTTAACTTCAACCTTTCATTCTCCATGAATAATAAAAACTTAAATGTATTATATATTATATGAAGCTAAAATATTTTTAAAAAATGATTTGACACCTTTTTTTGGCCAATGATCCTTAATTATTTATATTTATTTTGTATTGTTATATTATAAGAATCTAAATACCTCAAATTTTACTACTCCACTTATTCCTGTTATTTATTGTAAATTTAAAGGAAAAAATTTGTATCACTCAAATCTTTCATTTTCTCCTTAACGAATGAAAATTTATTAAAATAGAGTAAGTCTAATGAAATATCACTTCAAATAGCTTAAAAAAAAATTAAACCATCCATTTAACTCTCCTAATTATGAGATTTCTCTTTTTATCTAATTTTCAATAATCTAAAAAATATTTATATAATTATTCAATTAAAGAATAAGATAATTGCTCACTAAATAAATTTAAAAAAGGGATAATGCACAAATACTCCCTTAACATATGCCCGAAATTCCAGAGACACACTTATATTTTACTAAGGTCTCATTACCCCTGAACTTATTTTATAAATAATTTTCTATACCTTTTCGTCCTACGTGGCACTATCTTGTGGGCCCAGCGTGTGTTGATTTTTTTTTTCAAACTAGTGTCACATAGGCCAAAAAGGGGTAAAAAATTATTTCTAAAATAAGTTCAGGGGGGTAATAGGCCTTAGTATAGTATAAGTGTGTCTCTAAGATTTCAGGCATAGGTTGAGGGTACTTATGCATTTTTCCTTTAAAAAATGAAAAGGTGTAACTCTCCAAAAAAAATAATCTAACATCCATTTATATTTATTACGTTTCATGATGAACCCATGATAAAGGTTGACATTTAAAAAAATACTGTACTAGCTAAAAAAGATATGTTTTCCCTATTTTCTTATTTATTTATTAGTTTATAAAAGTAAAAATCACTATTAGTATCATTTGTTATCCAAATTTTTAATATTCTTTAAATCAAAACTCATCCATATATTGATATATGAAATAACTGATAATTGCCTTTAACTGCTTCATCTTTATGTAGTGTTTGAATTACATAATTTATTGAGTTTCTAGACGAAATTAAATATCCCTCTTGTATATTTATTATTTCTAATTTTTAATGTAATTTGTTTTACCAAATATTAATTTTAATGTCTTTCATATGAAAGCTTTGCGTAGATATAACAAAAGGTTTAGGTTATTATTTATCAATTAAAAAAATTTAATATGCTCATATTTTAAAGTAATAATTGTGAAATTTTAAATTATAAGCAAGAAAAATTACATGAACTCTAAATTTCTATAGTTAAATAAAATTATAAACGCAAATTGTATTATATAAAGAAAATTATTAGTAAAATAACATAAATAATTTAAACACCCAAAAATGAGATAGCAACGTATATTTAATTGGCACATATTGAAATATGTCTTTGTACTGTTTCAAAGGAAAAAATTATAATTCTTTTCTTATTTTCTTGAAACTAATTTTAATTCTATTATTTTTTTTCTTTTTGAATTTCTATTATATATATATGGAAAAATTACATGGATGACAAATATCTCTAAGTAATTAGTTAATAAGGATATAGTTTAATTTATTTACTATTAGTAATTATAGTTTCAGTTTTTTGTCATAATTAATGGGACCCACCACCTCTTTGTATATTCAATCGAAAAAGACCTTCTTACGCTTTTGTATATAATTTTATACAAAATCAATTTTATCTCTCCTATTCCACTCGATATCTTTCTCCTAAAATTACTCTTCCACTTTTATATTGAATTTTGAATTGGGAAAATTTCACCTTCTCCCTCCGGTCGTGATTTCAATTTTTGCAGTAACAACCAAAATCAACCCATGAATTAATTTTTACTTCTTCAACAATTGTATACATATTATGCTTGTTAGTTTTTCATATATATATATATATTTTAAAATCTTTTTATCATATTATAAGTTTTTCAAAATCAGAATGGATGATTCATCTTCATTTATAAGGATTACGAGAGGTATGTCATTGCATGTCAATATTGTTGACAATCCACGATCGTTTTCAATTGGTTTAACTCAGGATTTTGGGGTTAATGTAGGGTCTATGACAAAATCTAAACAAGTTCAATATGAACAATCTATTGAAGAATTGAGATCCAAGAAAAAAAATGACTTCATGGCAATTCAGAAAGTTATCAACAACGTGAAGGCTATCGGCATTAAAGTTGTTGAAGGAGGAAGTAAGATGAAAGTCATAAACAGTGATTTAGAGGAGAGTGGATCTGCTTTATTAGAAATTGACAAATCTGAAGAACATCAGGATCATCAGGTTGTGGCTTAAAACACAATTTTAGATAGTATATTTTGTTACTTATGTGCAAATATACATAAAAATTTTCGTTTAAGTAATATTTGTATGTAGTATAGGGAAAATTTCATATAGTTATTAGTATATAGTATATTGCATGTTTAAATCACACATGTTTTAGTTATTTGTATATTTTCATAGTTATATAAACGAAAGGGATAAAAAGGTACTTTAAGTATATGTATAGTTTATGCCTAAATTATGATTATATATTGTAATTTGTATATTCTATACAAATTATTTAAGTTATATATATAGTGAGTTGATATTTGTATGTTTAAGTACCATTTCATATACATATACTAATTCACAAATATAGTTTATAGATTTATACAACTAAATTACAAATACGAATATAGTTTATTTATACTAATTTACTATGTATACAAATTTATTTATACTAATTCACAAATATACAAATGCATACCATTGTCTCATAAGACTTTTTATATATTACATTAATATACAACTTACTATATACATAACTTCAATAATTTGTATATAACTAATATTATATACAAATTATGTATATGTAGTACATCACACCCTTTTTACTGAAACAAGTCCAATTGTCATATAAACAATTTTCATATTACGATGCTCATATATACAATTGGTAACACACAATCAATTACACATTATATTGCATCAAAAATATATATGATTCTCACATAAATACAATCAATTCATATATACAAACAAATTCATTAACGTCCGGCTGTTTCATACGATTTATCCAATATCGTATAATCAAGGAAAATTGATAATAAAATTTTTATACCATCACAATCGATACACCAGAAAAAAAACGTTTAATAATTTCACTATTTACAATATACTAAACAATTGTATACTATATTGTGGTTAAAACCGTGAAGTTTTCTTCAATGAAACCTTACATGTCCTTGAATATACCAAAAAATGATTAATTTGTTGCTTCAGTGATGCGCATAAAAAAGTTGGTATTGTCTTTCTATCGGTATGGAATTCTTTTTTGAAAAATATTTGATTTTGAACGTTTAGCATAAATCATGGGATTAAGCAAATATATCATTATCATATTTAGTGCTACTATTATCATTCACTGAAAAAATAAGATTTGTATGAATTAAAAACAAAAAAATGTTTCATACAAATTTAAAGCTATCTAACAAACTAAACTAAATTATACCAATGGAATGTAATTATGTAAACTATACTCATTTAATGTTATTTCAAAAAATACGTTTGCCATACATGAAATTTTCCGTATATATATATATATATATATATATATATATATATATACACACACACACACACACGATCAATGAGAACGTGATGCAAGCACGAGCCCAATATTTGTTACTTTATTTATCTCTATTTATGTGAATGATTTATAATATTCTTCACGTAATTTTTAAATAATATATGTTACTATTTTTGTCCCAATTTATGTAGCACATGTGAAATTTTGAAAGTTAATCACATTTTAATATATTTTTCAAATATTTTAAGTAGTTAATTGTTGCGATTTACAAAACTCTTAGCGTAATTTAATGTAATCCTTAAATAATATATATTTCTCACTCAATCTTAATTATGCAGTACATATGAAATTTCAATAGTTAATCGAATTTTTAGTACTATTTTAACTATATATTTGTACTATTTATATAATTTTTGAATAATATATGTTACTAACTCTATTCTATTGTGCAATACATGTGAAATTTCAAGAACTAACCATATTTTTAGTATTTAAATTGATTCTTAGAACTATTTTCGAAATAAATAGAGCAAGTTGAAGAAGAAGGGCAAATCGGGCAATTAACCGATCGATCCTAAGCTCCTAAACATTCTCACGTCTAATATGCAAGTACATGTACAATATCTGTTAAATTGTTAATTATCATGATGTATGATACTTTTTACATTATTTTCAAATAATATATGTTATCTATTTTTAAATACTTTAAGTTGTGATTAATAGTAATCTTAACGTACTTTCTAATAACATATGTTACTCATGTCCGAATTTATGTGACATGTGAAATTTTGAGAGTTAATATGTTTTTCAAAAATTGTACGTTGGTAATTACTGTAATTTATGATACTTTTACTATAATTTTTCAAATAATATATGTATTTCTTTTGTCCCAATTATATAGTTTACGAGAAATTTTGAGAGTTAACCGAATTTGTAATATTTTAAATTTATTTTTAGTACTATTTAAAAAGGAAAATATTAAAATATAATGAAAGAGGAGTGCATAAAAGTAGGTGAGCCCAACTTTGTGATATGCTGATGAAGTGTGTTCTCAGTAATGAGTATCTCTTAGTATTTAATGAAACTTAGTTCCTCTTTTTGTAAATTGAGAAACTTGACCCCAAGCTGCTCTCTATTCCCAGTTATAAAATATATATATTAGTTTTGACGAACGCGTGTTGCACGTGAAAATCAATCATATATTACACTTTTTTTGAAAATAATATGAATAATATGAAGTGTTCTAATTTTACTGAACTTTGAGACTGTCAATGTTTGTAAATCAAATTTGAGGTCTTCAGAAGAGAGGAATAGAAAATATAAAAAATCGTAATTTAAAAATATGAGAAAACACATTCATAGTTCAAAATATACTAAATTATGTGTTTTAAAGAATAATAATAATAATAATAGGAATAATAATATTTTTCTAAAAATTTGACGAAGCCCTCTTTTTACCGTGGAATCGTGTGAATTATAGACACGTGTAAATTATGCCTGAGGCGCCTTTTCCGTGGGAACCGTGTAAATTACAACAACCCCTTTTCCGTTTAATTTAAAAACAGTGGAACCGTGTGAATTACAACTAAGGCCACTCCAATCGTAACCGCTCCCGTAGGCAAAGCAAATAAGCAAACACCAATCAATCAATCTGAGATAATCTGCAAAAATGGCAGAGGCAGACGACGTAGGAGCTTTCTTGCATAATCTGGGAAACATAGACAGCGTCCTGTTTTATTATCAGATGGACAACATTCGCAGCTCGCGTATGGTTCAAGTTGGCCGGTTTAATCTAGCCGAGGTTATTAGATTCCATAGACCTTCTCTCGACCGCTATGATGGGAAGGGGTAATCTTTCTCTCCCTCTATTATTTTTGTATCAATATTGGACTCTGATGTAAACGTTCTTCTTCTCTAATTTGTATTTACTCGTAATTCCCAATAGCTATGATCTAATTCGTGACATTTGGGTTTTGTTTGAATTGTTTATATAAGGATATTAGCTTTATGTTCCATATCTAATTGTTCTCTTCATGGTTTCTGGACATTTGTACATAGTTTGTTCGGCATCTCTCTTGTTAGCAGTCAGCAGGCAAGCTAACTTGAATCTAATATGCAGGGTTCATTTTCAAGGTCTGAACGTGGGTAATGCGAAAAATTTGAGCTATGATGTCTTGGAGAAGATCACTAATAAATTCTGTCGCGAGAATTTCATCCAGGATGTTAGACATGGCAGATTGTTCCGGGGGTTAATAGATGATGGTCAAGAGGGGCAGCGGGAGGTCACTGTTAAAACATGGGATTTTGTCTTTCCTAGAGTCCGCAGCTACGATACTTATCCACAAAAATTCCGTGTGAGTAAATACTATATTTTATTGATTGACTCCGTCATGTCACTAATTTTGTGACATTGCAACAGGATGAAATTATATTACTTGAAAGGTCAGAAATTAAGTCACATCCTTTCTTGGTGGAGTTGTTTGGTTTTTGTTTTGAGAAGAAGCTGGCCGTAGTTTATGATCTGAAGTTCACCACACCCTTGTGCAGATTACTTACTTCTGGTGCTGGCTTACTTGATCTTCTTGAACATGGAGTCTGAAGAATTTGTTGTTTCTTGCACTTGATAACACTCTATTTTACACGTTTAGCTGAATTTGGGTGGAAGGAGCGAATGAAGGTGGCAACTGATTATGCACTGCTCCTGAAAACATTAAGCAGGGAACAATTTGATTTAAGCTGAAGTGGCTCTGAAGAAATTATTATCATTGATAAGGTGTGAAATTCTATTCCGTGTCTTTGGGTGACTTGAGAATATCTCCTACATGTCTAATTAGTTTAGTTTACTATGCAGGAATATAACATTAAATTGGTGGACTTTAGCCTCTATGCATTACCGCAGACACTTGGGATTCGCTATTCTGCAACTAACTCAGGTATCTGTGCATCTTTATTACTCCATAACTTATACCTTTCTCAAAAAATAAATAAAATTGCTCCATAACTTGTATTATTGCTCCTATTATCTCCCAGAGGTTAGATGTGCTAGTAATTCAGATCATTAGTTTGTTTTCCATGTTTTCATCTATGTTTTGCATGAAAGTTTCATATATAGCTGCTCACGTTATGTGGGTTTTGGGCGGTGTGCATGACTACTTTAATGTAGCATTTTAAAACCGGTAGTGTGTTTGAAATCTCAGCAGTGTAGCATTTTTTTAGGGAAAATTACGCGGATAAGCAAACTTATACTATTTAATTACTCATCATAGCTAAAGTTTGCTATAATTATCACTCACGACTAATATTATACAAAATTACATGGGCTGACTTCGAGTTTGTATAATTAGTCATGTTTATATATGTATAATTCGCCAAGATATACAAATAAATATGTATAATATATAATTTTTTAGCCTATATACATATACAATTCACCTCTCTCCCACTCTCCTCCCTCCCTCAATCTCGCTCGCCTCTCTCCTCCCTCTCTCAATCTCGCTCGCCTCTCTCCTCCCTCTCCCAATCTCGCTGCCATTTATACAAATATATATGTATAATATACAGTTATATACAATTATATACATATATAATTCACCTCTCTCCCACTCTCTGCCCTCTCTCGCTTGCCTCTCTTCTCCCCCTCTCGATCTCGCTCGCCTCTCTCCTCTCTCTCCCAGTCTCGCTTGCCTCTCTCCTCCCTCTCTCAATCTCTCTTGTCATATATACAATTACATATGTATAATATACAATTATCTAACCAATATACATATATAATTCACCTTTCTCCCACTCTTTTCTCCCTCTCTCTCTCCTCTCTCCTCTCTCCCCCAGTCTCGCTCGCCTCTCTCCTCTATATAACATGTAGCTACAAATTATAATTATCAAACTATAGCTATGGAGAGTAATTAATTATTTTTAAGTGGCTATATGTGAAAGTTTCTCTTTTTTTTAATGTGAATTAGGTTCTACCTATGAGACTTTTAGTAGCGACTTCTGTTTAGTAATAACTTAATATTTTTTTGATTAGTAATAACTTAGTATTTCACATTAATTTCTCTCTGTATGAAAAAAAAAAGCTTCTCTTATCGAGGTTTTTGCCCATATATTTCACGGATTTACTGCTGTCTTGCTATTTGTTCAATTTTTTGACTTCTAATTATCGTAGTTGACACCTACTGTATACCAATTATAAGCTAGATGTTTTGTCCAATGATATTCCTCTGTAAAACATGCCGATGTCTGTGAAGCATAAATGGGTTTTCAGGCCCTTCATTTTCTTTGAGTTCTTTAAAAGCTTGTGGTGGGTGGAAGACCATCCAGATGTACCCTAGGGAAGGAACTTATTTGTCTCCCTTTAATCCTTCTTGATACACACTGGTATCTATTTCTTCAACTTGTTCAGCTCATCATTTGAAAAGCTAAGCAACAAAATCCCACGAGAAGCTCATCTTCAGCCGTAGCATTTACTCGAACTTTTCCTACATCAAGAAGTTTTGGTGGTTAATATTAACGTAGTTAGGTGACAACCAGATGCTTTTAGGCAGCTTTCTATTGTGTAGATTAAATTTAGTTTTATTTGATTTTTACATATGATTATTTATAAACAAAAAAATGCAATTAAAATTTGGGGGTAGTGAAATGGTCAAAGAAACATATTAGTTACAGTTCTATATTCTCTCAAGGATGTTGAGAGTTGGAATTACTTGGTCAAGGTTCCATTTTTGACAGAGGTGAGAACTGTGATCAAGGAAGGATTGAAAAATGGGATTAAGTTCTGGTTAAAAAGTACAATCATGGATTCCTCTTAATCCTCCCCGTTGCTCGTAGTATTCTAAAGGTCGAAGTGGTTCTCTGCTATTGAATGTGAGATTAGTAAAGTGATCAATTTTTTCTTGATAAGGGTAACTTGTATAGAACCATCAAACATGTGCTAAGGGAAAAACTTACATTCACAAAATAGGATTATGGGGGATCCTATGTACAACTATTAACTAACAAAGTGTCAAAAAAATCTACAAAAACTGCTATCTCCCCTATTCATTCCGGTTTACACCAAAATAAAAAAGATTGAGGCAGTTCATCTAAATTTTGTAGATGGGGTTGCTTTTCTTTTCAAAATGTATGAGGTATATGCTGGAATCCTCTGCCACTTTCTGTGCCCCTCTTCTTCCAATACTCTTTTAGTTCTTCAAATGTTCCAAAGTTGTTTGTTGGGATTGCCCAATTCACCCCTAGCATACAAAGGAACATGTGCCATGCATTTGTAGTTGTCTCACAATGCAGGAAAATATGCCATTGTTTTCAGCTTCCTGTGTGTGACATATTGAGCAAATTTTGAGGGCCTTTTCTTTGTTGTTCTCATGAGTTAAACTGTTAAACAAGCCCTTCTAACTACCAACCACACCAGACAAGCTATATTGTAGGAATTTTAATCTTCTAGATAATTTTCCACCGCCATACCATTGTCACATAATTTTTTCTGGTCATATTTCAGTGGATTGATTTTACTGAGAAGGATCATTTACTGGAAAGGGTCCAAAACTAGTTTGTCTGGTACATCAATAATGCCTTCAAAGGAGTTCAAACACTGCAACAATGTAATGATTAATGGCTCTATCTACTTCCCGATCATTCAAAGTTCTTTTGAAATTCAGCTCCCACCCATTCTCCATCCAGATGCTTGTTTTTTTTGAACTTGGTAACATTGTATTATATCACAAAACAGTCATATTATAACCTTATATACAAGTGTACTCCTGATTTCACTTCTCTACGCCTAAATTGAGTCTTAACACATCAATAATAGAGACATTGTCATTAGAGTATAACTGATTACACCAAAAGACAAAGTAAAATGCAGTTTGATTCAACTTTCTGCACATTGTTCTCTATGATCTCAAAACATCTTGAATTCCTTTCTTTCCAAACAGCCCACCAGGTAGCCCCGAGAATATCCATCTACCTCTGTCCTTAGCATGTACAGCTGCTTCCTCCCAGCATAGTAATGCCTCAGCCACCTTCCTAGGCATTGTCCAGGAAATGCCTTTGAGGCTTAAGAATATTCTCCACATATGATGGGTGTACTTGCAATGTAAAAATAGATGGTTAACAGTCTCAGATGTTTGACCACATAGGGAACACCTGGAATACAAGGTTCTCCCCCTCTTCATAACATTATTCTGTGTAAGGATTGCTTCCTTAGTTATTGACCAGTCAAAAAAGGAGACTTTGTGAGGTATTCTTTTTTTTTGAAATTGGTAAATTGTATTCATTCAGTATTAAGGCTATGCTGGCCACCTCCAAAAAGTTTATTACGAAAAAGAAAAGAGAGATACTTACAAAGAGCCTATAAAATCCACTAGTTGGATTTCTTCTTCTATATTCAGTTCTTTACACCAAAAATCTAGTGAAGTAATAACTTTCCAATTAATTTTCAAAGAAGAGGATTTTTTTCCTTTAAAGATCCTCTGGTTCCTCTCCTTCCAAATGGTATACCAGATGCAGGTTGGGACTGTCCTCCATCTTTTTTGGCTTTTGCTTCCTCCTCTATTGATCGAACAGCTAAGCAAATCTGCAGTATGTTCAGGCATGATCCAGTTGATTCCAACAATGGAAGTGAACATAGACCAAACTTGTGTCGTTACTTTGCGATGCATGAAAAAGGTGTTTGTTGGTTTCTAGTGCATCCTTGCAGAGGAGGCATCTACATGCTATGATGGACCCTCTTTTTTGCAATGCCTCATGTCTCAAGCATGCTTTCCCAGCTACTAGCCAAGTGAAGCATTTCACTTTATTAGGAGCCACACTCTTCCATATAGTATTCCAAGGTCCAGTTGACCTACCTGCAACAACACTCAGTCCCCTATTGTATATCCTGTTAATAATGAAAATTCCATCATTGTGGGGCCTCCAAATGAGTTTGTCTGAGTCTGTATTAGTGCCTGGGAAGTTTCCTATTAGTTTTAGAAAATCTACTGCCAATGGTATTTCCCAATCAGGTAGGGGTAGTTAGGGTATTCTAAAAGTTAGGTTCCATCCTTGGAGGGACCACATTTCTTGTATACTGCATCCATCCAGTATTCAAGTTTATTGAGAGCAGTCCATGAAAAAAGGAGTGAAGTGTGCCATGACCACTCCAGTCCTATTCCTAAAAAACTAACTCGTCTCCCCTACCAACTCTAGCTTTAGTTTTTAGCTTGAGAGTCATCCATAGATTCCTGATAGATTTCCAAACCCCAACCCCATAGGTATTAGTCACTTTATTAGTGCACCACTGCCCCTTCGAATCACTCATGAAGGATAATCTCCCTCCACAAGGATTGATTTTCTTGAGTAAACCTCCATAGCCATTTTATAAGCAAACTCTTATTATGAAGCTTTAGGTTCCTCGCTCCTAGACCTCCAAAACTCTTGCTTTGCTGAACTGCGCTCCATTTTACCAGGTTGAAACTTTTCTCAATCTTGCTTCCTTGCCATAAGAAATCCCTCCTCAACTTGTCTAAGATTTCCACCACCTCATCGGGGATGGGAAATAAAGACATTACATATGTTGGCAGAGAATGTAGGACTGGATTGATCAGACAACTCTACCTCCCAGGGGAAAGGTATTGTGATTCCCAAAGAGCTAGTTTTTCCCCTTTTTTCTCTATTATTCCATCCCATATATTCACAGCATTGTGATTAGCACCCAATGGCATTCCTAAATAAATTATCGGAAACTCCTCTATCCTGCATCTCAAGATATCATTGCTTTTCCTCCCGTTCATCTTCAACCCAGAGCAAGCTTCAAAGATCACCAGTATCACCTTAGGTAGCAAATTTCTTTTTTTCCAGCTTCGCAGTAAACCACAGTGTCATCAACATATAATAAGTGAATCACTTCCATGATTTCATTGTTCCAGTTCTTAATGTTGAAGCCTTTTATGTAGTTGTTTGTTGCAACCTTTCTCATCAGACTGCCTAAGCCCTTCCATAGCTATGATAAACGGTAACGGGGACAAGGGTCCCTTTGTCTCAGACCTCTTTCAGCTGTCCATTTATCAGAATAGAGAACCTGGTAGTTTTGATACATAATTCTATCCAGTTAGTCCACCTTCTCCCGAATCCCATTTGCTTGAGAGTGTTCAACAAGAAACTCAAGTTCAGGTGGTCAAAGGCCTTCTCGATATCTAATTTGCACATAACTCCAGGCACGTCTCCTCTAGTCCTGGTGTCAATGCATTCACTAGCAATAAGAGCAACATCTATTATTTGTCTCCGTTCGATGAAAGTCATCTGGTGGTTGTTTACAACTCTGCTTATTACCTTCTTTGATCTCTCAGCCAACACCATTGCTATGATTTTGTAGACCCCGAAAATTAGACTAATGGGTCTGAAATCTCTTAGATCATTTGCTCCAACCTTCTTAGGAATCAAAGCTAAAAAGGTGGCATTGAAGCTCTTCTCAAACTTGTGGTGAGAGTGAAATCTGTGGAATGTCTGCATCAGTTTGTCCTTTATTGTTTCCCAGAAAGCTTGAAAGAAAGCCATGATATAGCCATCTGGTCCAAGTGCTTTTTCTGCGGCACACATCTTTATCCCTATCAGTTACTCTTCTTCCTCAAAAACTCCCTCAAGGTTGTTTCTTTCTTCTGTTGAAAAATGCCTTGTACTTAATAGAGATTCAAATAAGGTCTGGGACAAGCATTTCTTGCGACTAGCCAAGAAAAGCATACCACCTTAAAAGGAGCTTTCATTTTCCAAATGGATGTCCATGGCCACTGATTAGTTTACTGTTTGTGCCTTAAGTTCCTTTACTAGTGGGTTTCCATATAAGTGAATCTTCAGTGTCTTTGAACCCTTGGAATGATCCTAAGGTCTTGAAAAATTCAAGAACTCTTTCCAACTCTCAATCATGCAGTGGCCTTTTAAAAGTAATATTCCATCCGTGTACTCCTTTGGTTGATTCCAGACTAATGTTTGGCATAGTGGCAATGCTAAAGAATTCAGGGAAGAGTTCCTTTATAGGTCTATGTCCAAGCCAACTATCACACCAAAAAAGGAGTTCCCTACCATTGCCCACTCTTAAACTAATTTTTCCAGCCATTAAAGACCAGAGGGATCTGATTGCTTTCCAGACTCCTACATCATGGGGGATGACAAGCACCTTTGAACACCACTGGTCATCTTGACGATACTTGTCATGAATTACATTTCTCCATAAAACATATGTTTCAAAATTATACCTCCATAACCACTTCATTAGCAAACTTTGGTTGTGAGCATTTAGGTTCCGTATGCCAAGGCCACCATCTTTTCTGGTTTGATAAAAACATCCCAATTAATTAGGTGGAATGCTCTTTTTTCATTGTTGCCTTGCCATATGAAATTCCTTCTGATCTTGTCAATTCTTTTCTTAACCTTGCTAGGTAAAGGAAAAAGAGACATGACATAAGTAGGTAAGGCATCCAAAACACTTGACTAGTATAACCCTATCACGTAGAGATAAGTATTGTCCCTTCCATATTGCAAGCCTCTTCTCACATCTTTCTATGACACCACTCCAAATTTACAAGGCTTTACTTTTAGCACCCAAAGTTAGCCCCAAATAGGTAGTAGGTAGGGAGCCCACCACACATGCCAGGATACCTGCACATTCTTAAATGGTGTCCACTTAACTAATCGGGACTAATCTGCTCTTATGCCAGTTGACATGAAGTCCAAAAACTGCCTCAAAAATCACCAGAATAGCTCTCAGATGTTTGACCTGATTAATATCAGCATCACAGAATACCAATGAATCATCAGCGTAAAGTAAATGGGTGATCTCTATCCCACTACTCTCCTTTGTCCGTAACTTTGAAGCCCTTCAGGGCTCCAAAGTCTTTTGTAATTTTAAACATATGCTTCAATCCTTCCATAGCTATAAGACAGAGGAAAGGTGTGAGACGATCACCTTGTCTCAATCCTCTCTCGGAAGAGAAGAACCCTTCTGGAGATCCATTTACCAGAATAGAAAATTTGACAGTCTTATTAAAGAGTCAATCCATCTAATCCACTTTTACCAAAACCCATGTATTTTAGAACTTTGAGGAGGAAATTCCAATTAATATGATCATAAGCTTTCTCAATGTCAAGTTTGCTAGGAATACCAGGAATCTGACATTTGATTCTAGAATCCACACACTTGTTGGCTATCAATGTTGCATCCGTGATCAGTCTACCTTTAATAAAAGCCATTTGATGTCTACCACCAGGTTATCAATCACTCTCTTGAGCCTTTCAGTGAGGAGCTTAGAGATAATTTCACACACACTCCCAATCAGGCTTATAGGTCTCTAAGACTTTTGGCACCAATTTTCTTGGGAACCAACGCAACATAAGGTGCATTGAAACTCTTTTCAAAATGGTCACTCCTATGAAAGTTTCTGATAGTGTCCATCACATCATTTTTCACAATTTCCTAGCAGCTTTGGAAATATCTCATAGAGTATCCATCTGGCCCTGGAGCTTTGTCAGCAGCACATAACTTAAAGCATTTCAACACCTCTTATTCTTCAAATTCTTTCTGCAACCAATCATTATCATCTCCAGTGATTATTGAGACTTCTTGAAAGTTGAATAAATGTCTCCGGTGTTCTGTCTCAGAGTACAAATTATAATAGAAATCCACAATCTCTTCCTTGATTCTTTATGGATCAGTGATGGTCTCCATGAGCTTCTATGGTGTTAATGTGATTAAATCTGTTATGACAGTTGGCCATCCTTTGAAAGAATTTGGTATTCTTGTCTCCTTGTTTCAACAATAAGATTCTGGATTTCTGCCTCCAAGTAATTTCCTCATATTTTGCCACCTCTTCATACTCCATTTTCAAGCTTGCTTTCAATAGTAATTCATCCTCGGATAGCATTATTTGATCTTGTATGGTATCCAGGGAGCTAATCTGGTAGAGAATATCAACCTTCTTAGCCTTTAGATTCCTCCCATTAGCTGTATTCCGTTCCATCAATTTATGTTTCAGGATTCTTAGTTTACAAGACAAAATATAATCAGGTCTTCCTTGTGCTTCACACGAATTCCACCATTCCTCCACCCTCTCTTTAAATCTAGAAGCCTCCATCCACCAGTTTTAGAATTTAAAGTAAGACTTTGAAAAGCCCCACTCCCCATATTTCAAAGAAATAGGACAATGATCAGAGATGATCCTTGGAAGCACTGGTTGCTTGATCTTGTTGAATTTTTCATCCCATTCTGGGAGTACAAGAATCTATCAATCCGAGAGTGACCTTCATGACTGTCTCCTCTGAACTAAGTGTATTTCCCCCAAAGTGGAGGGTCAATAAGTCCCCTCGATGGTATCTCAGAATTCTTTCATGGCTCTCGAGATGTTTATACAGTTCTTTATTTTTGAGGAAAATCTGGTAGTGTTAGAATCCCCACACTACCCATGGTTCTTACATACCCCTTTCATAACCCCCCCCCCAAATTGCAACCATAAGTGTTACCTTACCCTCAGACAATTTGGGGCATAAACCCCAGTCAACTGTAATTTTAATCTGTAGAGCTTAATTAACAAGAAACAGAATGTACACCGTAGTGTATCAATTCCCATGTCCAGCACCTTTTATCCCACATGATAAGAATCCCTACACTTCTTCCATTGGCCTCCAATCCCACGTAATCAGCCCACCTGTTGCTAAATAGATATTTCACAACTTCCCCTTATTCACCTTCCATTGTTGTTTCTTGAACACAGTAAAAATCAGCCCTCCAATCTTGAATTAGAGATTTGACGATCCTCCTCTTGTCAATGTTATTCAATCCCCTCGCATTCCACGAGATGATATGGACTTTCATCGAGACCCACTGCATATTCCCTTTCCCCTAATTCTGGTTTTCCATCCTTAAATTTTACCCCAAATTGAAGAAGATTCTTCATTTCATTATGGCCTTTTGATTTAGGAGAAGAAATTTCAGTATATTTAGTCTCTACTGTCTTCTTTTATCTCTTCATGAGAAGAGACCATACTTCCCATTTGTACCCCTAAATATCCACCCCAAATTGTTTACTGAGCATCATAACATTATGCCGCACCCATAAATGAATTAAAGCTGATTTGGTAAGGAAAAAACCAAAATACCCCTTACTATTTTTGGGTAACTTTCCTTCTTTGGACAGCCTGACTTCAAAAGGGCATATCTCATTCATCCGAACTGGATACTTAGCAAACTCGGGGGCGTTGGAAAGATAATTCAAAGACCTTTTAGTGGATACCTTGTGTCCCACCTAAACTATCTTGTGCGGAGAGTTATGGTTGTTTGAAGTTAATCCAAAACTTAAAGGAACTTAAGAATGACTTGAATGAACTCTCCTTATTTCTTCTTGAAATTCAAGGTGCTACATCTAGTGACCTTAACCCTCAATATATTTTAATTCCCTCGGTAAAATACTACTCACAACGCAGGATGGTTCGACTCTCAGTTCTGGGGTGTTACATAAATATACCATCAATCCATCATGTATTTTCATTATGAAACTTGATTTTTTTTTGGAAACTATTATGAAACTTGATTACTCTTTTTTGTTTTAAATATTTAAACCTCATTATTTCATTGGCAGAAATTAGTTGGTTAATCTTTTGACAACATTTCCGAAGAGTTAGTTCAAACTATTTGTAGTTTTTTTTTTTTTAAATAAAAATATTTAGGTAAACAGTAACAAAGATATGTGTTTATATGTTTAGGAGTTCTTGCTTATATATATATATATATATATATATATATATATATATATATATATATATATATATATATTGGTGCAACAATGATGTTATTCCCATTGGAGTGAAATAAGACTAATTTTATTGGTATTTTGCAGATAGCACTTCCATTCCAAAAGCATATGCATTTGAACTTGGTATTCTACTTCTTGAGTTGATAACTAAAAAGGAGCGTGACTGGACGAGTGCGAGTCATCCAGGTTATTATATTTCAAAAATGAATCAAAGCTCCATTGTTGCTGAAAGCTTTGAGATAGATGCTGACACTGGCACTAGAATTACACAACTTATACAATCATGTGTGAATCATGTGGATGAGCGTCCAGACATTGACACAGTGTTTGATAAATTGGTAAGCATAACTGGGTATCGTCCAGCTGTATCAGATTCATATCCCTGGATTGATTCCCTCTAGGTGACTAATGTAGAACTTCTCAACTACTCTTAGCTCGCATGTGTCACTTGATGGCTGTGATGCATCTATTGTAACTGCATTTTGATGTGTGTTGGAACACAAACCCTCTCTCCAGGCTGTAGCCAATATCACGTGTTTTCATTATGAATTCTTATATTAATTAGTTGCGTCTTTAACAGCACTTGCTGTGAGGTTTGAGGTGTGGAAGAGATTATTAGTGGGTTCAATTATGTTGGATTTCAAAATTATATGCATAAGTTTCAGGTGCACTGGTGCTGGTTGTGTCGTTTTTGGTTAGCACAACTTAGATTAGGAGTCATTTTTACCCTGAACCTTTTCAGATTCACTTCTCGTTTTAGGGCCTTTTGCATATCTATCTATATCTATTCTATCTTAAAAACATGAACTTCCTAATTTAAATGTTAAATTGCTATAATGCTCTCAATAAAACACCCAATTTAATGTCTTCTATATCTAAATTGATTCGTTTCTTTTGATAAGCCTCATATGAGAAAACATGAGTAAATGAGCCTCTACTTGAGCCTCCAAGGATAAACGTACATGAACAACCATTTGATCTCCATATAAAATGGCATTAATCTCATGCAAACTAATTTAAACTATTTCTCTTCCGAAATTTTGAATAAATTTCAAGACATATATGAGAATTTTGTAATGTTATTTGAGTACCCAGTTCTCCAATTGATTGACCTACAATAACATCTACAGCTTCCCCCAATTCAATCAGATGGCCATGAGTAGGACTACGACCATAACATAATCGACAAATTCAAGATGTACTCCTACAAGTAAAGAGAGTTCGAATAGAGATTGGTTGTGTCAGCCGAGCTATAAGAAAAATTCTCGCCGCTCATCATAGTAGCATCATGTATAAGAG
Source organism: Solanum sitiens (assembly GCA_016801875.1). Taxonomy (NCBI): domain Eukaryota; kingdom Viridiplantae; phylum Streptophyta; class Magnoliopsida; order Solanales; family Solanaceae; genus Solanum; species Solanum sitiens. The sequence continues at coordinate 68,265 of JABWTJ010000841.1, forward strand.
CCGAATGAACCCTGTAGACCATTCTCATGGGGTGGTGAAGGGAGGGATCCATTTGGTAGAAAAAACTCACCCCCCCGGGGATATAGTGCACTTCGAAGAAGTAGAAAAAGGAATAAATATTATCTATATTTATCTATACTGCCTTAAAAACATGAATACCGCCGTTTAAATGTTAAATTATTCTAATATCCCGACTTATTTGTACAATTTAAAACAATTTTTTTTTGCGGGTGGTGGGGTGGGGGGCTATTCTTTTATTCTAATTTTTTATGTGACATGTTTAAGACTACAAACTTAAAGAATTTTTTTTGTACATTTTACATATTCTTAGTTTAATCCAAGAAAATTAAAAGTCTTCTTTATTTTTAAAAAATTCATATCAAATTAAAATCAGAAATATGAACGTATTCCCTCATTGAAACTGAAGGCTGATCAATTAGAGCTTTTCAGATTCTTCAACATGTTGACGGTGTCATGCCCCGAGCCTACACCCCGGACGTCAGGGGCGGACCCACACTATACGGTGGGGGTGCACGTGCACCCGGTAACTTTCGAAAAAATCATATGTATATATGTATATCTATTTTGAAAGCTGGTAGAAATTAAAATATAGTTAACAGTGAACCCATAAAAAAGATAGAAGTACCCTTGTGCAATTGGTAGAAGCTAGAAATACCACCCTCTAGACCAGGGTTCAAATTCGAATTAAGCCTGTTTATTTTTTATTTGAGTTATGTTTATATTTGTGCACCCAAAGTCTATAAATCCTGGGTTCGCCTCTGCCAGACGTGGCTGACACTCGAAGACCATTGCTGGTCCCAAGAGAACCCTTCGCATGGCTTTCTGAACTCAGCGGAAGACTTACTCAACAAAATAAGTGTAAAAAAATAACTTAAAGAAATAATATCTTAGCCAAATTGGCAACTTAAGTCCCGTAACAAAAGAATCTGCAATACAAAGATGAGAGACTCATACTAACTGTCTGACTGTTATGAAGTCTCTATAATACTAAGATGAATGCTGGGACAGAACCCACAACATCCTAATAAAGAAAGACTAAAAAGCGAATAAAAGAGTCCTCGAGAATGCAAGGAGGCTCCCCACTGAATCTGAGTGCTCAACAGGATTAACGAGGCGCTGGATGATGATCCTGGTTACCTGTGTGGCTGTGTCTGTATCATAATAAGATACATACCAACTGGCATCAGTACATTGAATGTACGAGTATGCGAGTTGGAATGCTAAACAACAACTTAAGCTTGATAAGAGTAAGAAGGAACACTTACCGTGGCTCTACTCAACTCATGAATAACTTAGCTTAATATAAAGCAATAATGAAACATGCAATATATATAAAGCTTGTAAAAATAGTAAAAAGCACTTAGTTCGTTAAAGAAATGCAATAAAAACTCATCTTTACTTATATATGAAGTAACATAGTTTCTGTGGAGATTCTCTAACCGACAACCACCACTATGAGACTAAGTGGTGATGCAACATCTTTTCCACACTGCCAGAACTGTCATATACTTTGCCATCATATAGAACACTTAACTTAGTGGATCCACTAGCTTAACTTACGTGATCATCCAAAAAGTATGACCCATTAATACCCATGATGGCTACATGATTTTCATGGAGACTTGAGTTAATATGAACTCGCATCCCCATATCGGTGCTCAATGCTACTCCCAAATATACTTTAGCTCATATGTGTTTAAAACAAACTTCTTTCTTTATTTTGAAATAATTACTCAAAGCTTAGCCGAAAGGCTCTCTTGGAATCGATGTTCCCTTTTCTTGCTCAAATGTGAAAACATTTAAAAACTTATTTGGGAATACTTAGTTCTCTAATAACTTTTGAGAAATGAACTCAAATCTTTATTCTTTTCTTAACTTGAAATTTGAGCCTTAAAACGAAGTTAAAACGATTATTAAAGACTCTTGAAAACTTTAAGAAACTTTGCTTTGACTTGCTCCTTAACTTCTAGACTTAACTCTTAACTTCTTTGACTTCAATCTTCACTTTCCTTGAATTGGATTATGGATTCAAGGTTCATGATCTCATGCTTATGGATGATTTCATGATGTTTATATGTACCTTAGAGTGTTAGAATCAACTAGGAAACATAGGTACATCACTTTGGAACTAGTACAAAAAGATGGGGAAGAATGGGGTGAACTGGCGTTCTTGGCACCCTGAGAGGCGTGGGGTGCCAGGCCCCAAACTTCAGAGGTCATGTTAGGGAGCACTGGCTGGCGCGGATCCCCAAGGCCAAAACTTCAGAGAAATGTTTGGGGGGCGCTGAGAGGCGCGATGCCCCAACCCTTCTACCCAGGCGTTCTCGACTTTTCTTCTCTGTTTTTCATGTCTAAACTCCCTAAACTTCCACGGTCTTTACACAAACACTTAGGATCATTAGTACGCTCAACTTACAACATATCTAACTCAAAAATCCACCCGGAAACAAGAATCAAGTCAACAAGAGGTTTCAACAACACAACCAATCAAGAACTTAACGAATTTCAACATCGTTCTTCGAGAACTCACTAACTTTGCATTTAATCAACATAAATTCGCTGAATAGAAATACAATTGGCGTGTGGGTGAACTAACCATGACTAGATGATCTCACATACCTTTATAGGGATCACCCCCGATGAATTCCACTCACAAAGCTTGACGTTCTTGGTGAATTCTTGACTCCTATCCCTTTCTTTCTTCTTTTCTCTCTTCTCCAAGCCCTAAACGTAAATCCTAATATTCCAAATTGAGTAAATTATATTTTTACCCTAATAAATCCCTAAAATTGAATTAGGAAATTAATTAGAGAATATACTAGTTTGCCCTTCCTTAAATCCGAATTTGGACTTTTCTCAATCCAACAACCGAACTTCCAAAAGGCATAACTCACTCATACGATATCGAAATCGCGCAAACTCAGCGGCGTTGTAAAAGATATTACCAAGGGCTTTCTAACAATATCAAGAACTACTCCTAACTTATCCTGAGCTATGAGTTATGCTCGTTTGAAAATGACCAAAACTCACTTTCCTAACTTACAAATTTTCCAGATTTTCTTATTCTTTCCAGAAATAAGTATTTTCAGTTTCTAAACTCTTTCTAGTCGTTTCTAGGTGAGAGATGTTACAATATCTCCCCCTTGGGAACATTCGTCTTCGAATGAACTTTATTTCATGAAGCTAAGGGTAGCAACATCAAGTTCAATATTCAACAATAAAAGCAAGTACCAATATGCTTATTCATAATTTAGACAGTACTAAGAAAAGAACTAGTACCGTGATCTGTATTTTCTCCGAATTCAAACAGATGTGGATATCTCTTATTCATATCCTCCCAAGTAGCTTCTCAACAAATTGGTTCCTCGAAAGGACTTTGACTGATGCAACTTCTTTTGTTCTCAACTTAAGAACTTGGCGATCTAAAATTTGAACCGAAATCTCTTTATAAGATAAGTTATCCCTAATCCCAATGTTTTTAGTTGGTACAATCAATGAAGGATCTCCCATGCAACTTTTCAACATAGAGATGTGAAAAACCGGATGAACTGCTGCTAACTCTTGTGGTAGCTCTAACTCATAAGCTACATTGCCAATCCTCTTGGCTATGCGATAAGGTCCAATATACCGGGGACTAAGTTTCCCCTTCTTACCAAGCTTCATAACACCATTCATGGGTGAAACCTTCAATATACCCAATCATCTACTTCGAACTCTAATATCCTTCTCCTAACATCTATGTAGGATTCTTGATGACTATGCTCCATTTTCAACCTCTCTTGAATCACCTTCACCTTTTCCATAGCATGGTGAACTAAATCTGGTCCAATCAACCTTTGTCACCAACTTTAAACCACCCAATAGGAGATCTACATCTTCTCCCCTAAAGAGCTCCATATGGATCCATCTGGATGCTAGAGTGATAATTGTTGTTGTAAGAAAACTCAATGAGAGGTAGATGCTCATCTCAATTCCCCTTGAAATAAATTACGCAAGCCCTCAACATTCTTCTAAGGTCTGAGTGGTACGCTTTGCTTGCCCATCTGTCTGAAGATGAAATGCAATACTCAAGTTAACCTTTGAACCCAAACCTTTATGAAAGGATTTCCAAAATTTTGCAGTAAATTGTGCCCCCCTATCTGAAATAATGGAGACTGGAACTCCATGAAGTCTCACCACCTCCTGAATATATAACCTGTCATAATCCTCTGCTGAATGGGTAGCCTTTACCGACAGAAAATGGGCTGATTTTGTTATTCTATCGACAATCACCCAAATAGAATTATGCTGCCTGCGAGACTTTGGTAAACCTGTGATGAAGTCCATATTAATCATGTCCACTTCCATTTCGGAAATTCTATATTCTGAGCCAAACCACCGGGACTTTGGTGCTCTACCTTAACTTGTTGGCAATTCGAGCACTTGGCAACAAATTCTGCAATATCCTTTTTCATATTATTCCACCAATATACTTCTCTCAAATCACGATTCATTTTTGTGGAAAACGAATGGATGGAATATCTAGAGATATAAGATTCCTCCATGATTCTTTCTTGGAGTTCATCTATCATTGGTACACACAGTCTACTTTGATATCTCAACACACCAATTCCCCCTTGTTCGAAAGCTAATACTCTTTGCTTTTGAACATTTGCCTTCAAGTCAAGAAATATGGGATCTTGGTCTTACTTTTCCTTTGCCTCTGACACTAGTGATGATTCATCCCCATTCGTCACCATTATTCCTCCTTCCGTGGAATCCACAAGTCTGACTTCCAGGCGTGCGAGTCTGTGCACATCTTTGGCTAACTCCCTCTTTTCTTCTTCAATATTGCCAGTTCTACCCATAGACAACCTGCTTAAGGAATCATCAACAACATTAGCCTTACTTGGGTGGTAAAGAATACTCATGTCATAATCCTTGAGTAACTCTAACCACCTCCTTTGTCTGAGATTGAGTTCTTTCTGAGTGAACACATATTGTAGGCTCTTGTGATCAGTGAATACATCAACATGAACAACATATAAATAATGTCGCCAAATCTTCAAGGCGAAAACTACAACAACCAACTCTAAGTCATGGGTTGGATAGTTTTTTTCATGAACCTTCAATTGTCTGGAGGCATAAGTTATCACCTTGCCATTCTGCATTAGAACACAACCCATAACAACTCTAGACGCATCACAATACACCACAAAACCTTGAGTACCTTCCGGTAAAGTCAAAACTAGAGCGGTAGTCAACCTCTTCTTCAATTCCTGAAAGCTTTTCTCATAAGCTTCAGAACATTGAAACTTCACTGTTTTCTGAGTCAACTTCATAAAAGGAGACAAAATGGACGAGAAACCCAATAAAAATCTTCTAAAGTAGCCAGCCAAACCCAAGAAACTTCTAATATCAGTTGGAGATGTGGGTTTAGGCCAATTTTGCACTACCTTAATTTTCTGAGTATCAACTTTAATCCCCTTTTCAAACACAATGTGGCCTAAGAATTCCACAGACTCAAGCCAAAACTCACATTTAGAGAACTTAGCATACAACTCCTTATCTTTCAAAGTCTGAAGGACTATTCTGAGATGGCTAACATGATATTCTTCATTCCTTGAATAGATTAGTATTCATCAATGAAGACGATAACATGCATATATAAATAAGGTTTGAATACTCTATTCATAAAATCCATGAATGCAACTGGTGGATTAGTCAAACCAAAGGACATGAAAAAAACTCGTAATGACCATAACGGGTCCTGAATTCTGTGTTTGGAATATCACATTCCCTAACTTTGAACTGATGGTAGCCTGACCTGAGGTCAATTTTCAAGAAACATGAGGCACCCTGAAGTTGATTGAAAAGATTCATCAATTCTTGGAAGAGGATACTTATTCTTGATGGTAACCTTTTTCAATTGGCGGTAATCTATACACATCCTAAGGGAACCATCTTTCTTTCTCACAAATAAGACCGGAGCGCCCCAAGATGAGACACTTGTTCGAATGAATCCCTTGTCTAACAAATCATTTAACTGCTCTTTCAACTCTTTCAAATCTGCTGGTGCCATTCTGTATGGCGAAATAGAGATAAAATGAATAATTGGAAGAAGATCTATACCGAAGTCTATCTCTCTTTCAGGAGGGACTCTGGTAGATCATCTGGAAAGATTTCTGGAAACTCTTTGACTACTGGAACTGAATGAATGAGAGACATATCAACACTAGAATCCTTTACTTGGACCAAGTGATATATACAACCCTTTGAGACTAACTTTCTCACCTTAAGGTACGAAATAAAATGACCCTTAGGCACTGCTGAACTACCACTCCACTCTATGACTGGCTCATTAGGAATTTGAAACTTGACAACTACAATTCTACAATCTACTGATGCATAGCAGGCATGAATCCAGTCCATAGCTAGAATGACATCAAAATCAACCATGTCTAACTCAACTAGATCAGCCATGGTGTTCTTGTGATTAATGGAAACAAGACAATCACGATAGACACTTTCTGCTAGAATAGACTCTCCAACAGGTGTGGAAACACAGAAGGGTTCACAAAGTTTCTCAGGATAAATTTTAAACTTATTTGCAACATAAGGAGTTACAAAAGACAAACTTGCTCTAGGTCTAGCAAAGCACAAACATCAAAAGTAAAGACTTTAATAATACCAGTGACAACATCTGGAGAGTTTTATTTATGTAAATGATATAGTAAAGTTACATGGTGTGACCCTTTCCATCATCTCAGATCGCGGTACCCTTTTCACTTCCAAGTTTTGGAGGTAGTTGCATAATGAATTAGGCACACAACTCACTTTTAGTACAACCTTCCATCCCATACAGATGGACAATCAGAAAGGACTATTCAAGTGTTGGAATACATGTTGAGAGCTTGTGTGATTGACTTTGGAGGGCATTGGGATAAGTTCTTACCATTATGTTAGTTCTCTTATAATAATAGCTATCACTCAAGCATTGAGATGACACCATTTGAGGCATTATATGGGAGAGGATGTAGATCACCCATAGGTTGGTTTGAGTCTGGAGATGTGAAACCGTTGGGGGTTGACTTAGTGAAGGATGCTCAAGAAAAGGTGAGGAATATTCAACCCAAACTTCTAGCCGCGCAGAGTAGACAAAAGAAGTACGCAGATCACAAGGTGAGAGACATGGAATTTCAGAGGGGTGAGAATGTTCTCCTTAAGGTATCACCCATGAAGGGGGTGATGAGATTTGGTAAGAGGTGTAAGTTAAGTCCGTGATATATTGGTCCTTTTGAGATCCTTGAATATGTAGGGCCGGTGGCGTATAGGTTGGCTCTACCTCCTAATTATCCGGTGTACATCTGGTATTTTATGTGTCTATGTTGAAAAGATATCATGGTGACGATGATTATATCATTATGTGAGACTCAATCGTGCTCGATAAGACCTCCAATATGAGGAGGAATCGATTTCTATTTTTCATCGTGATGTTCGAAAGCTGAGGACCAAAGAAATTAAGTCCGTGAAGATTCAATGGAAGCATTGTCCAGTCAAAGAAGCTACTTTGGGAAACCGAGAAGGATATGCATGACAAGTATCCCAATTGTTCACTGATTCATGTACTACCTTGTTCCTTCTTTAGCCAACTTTTCCTAAGTTTGATCACTTGGGGATGAGTGATGGGTAAATTGGTATCTATTGTAACGACCGGGTTTCGTCGTTATAGAAATTCCAATGAGGGAAAATTGGGGCTGGAAAAACTTTTTCGTGAAATCAGAGTCATCAAGGTGTAGGGAAATCTGGTAACGATCGGGTAGAGTAAATGTATATTTGATTACAAGAATGGATAGATAACTCGTTAAGGAGTTCGTACGACTTTACATAATGAAATTTGGATGAGTCAATCTCCGGAAATCGATCTTAGCGTCAAGGGCATTTTCTGAGCGTAGCGGGTTAAGAGGGTGTTGTAAAAGGGAGAATTGAAATTCTCTACAAATATCACTACCTCAAATCCTGTCGTTGCAGCGGGATTGATGTCGCTGCAGCGACACCGCTACGCGGGATGGGTGTCGTTATAGAGGATGAGACGTGGTTTGGAATTACGAGATTTTGGGAATTTTCGGACGAGAGTATACTGGTTCAAATACTGCCACTACAACAGGATGGGTGCCACTGCGGCTATGCCGCTACAATGGGATAGATGTCGCTGTAGCGGGATTATTGGTTCTTAATTCATAAATAAACCCCTAAATGCCCATATTTGGCATTTTTGAACTTTTAGAGCTAGAGAACGACCCCTGGGCAATTTCAACTCATTTTCCACCACTCTTGAGACTAAAGGTAAGCTTTTCACTCCCCGAATTCCCTTTTTGACCCATTGAACGTGTTAGAATGAATCAATGTCAATGGGAAAGGTTTCTTGATAGGTTTTACGGTGGAAACAACCCTATTTTGGCTAGTTGGGGCCATGGATGTGATATAGGGTTCATAGAATTGTTAGTAATCTGGGTAATTATTGATTGTCTATTGATTCCCGTATTATTATGATTATTTGTAGATCGAGAATAAGCAAAACGAATCCGGAAAGGAATGGATCAAGTTTCTTAGGGTTTCAAGCTTGTTTCGAGGTAGATGATGGTTGTGATTCTATGATATGTGATATATGTTTGTTATTGCTTTATTGTGATACTTGTTTATGTATGCATGTTGCAATATTGATCATAGATATTGAAAATGAGATATATGATTGTCATACCATGTAATCATGAATTGAAGGTGTGATTATGATGTGTTCTTGTGATTGTAATTGTGATGTGTGATTGGGGATCGAATTGCCATGTTCCGGCAAGCTAACTATTGGATCGGGTTGCCACATTCCAGCATAATTATGGGATTGATTGCCACATTTCAGCATAAAAATGGGTTCGGATTGCCATGTTCCGCCAAGCTAACAGTTTGGGTTTGGGTTCTTTGAGAGGACCAACAATATGAAAAGCATGTGAAGTGCGTTGTTGATTCTTTATGACAATATTCAATATGTTGATATATATTCATGTGAGTATAATAATTTTTGACTTTTTTATGTTGCACTAGTGGGATAACCGAGTGATCCTACCAGTACATTGTGGTTGTTTACTATTCTTCACTTGCTCTTATTTTTGTTGAGTACATGGCATCTTCACGCGAATTTTGACAGACCTCGCTTAGGAGATCAGTGACCGCATCAAATTCAAGGGTGAGCCACTTCGTTCGGGCTGCCATGGGATTCTCTTTTGTCTATGTCCACCAATTTTGGACTTAGACATTGTTTTAGTAGTGATTTATCTCATTAGTATTCTCTTGTTAGACTTGGATCAATTGTTTAGATGTTTGGTACATTGACTTTCAGATTCTAGGTTTATATTCCGCATTATTTTTCTTTAGTTCTTTAGAACCTTGTTGAGGTTATGAAAGACTTTAATTAGTTATTTAACTTGCTTCCGTAACTTAAAATCCCTTAGTTTTTAGATTAATTGCTTTAGTTGGATGGTAGTAGTGGTTCTCCCACCAAGTTGTTAGTATGGGTGCCAATCACAACGGTCTGAGTCGTTACACTAAGTTAGACTTCTTCAATAGGTTTAAACAGGCTAACTTTTTTGAGACTGAAGACGCCTTAAAAATTGTCATTCTGTACTTTATTTCTTTATTTTTGACTAGTTCGGAGGCCTAAAAAACAACTATTCTTAAATTGTATGTTGATTTGGTTGAGTCGGGTGAATATGTCAACTTCTCATGGGGCAATGAATGTTTTATGTTAAATCTTAAAGCTTGTAGTTGGGAAAGAATTCTACGTCATTCAAATTCAGTCAATTCCATATAGCATTGCAGGTTCGGTTTTATGAGTGTTGTCATCCCTTTGACAACACAGTTGCTATCTATGTTTCAAATCGCACACCGCGTGTTCTCAACCGGAAGACATCGAATGAGAGTATTTTTTTCGATGACTTAAAAAATATGATTTTCAGAACACATGGCAACCATGTCATCTTTTAGTTATTATTCTTTACTAATTATAATTAATTACCTTTTTTATATATAAATTTTAGTTTTCCCATCTTATTTTCTTATTACAGCATAAATTTAGAAACATAGTGCTTACTGACGAAGAGATAAATTCCATTGATCGGATCAATTTGCATCTATCTTCTAGTCACCATGAGGCAGAAGATCAAGAAACATCATAAAGGCACGATGTTGACTTCAACGAAAAGTATGTAGAGTTGAAAAATAAACTTGCGGAGGTATACAATATTTTTTTTTATGATTAACCATTTTTTTTAACATATTACAATGAATTTATCTACCCTTTCAATTTTTAATGACAGGTTCAGGTGGAGTTGAAAACACCGGAAGATAATGTTATTTTTTAATCCCTTTTCAATTAATTTTTATTAAGGGATAAGGGTATGAAAAATACCCCAACTTTGGTCGAATTCGTTGTTGCGATACTAAACTTTCATGAGGACCTATTACCTCCCTAGACTATTTAATACCGTATTTTAAACATATATATATGCCCACGTGGACATACAAAATAATGCAAAATTATAAATTAATGTATCCATGTGGGCACATATATACCTTTAAAGACACTATTAAATACTTCAAGAGGTAAAGAATACGGTATTAAATAGTCTAGAGAAGTAATAGATCCTCATGAAAGTTTATTATCGCAACAACAAATTCAATCAAAGTTGATGTATTTTTCAGATCCTTATCCCTTTTATTAATTATATTTATTTAATATTTTAATATTTAACATATATGTTTACATTAATTGATAAGGTTGGCAAGAACATGACCAAAATGAAAGAATATGTCGATAAAAAAATGATAATTAAGGAGATTAGTCTTCAAGAGGTCAACCAACACAAGCAACACCCCAACAGGTATTAAAGGGTTTTACATATTTAAAATCTGAAACAATTGATGTATCATGCTGTGAAGTGTATATTTTAAAGTAATTATGAAATGTACAAATTTGGACTGAAGTTAATATTATTTTGATATGAATTTTGTATGACCTAATATCACGCATGATTTTTCAGTTTTTCTCTGTTTTATATTGGTATTAAATTGGTATGAATATTGAATAAAGTTGTCTTTATGCATTTGGTTATTGTCGTTTGTCAGTGGTGTTATAAAAAAATTAGGGATAATTTCGGAGACCTCCCTCCAGGTTTTGCTCTAAAACACTCACATCCCTTATGGTTTACGATATTACGTCTACCTCCTTATTTTCATTTTCTTGTAACCGTTCTTTAAACCTATATAAAATAAATATAAACTAATTTAGATTTGACAATTTTACCCTTCTATATATTAATTTCTTCATATAAATAAATATTATATATAAAAACAATAACTCATTTAACAAATACTTCAAAAATATATCAGCACAAATAAATTTTCTTAAGAATTAAAAGTCCTATTCGCTTCAAACTTCCACTTTGTTAGTTTTGTGCAATTTTTCTCCATTCTTCTTCGGAAGAGTCATCCATCTTCCCTGCAAAAACAAACAAATTAGGTATTCTTCTGGAAATCTCATATCATCGCTAATGCAGATAATGTATTCTTTATTTGTGGATTTTGATGCTACATCATATATAAAATACTTCTTTTGACTACCGAATAATTATTATTACTTTCACCCTAAGTATTTAGTTTAGGTCTTACAGTTTGAACTTTGATGTGGTCTAAAAATCGAGTTTAGTCACTATTTGTAACTACAATACAAAGAGTAAAAGCAAAAGTATAAAATTTTATATTTCCCAGTTTTGTGAGATCTAAACACTTAGATCTCAAGCTCGCCCACTTTCAAATAGAGTAATTGTGGTTCTAAATCAAAACTATATATTCTCTAAGCATGTCAATCTGTGTCATCAAATATTAGTATATACCGTTCAAAAGTAATATAATATTCAACAATTCAATTGACTAGTATATTATGAACGACAATTCAACAAAAAACTTATTAATGAGTTATTTTTTATATATAATATTTATTAATATAAGGAAATGAATATATAGAAGGGTAAAATTGTCAAATTTAAATTAATTTATATTTATTTAAAATAAATTTAAAGAATGGTTACAAGAAAATGAAAATAAGGAAGATAAATGTAATATTATAAACCACAGGGGAGGTGAGTGTTATAGAGCAAAACCTGGATGGAGGTCTCTGAAATTATCCCAAAAAATTATTAGCTTTCTGCATTAATAATGTATTAAATATTATTGTTCAATTTTTTATGTTGGTTCAATTTGGTATTAATACAATATTAAATATGTGAAAGGCAACAGTACTGAAAGGTTATTGTTGTTTGTTAAAACTTTGTATTAATCTTGTATAAATTTTGTTTGAGACAGTTTTTTCACATTATTTTATGATTGAATTTTCTATTACATCATGCATTAGAATGATTCCCGTTGTAATATCTCGCACCTAGAAATGACTAGAAAGAGTTTAAAATCTGAAAATACTTGTTTTTGGAAAGAAAAACAAAATCTGGAAAATTTGTCTAAGTTAGGAAAGTGAGTTTTGGTCATTTTCAAACGATCATAACTCCTAGCTCAGGATGATATAGGAGTAGTTCTTGATATGGTTGGAAATCCCTTGGAAATATCTTTTTAACGCCGCCAAGTTTGCGCGACTTCGATATCATATGAGTGAGTTATACCTTTCGGAAGTTAGGTTGTTGGATTGAGGAAAGTCCAAATCCGGATTTAAGAAAGGGCAAACTAGTCTTTTCCCTAATTAATTTCCTTATTCCTTTTTATGGATTTATTGGGGTAAACACTTAATTTAGTCAGTTTGGAATATTAGGATTTACGCTTAGGGCTTGGAGAAGAGAGAACAGAAGAAAGAAAGGGAGCGAATTCAAGAATTCGCCAAGAACGTCAAGCTTTGCGAGTGGAATTCGTGGGGGATATCCCTATAAAGGTATGTGAGATCATGTAGTGTTGGGTTAGTTCACCCACAAGCCAATATTATTTCTATTCAGCGAATTTATGTTGATTGAATGCAAAGTTAGTGAGTTCATAAGAACGTTGTTGAAATTCGTTAAGTTCTTGATTGGTTGTGACGTTGAAGCCTCTTGTTGATTTAATTCGTGTTTCCGGGTGGATTTTCGTGTTATATCTGTTGTAAGTTGAGAGTACTAATGATTCTAAGTGTTTGGTATGGAACCATGGAAGTTTAGGGGGTTTAGAGATTAAAAATGAAGAAGAAAAGTCGATAACACATGGGTAGAGGGGTTGGGGCGTCGCGTGTCTCAGCGCGCCCCAAAACTTTCTCTGAAGTTTTGGCTCTGGGGCACCGCGCCAACCAATGCTCCCCAACATTTCCTCTGAAGTTCGGGGCCTGACGCCCCACGCCGCCTCTCAGAGCGCCAAGAACGTCAGTTCACCCTATTCTCCTCCCATCTTTTTGTACTAGTTCCTAAGTGTTGTACCCATGTTTTGTAGTTGACTCTAACACTCTGAGGTAAATCTAAACATCATGAAATCATCCATAAACATGATATCATGAACTTTTTAGATGATCACATAAGTTAAGCTAGTGGATCCACTAAGTTAAGCATTCTATATGACGCCAAACTAGAGAACAGTTCTGGCAGCGTGGGCAAGACGATGTATCACCACTTAGGCTTATAGTGGTGGTTGTCGATTAGAGACAGAAACTATATTACTTCATATATAAGAAAAGTTGAGTTTTGTCTTGCATTTCTTTAACAAACTAAGTGTTTTTACTATTTTTTCAAGCTTTATATATATATTTCATGTGTCATTATTGCTTTATATTTAGCTAAGTTATTCATGAGTTGGGCAGAGCCACGGTAAGTGTTTCTTCTTACTCTTTTCAAGCTTAAGTTGTTGTTTAGCATCTAACTCGCATGCTCGTACATTCAATGTACTGATGCCAGTTGGCCTAAATCTTATTATGATGCAGACGCATGTAACTAGGATCATCATCCAGCACCTCGTTGTCCAGTTGAGCACTTAGAGTCAATGATGAGCCTCTTTGCGTTCTGGGGGACACTTTTTTGTGCTTGTTAGTCTTTCTTTATTAGGATGTTGTGGGGTCTGTCCCAACATCCATCTTAGTATTATAGAGGCTTCATAGACAGTCAGACAATTAGTATGAGTCTCTCATCTTTGTATTGCAGATGCTTTTGTTCTGAGACTTAAGTTGTCAATTTGGCTAAGATATTATTCCTTTAAGTTATTGTTTTAAACTTGTTTTGTTGAGTAAGTCTTTCGCTGAGTTAACAAAGTCAGGCCAAGGGTTCGCTTGGGGCCAGCAATGGTCTTTGAGTTCCAGCCACGTCCGAGGTATAGGCTCGGGGCGTGACAAACTTGGTATTATAGCACAGAGTTCAAGAGTCTTAAGAAGTCTATGAGGCCATGTATGTAGGGTCCTAGTTATCAGTGTGAAGCGCGCCACATCTATAATTAGGATGCTATAACATTTAGGATTTTCTTCACTTTTTTCATACCCATTTTGTGCGTTAGAGTTTATCTTTAAAAGTTCCCTCTAATTCGTGCTTGTACGTGTTTTAGATAACCATGCCTTCACGAAGAGCATCCCGAGGTCGTCCATATCTAAGAAACGTTAAGCCACAAGAGAAGGGGTGTTGAATGCACCAAACGTGCAACCTCAAGGCGAGGTCTCTAATGCTGAGTTCCGTGAGGCTATCCGGATGCTGGGACAAGTGGTGACTAACCAAGTTGGGCAGCCAAGAAGATCTAGGCAAGATGAGGCTGACACTTCGAGGATTCGTGAATTCTTGAGAATGAATCCTCCAAGTTTCATAAGCTCGATCACTACTGAGGATTCGAAGAATTTTGTTGAGGAATTGAAGAATGTTTTTGATGTGATGCATGTTGTTGATACTTAGAGGGTTGAAATAGATGTATATGAACTGAAGAATGACTCTAGAACGTGGTTCGATCAGTGGAAACGGGGTAAAACTGAGAATGCACCACCTACTAGTTGCGCTTATTTCGAGGAAGCTTTCTTGGGGCTTTCTTTACCCAAGAATTGAAAGAGGCTAAGGTACGGGAATTTCTTACATTGAAGTAGGATTCCTTGAGTGTGAATGAGTATGGGTTGAAGTTCACCCAGTTGTCCCGCTATGCTCCTTAAATGATTAAGGACATAAGGAGTAAAATGACCTTGTTTGTTGCTGGTTTGGGTCGTTCAATAAGCAAAAAGGGTAGGGTTGCGATGCTGATAGGCGACATGGCTATATCAAGGTCGATGGTTTATGTGCAGCATGTTGAGGAAGAGAAGCTGAGGGATAAAGAAGAGTATAGAAGCAAGAAAGCTAAGACTGGGAATGAGTCTGGGCAGCAAAAAAGTGTGATGGCCAAACAGGTTATTTTAAGTGTGGACAAGAGGTTCACTTCATGAAGGAGTGCCCTAATAATAGGCAAGGTAATGGGAATCCGGGCAATAGAACCCAATCTTCATTAGTTGCACCACCAGACAGAGCTGCACCTAGAAGAGCTACTCCCGTTACTAGCGGAGGAGCAAACCGCCTCTATGCGATCACCAATCGCCAAGAGCAATCTTAGCCAATTGTTCAGCATTGTAGTCTACCCTCACCAGAATAAAGTGGGCTGATTTAGTCAATCTATCGACCACAACCCAAATAGAATTGAACTTCCCTAAGGTCTTGGGAAGGCCAACCACAAAATCCATGGCTATCCTTTCCCACTTCCATTTCGGAATTGGCATTCTTTGAAGCGACCCCATAGGCCTTTGATGCTCATACTTTACTTGCTGACAATTCTGAAACTTCACCACAAACTTTGTGATATCTTCCTTCATCCCCGAACACCAATAAATTTGCTTCAGATCTCTATACATCTTGGTCACATCCTGATGAATAAAATAGCGCAAACCATGAGCTTCCGCCAATAATTCTTGAATCAAGTCATCAACTCTGGGAACACATATTCTTCCGTTGACAAATAGAACACTATTCACATCAAGAGTGGCCTCTTGTGCTTTGCCAATGGCCCTCTTCTTCTTGATCTCATTCAAATTTATTTTCATCCTCAATTTGCTTGCCCTTGATCTCGTCCATGTATATGAACTTAGCTTCAATGCTAGCTAACGACCCACCTCTCTCAGAAATGTCCAACTGCACGAACTTAGATTCTAAGGTTTGAATTTATTTGGCAATTTTCGCTTGGTTACACTCAAGTAGGCTAAACTGCCCATACTCACCGCTTTTCAACTCAAAGCGTCTACCACAATATTAGCTTTACCCGGATGGTATTGAATGGTCACATCATAATCCTTGAGTAACTTCATCCACCTTCGCTGTCTCAAATTCAGATCCTTTTGAGTGAATACATGTTGCAAACTATGATCATCAGTAAATACCTCACACTAAACACCATAAAGATAATGCCGCCAGATCTTAAGAGCAAACACCACCGCCGCCAAATCCAAATCGTGAGTGAGATAATTCTTATCATGCACCTTCAATTGACGCGAGGCATAAGCTATTACATTCCTATCCTGCATCAACACAGGACCCAAAACAGAATGTGAAGCATTACAATAAACAATGAAGTCCTTACCTCCAATAGGTAATGTTAGGATGAACGAGGTGGTCAAAAGAGTTTTAAGCTTTTGGAAGATCTCCACATATTTTACAGTCCATTCAAATGGTACCTCCTTTTGGGCCAGATTGGTCAAGTGAGTAGCAATAGACAAATTCTTAACAAATCGACAGTAATAGCTAGCGAGTCCCACAAAACTTCTAACTTTCATCATCGAACTAAGCCTAGCCTAATTCTTAACCGCTTCAATCGTTTGGGGATCTACCCTTACCCCTTCTTTTGACACTACATACCCCACGTACGCAACCAATTTCAACCAAAATTCACACTTTTTGCATATAACTCCTGCTTCACAAGAATACCCAAAACCGTACGAAGATGGTTGGCATGCTCTTCTTCACTTCTTGAATAAACCAATGAATCATCAATAAAGACTATCACAAAAGAATCAAGAAATGACTTGAATACCCCATTCATCAAGCCCATAAAAAATTTAGGCGCATTAGTCAACCCAAACGACATTACCAAAAATTCATAATGCCCATAATGAGTCTTAAAGGCCGTCTTGGGTACATTTTAGGCCTAATTTTTAATTGATGATACCTGGATCTTAAATCAATCTTGGAGAAGACCGATGCACCTTGCAATTGATCAAAGAGGTCATCTATTCTATGCAAGGGGTATCTATTCCGAATAGTGACCTTATTCAATTGCTGGTAATCTATACACATTCTCATACTACCATCCTTCTTCTTTACAAATAAAACCAGAGCACCCCATGGGGAAGCACTAGGATGAATAAATCCCTTATCAAGAAGCTCTTGTATTTGATCCTTAAGCTCTCTCAATTCTGTCGAAGCCATGCGATACAGAAGGATAGAGATGGGGCGAGTACCAGGCTCTAAATCAATACAAAAATCTATGTCTCTATCCGGAGGCATTCCAAGCAAGTCATTAGGAAACACTTCACTAAACTTAGACACCACACGAATAGCCCAATGGATGGAGCATCAATCTCAACATCCCTAACATGAACCAAGTAAGCTAAACAAACTTGTTCTACCATTTTACTAGCCCAAATGAAGGATATAATCTTAGCTTGCTTAGGCTTGTACACCATTTCCCACTCTAATCTTTCCCTTCCTAAAACTTCTAGAGTCACAAACTTAGTATTACAATTAAGCACAGAATAATAGGGAGACAACCAAAGCATGCCTAATATCAAAGTCAGCAATGTCCAGAATCACCAAATCAGCCCCAGTCTGGAATCCCATAAACAAAATAGGGCAAGCACGATAGACATGGGTGACTATGACTGACTCTCCAACTGGGGTAGAAACACGTATGGGGGCATCAAGGATTTCACACATCATTTTAAAATCAGAGGCAAAACTTACAGACACATAAGAATAAGTGGAACCCGGATCAAATAACATATTATCCATCCGGTCAAAGACAAGAATAGTACCTATGATCACTGCATTGGACGCCTCCGCCTCATTTTTTCCCGGAAAGGCATAACATTGAGCTTTATCATCCACACGAGCCATCTCCCTACCTGGTTGCACATTACATATACCTCTGTTACCATTTCCTCCACCTCCACGGCCTCGCTGATAACCTCCTCAACCACTTGGTGGACGTTCTCTACCATTGTTACCATTTCCTGCGGGTATAATTGCTCGAGAGGGCTATTTTCCAGACTCAAACACATGCGGTTGTGGAAAGTCTCTCCTCATGTGTCCAAGTTCCCCACAATTAAAGAAATTGTGATTACCGAATAGTCTACTGCCCGCCACATGCACGATACTTTGACTAACTGGAAAATTATTAGGTGGAGTTCGCAAATAGTTACTTGTAGAGGCGGGCAGGGCAAACTGAATTGGCTTGGTCGCGAGCGTGGTTATACCTGATCCTCTAGCATAGGAACCTTGAAAATTTCCAAAATTCATGGCCCTCTTAGCCAACGCCTTAGTTTGACCGTCTCGCCTCACCCCCTCCACTTTCTTGACATAATTAGTCACCTCATTAAAACTCTTCCCTGCAGAAGTCATACGAAAAGACAATACTTGTAACTCAGACTCCAATCTTTAATAAATAACCTAATCCTCTCCTCTTCAGTGGTAACTAATTGTGTAGCATATCTGGATAAAGCATGGAACTTGGCCTCATAAGTAGCCACATACATACTACCCTGCTCTAGTGCCATAAACTCATCCTTCTTGTGATCTCTCAAAGTCCTAGGCATATACTTCTCTAGAAAGAGAGCATGAAAATTGGTTCCAAGTGAGTGGAGGTAATTTAGAAGATCTTCACTACATATAAGATCTCCACCATTACTTGGCCTCACCTTGAAATTGGAAAGACACGAACTCAACCCCATGTTGGTGAACAATAACAACTTATGCAGCCTCTTATAACAGTCTAAGATAAATTCATACGCATCTTCAGTCTCAAAATGTAACATCTCGCACCTATAAACGACTAGAAAAAGTTCAGAATTTGAAAATACTTAGTTTTGGAAAGAATAAGAAAATCTGGAAAATTTCTCCAAGTTAGAAAAGTGAGTTTTGGTCATTTTCACACGACGATAACTCCTAGATCAAGATGAGTTAGGATTATTTCTTGATATGGTTGGAAATACCTTGGGAAGATATTTCCACCGCCATTGAGTCTGCTCAATTTTGATAACGTATGAGTGAGATATGTCTTTCGGAAGGTGGGTCATTGGATTGAGGAAAGTCCAAATCAACGGATTTAAGGAAGGGCAAACAATTTTTTTCTCTAATTTATTTCCTAATTTGTTTTTAGGGATTTATTGGGGTAAAAACTTATGTTAGTTTGGAAGATTAGGATTTACGTTTAGATCTTGAAGAAGAGAGAAAGGGAGAAAAGTCAAGAATTTCACCAAGAACGCCAAGCTTTGCGAGTGGAATTCGTCGGGGGTGATCCCTATAAAGGTATGTGAGATCATTTTGTGTTGGGTTAGTTCACCCACACGCCAATCTATTTCTATTCAGTGAATTTATGTTGATTGAATGCAAAGTTAGTGAATTCTTGAAGAACGTTGTTGAAATTTGTTAAGTTCTTGATTGGTTGTGTTGTTGAAGCCTCTTGTTGATTTGATTTATGTTTCCGGGTGGATTTTTGAGTTATATTTGTTGTAAGTTGAGAGTACCAATGATCTTAATTGTTTGGGTAAATAACCATGGAAGTTGAGAGGGTTTGTAGATGATAAATGGAGAAGGAAAGTCGTCAAACGTTTGGGGAATAGGGTGGGGCGTCGCGCCAGCGAGCGCCCCCCAAAAAGGGTCTCTGTAGTTTACCCTTTGGGGAGACGTGCCATCCAGTGCACCAAACATGGCCTCTGAAGTTTGGAGCATGCGCCCCACGCCTCTCAGAGCGCAAAGGACGCCAGTTCACCCCATTCTTCCTCCACCTTTGCAAACTAGTTTCTAAGTGATGTACCTACGTTTCCTAGTTGATTCTAACACTCTAAGGTACATCTAAACATTATGAAATCATCCATAATAATTATATCACAAACCTTGAATCCATAATCCAATTTAAGGAAAGTTAAGATCAAAGTCAAAGAAGTTAAGAGTCAAGTCTAGAGTTAAGAAGCAAGTCAAAGCAAAGTTTCTTAAAGGTTTCAAGAGTCTTTAATAAACGTGTTAACTTTGTTTTAAGGCTCAAGTTTCAAGTTAACCAAGGAGTAAAGAGTTGAGTTCATCTCCCAAAAGTATTAGGGAACTAAGTATTCTCAAAAGCGTTCGTAAATGTTTTTACAATTGAGCAAGAAAATGGAACATCGATTCCAAAAGAGCCTTTGGTCTAAGCATTGAGTTATAATTATATCAAAACTAAAGAAAGAAGTTGCTTCAAAATCATGAGCTAAAGTATATTTTGCGAGTAGTATTGAGCACCGATGTTGGAATGCGAGTTCATATTAACTCAAGTCTCCATGAAAACAATGTAGCTCTCATGGGTATTAACGGGTCATACTTTTTAGATGATCACGTAAGTTAAGCTAGTGGATCCTTTAACTTAAGTAGTTCTATATGACGACAAAGTATATGAAAGTCAGTCAGCGTGATGGTAAAGACGTTGTATCACCATTTAGGCTCATAGTGGTGGTTGTCGGTTATAGAAACTCCCACATAGTAATTGCATGGTTCCTCAAGGGGTCCTTCTTAGTATGAATAGGGGTATAGGACTTCATTCATGCATTGCACAAGTAAACTTTGAGTGGGAGCATGGTATTTTTTATGGTAATATGATTATGATTTTGACGTCATGTTTTAAACTATTTTCCTTTTCTTTATATTGCATTTGTTTTAAACTGCTTTATAATGAAATGCATTCAGTTAAGTATTCATGAGTTGAGAAGAGCCAAGGTAAGTGTTTCTTTCATAATATCTTTCAAGCCTATGCTTGTTAGCATTCCAACTCGCATACTTGTACATTCAATGTAGTGATGCCAATTTGTCTGCATCGTATCATGATGCAGACATAGGTAACAAGGATCGGCACCCAGCGTAATGTTGACCCAGTTAAACACTCCAAAGTCAGTTGGTGAGCATCCTTGCATTCTGGAGGACTCCTTTTATTGTTTTTCAGTATTCCCTTTATTAGGATGTTGTGGGTTTTGTCCCAATGTCCATCTCAGTTGTTTTTAGAGGCTTCATAGACAGTTAGTATTTCATTAGTCTTTACATTTTTATTCCATGTTAAAGACTTGAGTTGCCATTTTGGTCAAGTTGAATGTTTATTTCTTTTAACATTCTAAGTCATACTATTTTGTTATTTGAGTAAGTTAAGTTGATTTTGTAATCATGCTTAGAATCTTCTGCTGAGTTACGTTAGACAGGCCAGGGGTTTTCTTTGGGACCAACAATTGTTACGATCCAAAGATTGACGTGATGATACTCATCTTATACCACTAAGAAAAATTAGTCTAAAACTCAACTTTTACAATAAACTGCGTAAATTTAATTATAAACTCAAAAATACCCCCAAATTTTGGTTGTCACGTGTACAAGCCTCTAAAGTATTACTACTGAATCAAAAGAAAAATATAAGTCTTATATGACATTGTTTCTAGAGTAGGACACGTTCATAAACAGGAGTAAGAAGGTATGCTGACATGAGAAACAACTACCTCACAAATAATCCAAGAAGCCTCGAAAAAGAAAAGAATACATCACAAAGGTCGGGGCTAGTAACCTACAAAAAATTGTAGAAGCAAGGGGTGAGTACCAAACCACACGGTACTTAACAAGTAAACCTCTAAACACGAGTTAAGAGAATGGAATACGGGTACTCCTCACACCCAAACCAAACCTCCATAGCTACAACCTGCATAAAGCCAGCCCAACGTAACAGTTCACAATTTACAAGTGCATATCTCAACAACAACATTCTAAAATAACATATTCTGAACAACAAGCTCAATATTCCTCAATTAAAACATCCACAACCACAACAAGCTTAAAACCAGCCCAACCTATCCGTTCACAATTCACATAGCACACAGCTCAACAACAACACTCTAAAAATTACATATCTTCAACAACAAGCTCAATATTCATCAATCAAAGTTCCACAGAAAGGCACTCACAAGATCAGCAAAACACAATATCAAGTTCACTAATGATAAATATGTGCAATGCAATGGAATGCAATGTTAAGTATAGTGCTGCACGTCTCACCTAGTGATACACACCCGCTGTCTCTCCGTTCGGAACCTATGACGGACATATCTTTCCATGCATCTGTCGCAGCGTGCTATACGACCCTCAATATATAGTAACTGTCGCGGCGCGTGATACGTCCCTCGATATATAGTAACTGTCGCGGCGTACGATACGTCCTTCGAAATGGTACATCCTCTTATCACATAACATTTATCACCACCATGTCTCAGAACCAATGTAAATCTTAACATGTTCGCACAATAATGAGGATATAACCATTTTTATAACAAGGCATGATTCATAACAATGCAACTGTGATAAAACATCAATAAATAGGCAATAAGCCTTCAAATCATTCTCAAACATTACACGCCAACAATTTATCACACTACCTTTTTATTACCCCTTTTACATAACTATAATTATTCAACATGGACAAGTCAACCCATCATAATTATTCAACATGGACATGTCAACCCATCACCAATTTCCATTACTCCCAAACATATACCACAAGGAAATACACGAATTTCATACGCTTAACAAAGGTTTAGAAATCCACTTGCCTCAATCAATCAAGAATTCAATTCGGAACTTGAGCCTTCTCTTTTCGTTGTACTTCCAACTCAAAGCAATCTATTTACATCAATAATCACAATAAGATTTTGAAACTAACAACACCATATTACTATTGGTCTAACCTAGACCCAAAAATTCACAAGAAAATTTTCTAAATCTTGATACCCACTTATATATCAAGTTTCACATTTTATAAATTTCCAACCTACGATTTAGTTTCAATACCTACAATTCTCATAACTTTAATGGTATTCAAGTAATACAATACATTTAATATTTAGTTATCTATCTCAATATATAAAAACCTAATGTATAACATGATAACTAAAGAAAGTAAATAAAACCAAACTAACAGCTTAGCACACCAGTGGAACCGAAGCAGCCTAATTTATTTGTTTCAACCCAAATGCATATATAATACTTACGTATATAACTATCCGTAGTAGACATTAATAATTAATGAGAAATTACTCTTCTCAATGTTTAATCAATAGAAATTAAAATCAAATTCAACTAATTTACTAAAGTGTTTACAATAGTGCAAAAGGACAAATTGAAAACTAACCTACTAGTTAAAGTCATGGCACCATTATTCCTTAATCGTTACTTCTCTATATATTATTATTATCTCCCTCACTTTTCTCTAAATTTCAACACATTAGTGAGCAATACAAACGCCAATAGGCACCCATTTTCACTTTCAATTTCCTTTACACTCGCCAACACTTACATTAAGCAACTTTATAATATTATAATACTATTATTCATATATGCAACAACCAACAAAAATTGAAACTCATCTGAAGCTTTGTCTTGTCGATGCTGCACAAATCCTCTTTTTAATATATATGAGCAAAATAGTATAGGATCTTAAATAAATTATCACTTTAGCCCATTAACTCTCGATTAAGTCAATTACTATAATTATCTATCAATTAATTAACTCAAGTTAAATGAATAGTTTAAAATTCCCAAAATAAACTACCAAGTCATTACATCAATGGTCTTTGGGTGCCAGCCACGTCCGGGGTGTAGGCTCAGGGCGTGACACAGAACCAAGGAATACCGGAGGTTTAAGTTTCAGAAACTTGGTCAACATATCGTGCTCATTACTGGTCATCACTGAACCCAACAAAGGACGAAAAAAGGCATCAGTACCTTCATTTTCATCCGTTTGAGGTTCAATACTAGCAGCAGGGGGCTAGCATGAGCTCGAGTTGCTTGAGAAGATGGATGTACTCCAATACTGGCAAACCCCTTCAAGAAGCCATAATTTGTTGAGCTAACACCAGCCTCCGCTGGTACTTCCTCCACAAGTTCAACCTCCTCAACACCATCACCCTCAACTTCTTCTTTTATCTATTCATTATGTACCATAGGGTTCTCATTTACTGGGACATTGTCATTCGGCACCTCATTCAGACCAGGCGGTTTCCTCAGCTGGAGCATTGACAGGAGCTACGGGCCTGTTATACCTAGTATTAACCATCTATGGATAGAAAAGTGAAAGAAAGTTAGATACCAATTTGAATCAACAGATAGGACGAAGAAGACAAGAGAAAAATGGAAATTTCCTAAAGTCCTATAGCCTCTCGAAGAAAAGTAAAGGTGTCCACATACCATTTCGTGAGACTCTATTAGACTAGTTTTGATACATCGAGATAAATGAACCAAGGCTCTGATACCAACTTTGTCACAACCCAGACTGTCATAATTGGCACCCACACTAACAACTCTGTGGGAGAATCACTACTACTATCCAACTAAAGCAATTAATCTAACAAATAAGGCATTTTAAGTTACAAAAGCAATTTAAATAACTACTTAAAAGTCTTTCATAACCTCAACAAGGTTTTAAAGAACTAACTAACAATAATGCAAAAGATAAACCTAGAATCTGAAAGTCAATGTACCAAAACATCTAAACAATTGATCCAAGTCTAACAAGAGAATACTAATGAGCTAAATCACTACTAAATCAATGTCTAAGTCAAAAATTGGTGGACATAGACGAAAGAGAATCCCATGGCAGCCCGGACGAAGTGGTCACCTTTGAATTCGATGCGGTCACTGATCTCCTAAGAGAGGTCTGTCAACAGTCGCGTGAAGATTCCTTGTACTCAACAAAAATTAGAGCAAGTGCAGAATCAGTACACAACCACAGTGTACTGGTAGGATCACACGGCTATCCCACTAGTGCAACATAAACAAGTCAAAAAACATTATAACCATATGCATATATATTTCAACATATTCAATATTATCATAAATAATCACGACGCACTTCACATGATTTTCACATAGTTGGTTCTCTCACGGAACCCAAACCTTAATTATTAGCTTACCAGAACGTGTAAATCCGATCCCACTTTTATGTAGGAACGTGGCAAATAATCTCATAATTGTGCCAGAACGTGGCAACCGGATTCAATAGTTAGCTTGCCAGAATGTGGCAATCCGATTCCCAATCACACATTACAATTATAATCACAAGAACACATCAAGATCACACCTTCAGGTCACGATTTCATGGTATTGACAATCATATATCTAATTTTCAACATTTATGATCAATATTACAACATGCATACATAAACAAGTATCACAATGAAGCAAGATCAATAATATATCACACATCATAGAATCACAACCATCACCTACCTCGAAACAAGCTTGAATCCCAAAAAAACTTGATTCTTTTCTTTCCGGATTCATTCTGCTTGTTCTTGGTCTACAAATAATCACAATAATACGGGAATCAATCGACAATCACTAATTACTTGGATTACTAACAATTCTATGAACCCTAGATCACACCCATGGCCCCAACTAGCCAGGCTAGGGTTGTTTCCACTATAAAACCTATCAAGAAACCCTTCCCCATCGACATTGACCCATTCTAACACGTTCTTTGGATCGAAAAGTGAATTCAGGGAGTGAAAAACTTACCTTTAGCCTGAAGAATGGTGGAAAATGAGTTGAAATCATCCAGGGATCGTTCTCTAGCTCTAAAAGTCAAAAATTGCCAAATAGAGACGTTTATGGGTTTTATTTACGAATTAAAAACCCATCATCCCGCTGCAGCGACATCCATCTCGATGTAGCCGCATCGGTGCAGCGGCACCCATCCCGCTGCAGCGGTAGTTTTTAAACCGGTGAGCTCTCATCCGAAAATTCCCAAAATCTCGTAATTCAAACCTCGTCTCATCTGCTATAGCGACACCCATCCCGCTATAGCGGCATCGCTAGAGCGGCACCAATCCCACTACAGCGACAGGATTTTAAGAAGTGAGTTTTGAAGAGAATTTCGATTTTCTCTTTTTACAACACACTCTTAACCCACTACGCTTAGAAAATGCCCTTAACGCTATGATCGATTCCCGGAGATCTACTCATCCAAATTTGATTATGTAAAGTCGTACGGACTCCTGAACGAGTTATCTATCCATTCATGTAATCAAATTCACACTTACTCCACCCGATTGTTACCAGATTTCCCTATACCTTGATGACTCTGATTTCCTCCAAATCTGGACAAGGTTGAGAAAATCCTAGTACTACGAAAAAAGTTTTTCTGGCTCCGATTTTTCTTTCGTTGGCATTTATATAATGACGAAACCCGGTCTTTACACATAGGGACTTTTGTCATTTCCCCAAATTATTTTAGGATAAGCTATTGGGAATAGACAGATCTGAAATAAAATTAGTAAGAAGTCCACATTTAAGACCTGTTATCGCTACAAATTCCTTGGTTCCAAAACGTAATTTGCATCGTTTGACATTTTGAGATTCAAGAATCATCAAATGCCGCAATTGTTGACATTGAATCTTTATGTGGTGTATGTCATTAAATATACCAAAATGTATTTGTTCGAGAAATTGTTGAAACCTCTCTTACCTGAGAAAATCCAACAGACCACCAAATACATTCATGTTTACACATGAAGCCCAATGTGTATATTTCCTTGCCTATAAAATAATATTGTTTATACTAAATTAAGACATATTTCATACATATATTATTCAAGTTTCATTCCAGCAGTAACTATAGTTTAAAAATATTTATAATTAAATTATATTATATAAATTAAATCAAAATAAATCAAAATAATATAAACATTGATAAACAAAATGTAAAAGTATGTTCATACAATAATTAGTCATGTTTCATACACATGAATATATATAAATTTTAGTATTGCCTTACACCATATTTATATAAAACAAATCACACTAATTTTATGCAAACATCATACCAGCTTCAGGTGCACTGTTGCATTCATGAAGCTATTTTCAAAAATTTATCAATATACGCTAAAAATAATTGAACAATTTTAATACATTAATGGATAAATTGAAAAAATCTTCTTAATAGGAAAAATCTCAATTTCATATCAATATTATTCTATATTCATACAAAACAGAGTAATTAAACAATTTATACAATTTACATACCAATTTAATAATTCATACCATATACACAATTAAAATACAATAACATTAATGTTATAACACAATTTATACCATTCACATACCAATATTGTATCAGAATTCATACAAACTCCATCACCCAAACATTAAAGACAGATCCATACACATTTTATTCAGATTTCGAACAAATTTCACACAAACAAATTTTTCGAAAACAACAATAAGAATAATTTGATATAAAAAATAAGTATTTTGAGTAATGTGAAAATAAATTAAATAAAGTACTTACCCTAACAACTTTTTTGGGGATTTTGGATGTTGGTATTTCTAATTCCTTCTTTTTTTGTTGTTCTTCTTGTATATGGTTTTGAAAATTGAGCAACTACTACATTTGTTGCTTTTTTTTATTTTTTTATTTTTTTATTTCACTAACAAAATTAGAATCAGGATCATTAGGGGTTTCAACAATTTTTCCCTTCCTCTTCTCCCCCTTTTGACTTACCGGAGTCGCACTTTTCTTTGCTTCATTTTTTAAATCTTTTTTATTCTTCGACTGAGAGGAACCACCCGTCGTCGAATTTTCAAAAATTTTAGGCGGGGGTGTATGAATTATTATATTGAAAGTTGGAGCATGAACATCATCAATAGAAGTTCCTTAAACCAATACGGGACTCTTTTGAGGCGTTTCAATGGGTTTCTTAGACATGATGATGATGAGAAACGTAATGAGATGGACGATTTTGAAGTTAGGCTAGTGGGGTTGCGAGAAAGATTGAATGTACGATTATGAATGTGGGATAGTGGAGTGGTGAGAAAGATGAGAGTGAAAAATGTGAATGTGGGATAGTGGGTGGTGGCGTGTAGAATTTGATAGGCATGGGTGGGGGTGGGATGTGATTGGCGTATGGGATATTTGGAGTGTAACGGTAAACAAGGAAGTCTAATCAATGTAAATCCCTAAAATCTTGTAACTGATGATTTCGATTTTGAAAAGGGAACTACAATTAAATTAATTAACTATTAATAATTAATTAATAAACTTGTAGGTTGGGGTCGATCCCATGAGGAAAATGGTTCAGACTTAATCTTAACCAACACTTATATTCGTTTAGCCAATGTACTTCCGAAACAATTAAGTAAAACGGGGGGAGGAGGGAGAGGGGGGTTTGTGAAACAAATTCCAAAAAAATCATGCAAGTGTTTAATAAGAAAAAACTAATCTTGGTTGTTATCAAGATGAGATATTAACTAGGGTATACGTGTTCCCCACAAGCTCATAACGCTGTAATTCTAGCAATAGCAATCCCTTCCTGGTGTATTATATGAAAAGTGATAAGTTAGATATCTCTAAATCCTTGGTTCGACATCTAGAGAATTTCACCCTACACCTTGGTCCGTCGACGTGTGTATACATTACTAACCCTTACCATTACCTCATATTGAACATCATAATCTATGTATGGCTTAGTTATTACTCCAAACCAATCGACACTAGCCTATTAGATAGTATCACACTAAATCTATGTTGATAATCCTTTTCTTGTTGACTACCTCCTTGGTTCGGCAAGTAGACACAAGGCGAGTTCTAACGTTGCGCATCGTTAAAAAGACTTCTAAGTGAAATAATTATCAATGAATGCAAAACACTAACCAAAGATTGCTTAATTACTAGTCATAGCTAATGGTTCCTACAACCCTAGTTGTGGAGTTTAGTTACCCCTACTCATATGAACACAATTCATTATTTTAGATGAATAATTATGAACTTACGTATTGAGAATAATAAAACCAAAACTTCAACTTGACTTTCAATACCAAAATCTTTAAGAACAACTTAGGAAATAAAAAATTGCCAGGTTTTTCAAATTAATCTCCCATGTCACAAACTGGAACAAGAATAATAATCTCTCCAAAAACGAGGTTTGCATCCCCTATTTATACAAAATAAGTCCTAAATTAAAAATGGAAAAACATTAAGGAAATAAAACTGCAGGACACGTCTTCTATCTACGAGGTCAATAGGTCAAGTTACGGTCCGTAGGTCTATGTCATGGCTCCATCCTTAACCAATTCTCCATCTTCTGAAATCTACACTTTCTCAAACAACTTCTATGACCCTGCAGTACGGACCGTAAGTTAGATGACGGTCCGCCAGTCGAGTCTGTCACTCCGTACTTAGATTATTTCAGCATCAGGTACCAGAACCACATCTCAGATCACTTCTAAGGAGCTGCAGTATGGACCGTAAGTCATTCGACGGTCCGTAAATCACCCTCGTGGTTCCACACTTAGTCAGATTTCCTTGAGCTTCCACAGTGCCTTTGCATATCCATCTCACGACCCTCACCTACAGATCGTAAGTCATTTGAAGGTCCATGGTTGCCTTCGTAGGTATCTCTTTTCTGCATTTTTCTCAGCTATTTCCTCAAATCTTCGCGCTTGAGTTTATTTCCTGAAGCAACAACAAACACACATACTTGACACAAAACGAGCTTCATACACTCATAAATCTTAAGTAAAATGTATAAATAGTACCCTAAACTAGCGGTACATCAACACCCTCAACTTAGAATTGTTGTTTGTCCTCAAGCAACATGCTATGACTCTAAATGACACTTATATAAAAGCAAGCAATTTAAACCCAAACAATCATGTGGATCTCCGTCCCGACTCTTATTTTAAGTGCAATTTTATTCTCTTAGACGCAAACAAGCTAATTTGAGCGGCTCCAAACATGACATAACAGACCAATCAATCACACCACATACACTATTTTGCTATCAATAGATTACCAAATTTCCGTCGAAGTCACTAGTTCCCTTACTTCAATTGAATTCCCCCTTTTTCACTCAATATATAGTTTGATTTATTATAGGGATTCCTTCAACTCTCACGCTCAGAAGTAATTATCAAGTACAGGTAGTGCTCAATACCATAGGCTTTCCCTTATTTTCACTTCTTAGATTCTTGAAACTAGACTTTAGGATCACCATAGGACTTTCTTAGCTTGTAACATAGGCTCAGGGTTAGGTGTGGTAAATTTGGGTACATTTAGTGACTTTCTGCCCTCCTTGACATCAGATTAGGTCGTCTACCTCTTTTTGCCCTATTTTTGACATCCTTCCTTTCATTCTTCTTTCTTTTGATTCCTTTCAATCATAGATGTGACTTTCAACTTTGCAGATCTTTTATTTTTCACTTTCTTGCTTTTTCATTCCTTTCATTCTTTTTACTTTCACGAAGTCACATCCTCTTTTTTTTCTTTTCTTTTCAATTCCAAACTATTTTCATAACCATCTATATTTAGAATTTCTCTTCATAGCCACCCTTAACTTATAGCTTTTCCATGAGTCGAGGTGCACAATACCCAATGTTGGGTTAGGGCTAAAAACGAGGTCACTTCTGCATTAGCCACCCTCAACTTAGGCGTTTTGCCTAAGTCAAGGTGCACATGTCCAACGAGGCATTGGGGCCAACATATTAGCTTCTGGGAAGGTGAGTTAGTCACTTAGAAAGAAATGGTCTATTTTAGGCTCAAAGTATTTGGATCAAAAGGGAATATTTGTTTCATTTGGTCGGACTCTTTTGGGCTAGTTGTGGACTATTCAGAACAAGGGCCTATTATCACTTTCTAACCTCTAGAGTAGATTCTCTTAGCAGGACTAACCGGACAAGTTCTAGATCGACACTTCACTGTTTGATTAATCAACGATTCTCACACACACATGGCACCTAGGTTCATCATTATATCATCAAATTACCCAGTTAAAGTTAGAGCTTAAGTCATGTTATCAAATCGGTCTCTTCTATGTCATACCCAAATCCAGCACGTTCAATTTATTCTAATCCATTCTTTCAGCACATATGCAAAATTTAAGATGAGTATCATTTTTGTTTCAACAGGTTCAGGCTATCATGCTTCCTTCATATTCATGTTCTACACATACTAAACATGTCGGTTCAACAGAAGTTAAATACTCTCTTGGGGGAAAATAACACAGGCAAGAAAACTCCAAGAGTGGATTACTAGTTGGGTTACTCAGACTTCACTCTATAACTCACAATCCATTTACCCCACCCGTAAAAAATAAGTGCAATTGTCCCCAATGTACAAAAAATGGGAAACAGTAATGGATTCGGGTGAAGCAAACCTGTGGCGCATAGCGCCGAAGAATCATTAACAAGTATGGGTCCGGTTTCTCGTATCCCACCACAATACTTGGGTCACATAAGTAGTGCCCCCATCAGTAATCACCACACCAGTAGTGGTGCTAACATCTATTGCCTCCAGCCTAGAACTTGATGCCCCGCACCCATCTCACATACCCAAAACTGCCTCATCTGCTCATCTACGATGGATTTATCCCTCACTTTCTTTTCTAGTCGGTGCTGCTTCTTGGCTGCTTGTTCCTTCTCTATGAGCGCGGGTTTTTGGTTGGATCAGTTCTTCTTACGTTTTGCTCGTTTTCCCTCAGGCCTTGCACAATATGCTCGCCAAGAGCAGAGGGTGCAACCTATGGTACGATCGAAGGTGTGGTTAGGATAGAATCAATGTCGGCCCAGAGAGTAGCTATCTCGGCCTGAAGGGCAGACACATCAACAGTAAGGACTGGCTACTTCATAACTCGTATCTCAAACACATCAAGCTGCTTATGAACTTCTTGGACTTTGTGGTCCATAGTCGCCTTCACCTCTTCTTAACATGTTCCTCGAACTCCGCAATCACTTTCCACATTCAAGGCTTTAAAAGGTTCAGCAACGTGCCCATTTGGTTCTCCAGCTTGAGAACACGGGCCAGTGGTATGATTGAGACTCCATATGATTGAGTGGATCTAGATAAACTCGGAGCCTGGCTGTCATCCTATGAGGAAGAAGCCGGTGCATCGACTGTAGGTGCAACCCCATCTCCCTGCATCAACCACGTCAGTACATATCGGCACATCAACTCGAGGTCCTCTCCGTGGTGCTGTAAAATTGGCATCATCCTGAATGAGCCCAAATCCAAGGTCCCTGTAGCATGGACCAATTTATCACAATGCCATATAGGCACTCCACCCTCTCTGCAAATTTGAAAAATCATGCATGGGAAATGGTACATGGTGGTAGTTTTTAATGCCCTCTCGTGTATCTCGGCAAGTAGGAATTTGGCAAAATTTGTCTTGATTCCTGCCACCAAAGAAGCCACCATAACTGCCTTGTCCCATGTGACAAGGTTATCGACTTGTGTCGGCGATAGTCTATTACGCACAAGTAGCTAGAAGAATTTGGCCGCGAAGTTTAAGGTGGCCTTTCTGATAACCAACCGGGGTGATGCAACCCACTCTGCTCTGACACGATCTAGGTCCATGTTCCTAGCAAGCAAAGATATGACCGCTTCCCACCACTTTTCAATCCTCATGAAAGCTCTAAGCTGCACTATCTGCCAGTGTTAATCAAAGTTGGCTGTATTGGTGGCCCACATGTTGTCGAGGTTAGGGCCATAAAGGAAAAGGCTGATGGTGGTGTAGGAGAGGCTCACATGAACTCCTTTAACCATAGTGGAACTTAGGGGGTCCTGAGTTTTTGGTTTGACCTTCTTAGGTATGTACCCCCTGTGAGTGGCGCATATAAAGCGTAGAACTCCCGCACAATCTCATTGATGTATATTCTGGGATCACGGGACATCCATTCACACTTGTTCTTTTTAAATAGCTCGTGGATCTCTGATACTGTATAGAGACTCCCTGTTAGGACTCGAAGCTCCTCTGTGATAGTTTGGGTCACATTCCCCTTTGCATTTGATATCTTGGCATCCCGATAGATCTGCCATTGCTCATCTACTCACCATCGGTTTGGTTCATCTGCTACTGAATCAAGTATAGAGTTCCGAGGAATATCTAAGCTGGTGGCCTCGTCAGATGAGGCCTCTTGATTGTGCTCACTGGACTCGGAGGTAGAGCCTGATGCATACCCGCCAACAGAGTTGTTCGAGGAACCAGAAGCTGACTTTTCCGGTGAGCCAATCAGTGTATCCTCCTCATTAGACTGGGATACAATGACTAGTAGGTATTCACCGTACTAGGCTGGTTCTGATTAGCCCGAGCAATAGCAGTTGGAGTGTGTTAGGGACGTACTCGGGATCATTGTCGCCCTCCGAGTCATTGAAGACGAATTAATGGGAAGGTCGTGTTGATTTGGACCTCTCTTTTGCAGCAGATGCCTTCTTTATGCCATCATACATATGGAAGAGTTGTTAGAACCCAACATAAACTTAGAACATACTCGACTTAGTTATAGAACGAGAAGCGAATAAATAAAAGAATTCAAAAAACTGCTACAGTGGCTACCTACGAAGGGTAGTTACGGTCCATAAAGAGACTTACGATTGCTAGGTTCCTCCGTAGGTCAAGTTGAACCAAATAGGGGGATCTCTCGCAGAAACTAAGGGCATGCATAAAGGTCCATAGAATGACTTACGAACTGTAGTCCATGTCCGTAGTCTCACACTTATCCTTTTAAGGATTGAACTCCCACCTACGGTACGTAACTTAACTTACGGTTCGTAGACGGGGTCTTGTAGGTTGGGTCTGAGAGGGGTCCAAGTTGTGTCATGTTTATGGTCCTAATTTTTTACGATTAATTACTCACATGTCCTACTCTAATCAAGTGTTTCAACATTCAATTATGTTAGTTTGCCATCCTAAGGATTCCAAGTACTCAATTTTACTTTTTACAGACAAATCATTGAACCCTAGGTCAGAACTTGCACAAAGATTGTCCTGATTTCATTGATTTTATGATATTACTACACGATTAGTGTCCATCATCCCAAGGGTGATTCACATTCAACAGTAGCGTGCAATTAAGGACAATGAAACACCCATGGTCAAGACCCACTTCCGACTTCCAAAGAGTGTAACTACGGAACACAAATTCAAGATACGGAGAGGAATTCAGTTACCTTACACAAGACAAGGAGTGATGTAGACGTGTAATGACACCAATGACTTCAAATAACCATGCACCAAAGCTTCACCGAACCTAGACACCAGAGTGATTGGAAATGGAGGATAAAGGGATCTTGAGTGAATTTGTGGAAATTGGGAAGTTAGGGGATGATATGATTTGGTGGGGAGATGGAGTGATGGATTTATATGAGTGATGGATGGTTTAGAGGGTTTAAAATAGGTGGGAAATGATTTTTAAAATGGTGGATTTTAAATAGGTGAGTGTCCAGTTCGGGTCGGCAGACTAGGTTTAGGACCTACGAGACCTTGCTTATGGTACGTAGGTCAAGTTACGCTCCGTAAGTCCGGACTGTAACTCACTATGACACTTATAAAAATTAGCGGGACATACCTGGGATCTACGGGCACCATATAAGGTCCGTAAAATGAATGATGGACCGTCATTGGTGTCTGTAGACCTTTACACGAGACTACTTTCTGCAGATTTTGATATCGCACACCTGCACATGTAGCAAACTTTATGCTATTATTTTTGGGTTTTCTTGACACTTATTAGACACGGACCCTATTTTAGCCTTATCCAACACTAAAAAACAAAATAATGAAACACCTGCTTACAGAGAAAATAGGAAAACAAAGACTCCTACTACATGAAATAAAACCTATCGTTGGCTAGAGTGTACATCTTGGGTTGCCTCCCAAGCAGCGCTTTTAACGTCGTGGCACAACGCAGACATATTGATTACTCAGACTTTATCAAAATTATAGGCCTAAACCACGTTTTGCAAACTTTCTGCATTCCCTAGATAGATCTTAATCATTTGTCCATTTATCGTGAACCTTATGCCTTCATTTTTCTACAGCTCAACCGCTCTATCTGGGAACACTTTGGTGAGAAGGAATGGCCTGGGCCATTTGGATTTGAGTTTTCTCGGAAATAAGCGCAACCTAGAGTTGAATAGAAGTACAAGATCACCAACCACAAATTCTCCCTTTTCAATTCTTTGATCATGATACCTCTTCATCTTATCTTTGTAGATGACTGAACCTTCATAGGCTTTTAGGCGAAACTCATCAAGCATGTTCAATTCGTTCAACCTCTAATCCCACGCTCCTTTCCAATCCAAGTTCAGTCTCTTCACTGCCCACATCGCCTTGTGTTCTAGCTCGACCAGTAAGTGACAAGCCTTCCCATATACAAGTTGGTATGGAGACATACCTATTGGGGTCCTGTGTAACATATCGTAATTTGAAATTGCTAGGAGTAAGCTAAGAAACAAAAAATAATCACTTTTGGAAAGAAAGGGAACATTTGGAAAATTTTCTTGCTTTAAAAAGTGAGTATTGATCATTTTCAAACGGCCATAACTTATAGCTCAGGAGGATTTAGGGTAAGTTCTTTATATGGTTGGAAATCCCTTGGGAAGATCTTTCCAATGTTACCAAGTTTACTTGAGTTCGATGTTGTATGAGGGAGATATGCCTTTTGAAAGTTGGGTAGTTGGACTGGGGAAAGTCCAATCCGGATTTTAGTAAGGGTAAAGAAGTCTTTTCACCCTAGTATTTCCTAATTCGTTTTATGGGTTTATTAGGGGTAAAACTTCGCTTTCAGAAAAGTTGGATACATTTAGCGCTTGGGAGAAAAAAAATAAGAGAAGAGGAAGATCAAGAATTCTTCAAGAACGCCTAGATCGTTGGGTGGAATTCGTCGGGGGTGATCCCTATAAGGTATGTGAGATCTTTCTGTGTTGGGTTCTTCTACCCACACACCAACATGTTTAATTCAGCGCAATTAGAGTAGATTGAATGATGAACATTGAAGTTCTTGATAAATAATTGTTGGATTCTTGTTGGTTGATTTGTTGTATACCTTTAGTTGTTTGATTCATGTTTTTGGGCTATTCCGAGTCTAAACTATTGGGTATTGAGAATATTTGTGATACAAAGTGTTTGGGGAAAATATTCATTGAAGTTTAGGAGGTTTAGAGTTGAAAGTTGGAGAAGAAAAGTTGGAAATTCTGTCTGACAAGCCCTGGGGCACTGCGCCAACCAGAGTCCCTCAGGACAGATTATGTCCATCAGGCTCTGGCAAACCGGGTCTCTCAGAGCGCCAGGTCCACCTGGAGATACCATTTCTCCCCCATTTTTTTGTACTAGTTCGTAAGTGATGTACCTATAATTCTGTAACAAGCCTAAAAATGACTATGCTAAGTAATGTCTAACGTATCTAGAATGCCTAGATTAGATCGAGTTCACACGAATTGATGCGCATAGAATCAGACCTCTGAACCCTTCCTACAGCCAAGCCAACTAACTTGGGGAGTTAGTTGAGCTAGGAAAGGTTTGGTCCAACCATTAGGGCTCTCGAATACGAAGATTTACTCGAATAAATCTTTACCGGACTTAAAAAGGGAAAATCATAGTTTTGGAGGGTCTAGAGGTAAAATGGTCTTTTTCCAGGCTAAGGGTAGTATCGTAATTACCCTAAATATATAATTAATTATTTAATTAATAAGGTGGAGGGGCAATTTGGGGAGAGAGGGCCGAAAATTGGCTCTTGAAGTGAAGTCTTGCTCCACGCGGGTTCGAGCCTAGGTGGAAGCAATGAATTAAAGTTGTTTTTATTTAAGTTGATAAATTAATGTAATTAATTAATATTTATTTTTTATTAGCTGATTAAATTAAAAGGGAAATCAGATTTTTAATATTTAATAAAAACCTTATTTGACTAAGTCCTAAACTAGACTCCTAAGCCTAAGCTAACTCTCTCCTGTCACGCTCATCTCTCTCTCACGTCTCTATCACTCTCATTCACGTTCTCTCTGCCAAAATAACTTCAAAAAACAGTAGGTAAACCAAAGTTCTTCACACTTGAAGAACTCACCACGAAACTATAAGAAAACAAACATTAATCAATCATGTAGGCAAAGAGAAGGTTTTCCGTCGAGTTTGGTGTTGAACTTTTGGAGTTGGACGTGTGTTTGGAGGAGTTCTTTGGGCATCAAGTTGAGGTTTGAACGTCAAAAAGGTATGGGTTCTCTTCTATCTTGGTCCCTTTCCCAAGAGACCTCCTAAGGTACAGACGAATCTATTCCGAAAACTAGGGTTGTTCCCTGTTGCATGTCCCTGTCACTAGCTCCCAATGATTTGTAGGTTGGGTATGTTTGCTGGTAGATATTAAGCGTGTATTGTGTTTTCGTGAAAGAATATTTTCATGAATGTGTGTTAAAAATCGTATGAATGACAACCTATGTGTTCCGAAACTATGTGCATATGTGTGCAAAAATGTGGCAATGACTAGGTGTTCTCGGGTTAAGGCTAAAGAATTGTGATGTTATGGTTGTTATCTTACGTGCATAAATTTATGTAAATCGTGATGTTCATATGAGTTGAAATATGGCTGATTTGAATGATAATCTCTTGGCTAAACGAATCCATGAAAAATGCACCTAAGAACGTATTAAATAATCTACGAATTACCCTATGAATTTACGTGTAAATGTTGATGAAAGTATGCTGATTTTTTTAAAAAAAATTCCAGATTTAAGAGAGGAATTTCGGTCAAGTTAAGGGGTTTCAAAATGTTGTGAAAAATAAATTAAAACAAGTGAGGTCATGGAGGATTGAACCCATGACCTCACCATGTTAAAAACCATGAAAATAAAGAAGTAAAAAGGAATGTGAGGCGTGGGAATCGAACCCACGAACTCTTAGGCATATTAAGGAGAATTAAAAATGGAAATAAAAGAAATGTGAGGCGTGGGAATTGAACCCACGACCTCTAGGTAGTAGAGGAGAATTACAAGAAAAATAAAGTGAGGCTGTGGGGGATTGATCCCACAACCTCATGGTCAATGCGAAATAGTCAAGGAGAAATTAAAAAAATAAAATAAAAGGGGTTGTGGGGGTTCGAACCCACAACCCCTCGGCCAAGGGAGAGAGAGTTTAAAGAATAGAAATTAAAAGAAAATGAGGTTGTGGGGGTTCGATCCCACATCCTCTCAATTCCATTGAGCAAAAAATGAAGATAAAAACAAAGGGAAAAATAAAATGAAGGTGTTGGGGCTCGATCTTGGGTCCCCAAGCCGTGTGGACCAAAATAAAATAAATGGAAAATGTAAGTGTTTTCCAAGGGATTCGAAATCGGGTTCCCTTGCCCAAATTCCGTATTGATACATAAGTCATACGTGAATTAAATGTTCAAGAATAATGTCGCCTACTTAGATCAAAATCGAGATCTTGGCATACATACAAGATGCATAAGTCTTGTACCACATAATCTTAGGAAGATATGAATCACTTAAACGAACTATGAATGAAGCCTCATGGCTTGTATGTATAGACCCATAAGTCTAGCATACGTTTAAAAATAAGTGAACCTAAGATGTATGTAATGAAATGATGTAACCCTAGAAGGGTTAAGTATGAGTGTAAAACACACTAAATGGCCAAATGCATTGGCATACGATGAAATGAATATTATGTAATGAAATGATGAAACCCTAGAAGGGTTAAGTAAGAGTGTGAAACACACAAATGGCCAAGTGCATTGGCATATGATGAAATGAACATTCATGTAAAAAGGGGTGAGTAATTATGAAGAGCAAATGTGCTAATGTAAATGAATGTGGTGACAACATGATAAGAGGCTAATGTGAAAGATGAGAGCAATCTCAAAAGAGCCTAAGTAAATGTTACCAAAACGTACTCACCTATGAGAGTGTAAAGTTAATGAAGAGACCAGTCTCTAGGAACACTCTAATGAAAGTATTGAGAATAATGTATACTTAATACTAATGATGAGATGAGAAATCATCTATTGAGCTATGATGTCCTCACACTAGAAGCCAGCTTCCATGACGTATGAGTTGAATGAAATAAAACTTTATACTAAGCACCGATAGACTAGCTATGAGTGGTGATGCCTTCTTTCGGGAAGGGCGGAGGTTCACGTAACTCTCATGAGATGAGACTGTCAGGCATGACGGGTATGGGTCTCCTTATATCTCCTAGTCTTCGAACCTATACTGCCAATATAGGGATCTGGCGGGGTTCAATTCCCATGTACGCTAGCATGTTTTGGGTCACTTTGGCCGGTAATTCCACCTCTTTTAGGTGTGGGGGAGACATTGGATTTCATGATGCTCACATGATCTATGTCGATTAAAGTTAAAGTTCCCAATGAATGAATGAGGCCACCCTCAAATGATGCACATAATGAAATGAACGATACTAAAGGTGTTAGGATAGGATAATCAAGAGGTGAGCTAGACTCAAGTAATGACACTAGGTTATTCTTGATCATTGCACAGCAAACTCGATGAGAGTATTAAACTACATCCTAGGTATAACTGGTGTTTACACTAGCTTATGAATGAATGAAATGAAGTACGTATGAATGAATGAAGCAGACTCTGTGTTTGCTAAATAAGACTCCCTAGTTGAGGTCCCATATGTTGAGCCCTCATTTTGGGAAGTATTAATGTTAAGTCCATGATTCAAAGGTCTCATGGCATATGAATGAATGATATGAAAGATGTTATGTGCTATAGGCAATATGATATGTTCTATGTGTAAGATGTTATGTGATGTGTGAAATATGATAAGTATGATGATGCATGTTACTCTCATGGCATGACTTTCCTAATCCAAATTTGGAAAGCTCACTGACTTTCCTAATCCAAATTTGGAAAGCTCACTAACTTTCCTAATCCCAATTTGGCAAGTCCACTGACTTGACTTTCCATAATCATGTTGTTAGGAAAGAGCTATTCTTACTCATGCATGTACTTGGTGTGTGCTTGCATATACCCATACTTAGTACAAGTGTGTACTAATCCCATACAACTCTATATTTTTAGGTGCAGGCACAGGTGGACGCTAGAGCTTAAAGGTTGACGTTGCAGCTATCCGGACGTGGAGCTTTCATCCGGACTTGGTAGGCCCTCATGCTTTCGAGGATGTCTACCGTTACTATCTAGCTTAGACGTAGGCTTTAGCTAGTGGAGTATGTTCAACTAGTGTTTCTTTCCGTTTTTATTTCAGACATTGTATTGGTGCCATTTTGGCAATTATACATTTAATGCAGTATTGAACTATTTTTTTCAGTTGATAATCTCAATGTTAGATGGTTGATGGTGAATATTATGAATGTAAATAGAATGACCTTTATGCATGTTAAGAAACAAAAATTTTCAAATTTTCTGCTAAAATTAACCTAGATGAAGTAAGAATGATGTAAGTAGGCTTGTCTGCGACCTCTGAGAGGTCAACGACGCCGGTCTCGTCTGGGGTCTACACTCCGGTCGTGACAAAGTTGGTATCAGAGCACTAGGTTAAATTCCAAGGATAATAAGTTCACATCAACCACATTGAGTAGTTTCTAAGTCATGGTAGTGAAGTGCACCATTATCCTGAATTTGAGACTGCATGATGCATAGGAAAATTTCCCTTCTTCTACTTTTTATCGTGCTATTTAGAGCTTTGACACTTTGTGTCATTCTAAGTATCTAACTTCCTTCTTGTGTGCGCGCGTAGAATAATACACACAAGAATTAGGATGGCCAAGTGGTCTAAGGCGCCAGACTCAAGATCTGGCCTTCCCAAGAAGGGGCAGTGATAGAAATGCCCAGCGTGAACGAAAGACATTTGATAAGAGTGGTTGTTCGCATGGAGGTGAGTGCATGGTAGGTTCAAAAGCCTGCTATGAGTATTGATGAAGAGGAGAAGGCTAAGTTGACTGCTTACTAGCTCAAGGAGATGGCTTAGGTATGGATTACTTCATAAATGCTAGACTACCATAGACTATCGAAACAAGGTAGTAAGGTTAAGTTTCCGAATAAGTTAGAGTTAAAATGAATTCATGTTTGCATGTCATGTTGCTGTTTTTGTATAGCGTGGACATGATTTTTGTGTTGCATGAGTTGTGAGATGCATCAAGTTAAGTGCGATTGAGAAGGAACTTCCTCAATCCCAAATATGAAGCTTCAGATAAGCTTGAGTAATATGCATTATCTAGAGTAAGTGTGAAACAGAAATTCACAAAGAGTAAAGTCTCAAGTATGTTAAGATATCTTCGAAAATCACCCTCTTTATTTTAAAATGATGTGTAGTGTCATTCGGGGACGAATGTTCCTAAGGGGGGGGGGGATAATGTAACAACCCTAAAAATGACTATTCTAAGTAATGTCTAACGTATCTAGAATGCCTAGATTAGATCGGGTTCAGACGAATTGATGCGCGTAGAACCAGACCTCTGAACCCTTACTACATCCAAGCCAACTAACTTGGGGAGTTAGTTGAGCTTTGAAAGGTTGGGTCCAACCATCTAGGGCTCTCGAATGCGAAGATTTACTGAATGAGTCTTTACCGGACTTAAAAGGGAAAATCATAGTTTTGGAGGGTCTAGGGGTAAAATGGTCTTTTTCCAGGATAAGGGTAGTATCGTAATTACCCTAAATATATAATTAATTATTTAATTAATAAGATGGAGAGCAATTTGGGGAGAGAGGGCCGAAAATTGGCTCTTGAAGTGAAGTCTTGCTCCACCTGGGTTCGAGCCTAGGTGGAAGCAATGAATTAAAGTTGTTTTTATTTAAGTTGATAAATTAATGTAATTAATTAATATTTATTATTTATTAGCTGATTAAATTAAAAGGAAATCAGATTTTTAATATTTAATAAAAACCTTATTTGACTAAGTCCTAAACTAGACTCCTAAGCCTAAGTTAACTCTCTCCTGTCACGCTCATCTCTCTGTCACGTCTCTATCACTCTCATTCACGTTCTCTCTGCCAAAATAACTTCAAAAAATAGTAGGTAAACCAAAGTTCTTCACACTTGAAGAACTCACCACGAAAATATAAGAAAACAAACGTTAATCAATCACGTAGGCAAAGAGAAGGTTTTCCGTCGAGTTTGGTGTTGAACTTTTGGTGTTGGACGTGTGTTTGGAGGAGTTCTTTGGGCAGCAAGTCGAGGTTTGAACGTCAAAAAGGTATGGGTTCTCTTCTCTCTTGGTCCCTTTCCCAAGAGACCCCCTAATGTACAGATGAATCTTTTCCAAAAACTAGGGTTGTTCCCCGTTGCATGTCCCTGTCACTAGCTCCCAATGATTTGTAGGTTGGGTATGTTTGCTGGTAGATATTAAGCGTGTATTTTGTTTTCGTTAAAGAATATGTTCATGAATGTGTGTTAAAAATCGTATGAATGACAACCTATGTGTTCCGAAACTATGTGCATGTGTGTGCAAAAATATGGCAGTGACTAGGTGTTCTCGGGTTAAGGCTAAAAAATTGTGATATTATGGTTGTTATCTTATGTGCATAAATTTATGTAAATCGTGATGTTCATATGAGTTGAAATGTGGCTGATTTGAATGATAATCTCTTGGCTAAACGAATCCATGAAAAATGCACCTAAGAACGTATTAAATGATCTACGAATTACCCTATGAATCTACGTGTAAATGTTGATGAAAGTATGCTGAACATTTTAAAAAAAATTTCCAGATTTAAGAGAGGAATTTCGGTCAAGTTAAGGGGTTTCAAAATGTTGTGAAAAATGAATTAAAACAAGTGAGGTCATGGAGGATTGAACCCGTGACCTCACCATGTTAAAAACCATGAAAATAAAGAAGTAAAAAGGAATGTGGTGAAGGGGATTCGAACCATGGTCTTGGCTGGAAAATAAGCTATGAAAAATAAGAAATGAGAGGAGTGGGATTCGAACCCACAACCTCTTAGACAACTTAAGGAAAAATGTAAAGAAAAGAAATGTTAGGTGTGGGAATAAAACCCACGACCTCTAGGCGGTAAAGGAGAAAGCAAAAATGAAAAGAAAAGGAATGTGAGGCGTGGGAATCGAACCCACGACCTCTTAGGCAGATTTAAAGGGAATTAAAAATGGAAATAAAAGAAATGTGAGGCATGGGAATTTAACCCACGACCTCTAGGCAGTAGATGAGAATTACAAGAAAAATAAAATGAGGCTGTGGGGGTTTGATCCAACAACCTCATGGTCAATGCGAAATAGTCAAGGAGAAATAAAAAAAATAAAATAAAAGGGGCTGTGGGGGTTCGAACCCACAAACCCTAGGCCAAGGGAGAGAGTGTTTAAAGAAAAGAAATTAAAAGAAAATGAGGTTGTGGGGGTTCGATCCCACATCCTCTCATTCCCATTGAGCGAAAAATGAAGAGAAAAACTAAGGGAAAAATAAAATGAAGGTGTTGGGGCTCGATCTTGGGTCCCCAAGCCGTGTGGACCAAAATAAAATAAATGGAAAATGTAAGTGTTGTCCAAGGGATTCGAAATCGGGTTCCCTTGCCCAAATTCTGTATTGATACATAAGTCATACATGAATTAAATGTTCAAGAATAATGCCGCCTACTTAGATCGAAATCGAGATCTTGGCATACATACAATATGCATATGTCTTGTACCATAAAATCTTAGGAAGATATGAATCACTTAAATGAACTATGAATGAAGCCTCATGGCTTGTATGTATAGACCCATAAGTCTAGCATACGTTTAAAAATAAGTGAACCTAAGATGTATGTAATGAAATGATGTAACCCTAGAAGGGTTAAGTATGAGTGTAAAACACACTAAATGGCCAAATTCATTGTCATACGATGAAATGAATATTATGTAATGAAATGATGAAACCCTAGAAGGGTTAAGTAAGAGTGTGAAACACACAAATGTCCAAGTGCATTGGCATATGATGAAATGAACATTCACGTAAAAAAGGGTAAGTAATTATGAAGAGCAAACGTGCTAATGTTAATGAATGTGGTGACAACATGATAAGAGGCTAATGTGAAAGATGAGAGCAATCTCAAAAGAGCCTAAGTAAATTAGTGCTAATTTTAGGTGCAGGCACATGTGGACGCTAGAGC
Organism: Solanum sitiens; assembly: GCA_016801875.1. Taxonomy (NCBI): domain Eukaryota; kingdom Viridiplantae; phylum Streptophyta; class Magnoliopsida; order Solanales; family Solanaceae; genus Solanum; species Solanum sitiens. Next base: position 112,443 of record JABWTJ010000841.1, read on the forward strand.
TTACAGGTTGACGTTGCAGCTATCCGGACGTGGAGCTTTCATCCGGACTTGGTAGGCCCTCATGCTTTCGAGGATGTCTACCGTTACTATCTAGCTTAGATGTAGGCTTTAGCTAGTGGAATGTTCCACTAGTGTTTCTTTCCATTTTTATTTCAGACATTGTATTGGTGCATTTTGGCAATTATACATTTAATCCAGTATTGAACTATTTCTTTCAGTTGATAATCTTAATGTTAGATGGTTGATGGTGAACATTATGAATGTAAATAGAATGACCTTTATGCATGTTAAGAAACAAAAAGTTTCAAATTTTCCGCTAAAATTAACCTAGATGAAGTAAGAATGACGTAAGTAGGCTTGTCTGCGACCTCTGAGAGGTCAATGACGCCGATCTCGTCTGAGGTCTACACTCCGGTCGTGACAAATTCCTAGTTAATTCCAACACTCTAATCTACATCTAAACATTATGAAATCATCCATAAACATGAGATCATGATCCTTGAATCCATAATTCAATTCTAGGGAAGTTAAGATCAAAGTGAAAGAAGTTAAGAAGAAAGTCAAAGTAAGTTTTAAAGCATTCAAGAGTCTTAAACAAACATTTTAACTTTGTTTTAAGGCTCAAGCTACAAGTTGAGCAAAGAGTATTGAGTTAAGTTCTCAAAAGCTATAAGGAAACTAAGTATTCCCTAAGAGTTAATTCAAGTTAAGCAAAGAGTATCAAGTTGAGTTCACTTCTCAAGAGTTATAAGGAACTAAGTAGTCCCTAAGAGATTAAAAATGTTTTCAAACTTTTGATAAAGAGAGGAAGCTAGACTTCCACAGAGCCTTTGGCTAGTTTTAAAAAAAGGGAAACTATGATTTCCAAGAGAGCTTCTAGAGCTGAGTTTGAGCAATTACCTCAAACCAGAGAAGAAGTTATTTTAAAAACATATGAGCTTAGTATTTTAGGAGTAGTATTGAGCACCGATATGGGGTCACGAGTTCATATTAACTCAAGTCTCCATAAACCATGTAGCCAACATGGACAGGAGAAGGATCATACTTTCTACATGATTCCTTAATGCTTTTTAGCATAGACTAGTGGATCCACTTAGTAGTTTATGTTCTATACTGACGACAAAGCACAAAGCAGTCCTTTTGCAATGCGAGGTAATACGTTGTACCATCACTTAGGCTCATAGTGATGGTTGTCGGTTAGAGAATCTCCCACAGAAACAATATTACTTTCATATATAAGTACAACTGAGTTTATTATTGTTTTATGTTTAAGGAACTAAGTGTTTACACTGTTGTACAAACTTTCTATATATTGCATGTGTCTTTATTGCTTTATGTTGAGTTGTTATCTCATGAGTTGAGCAGAGCCAATGTAAGTTCATTCTTAATCCTTTCAAGTTGTATAGTTTTTGTTTAGCATTCCAACTCGCATGGTCGTACATTCAATGTACTGATATCAGTTGGACTGCATCGTCTTATGATGTAGACATTGGTAACCAAGATCAGCACGCAATGCTTCGTAGATCCAGTTTGAGTATCCAGAGTCAGTGGTGAGCCTCTTTGCATCCCGGAGGGCACATATTTATTTCTTATCAGTCTTTCCTTTTATAGGATATTGTGGGGTCTGTCCCAATATCAATCCTAGTATTATAGAGGCTTCATAGACAGTCATACAATTCAGTTTTGAGTCTCTTTTATCTTATATTTCATATGTTCAAGTGTTGAGACTTATGTGCCATTTTGGCCAAAACAGTTATTTAAATTTATTTTATGAGAATGCTTCCAACTCTATATCTGAGATAAGTAAAGTCTTCTGCTGAGTTAAGTAAGCCAGGCCAAGGATTCGCTCAAGGCCAACAATGGTCGTTTGGGGCTTGCCACGTCTAGGAGGTTGGCTCCGGGCCTGACAAACTTGGTATCGGAGCATAGAGTTCAAGAGTAATAGGGAGTTTTTGAAGTCGTGTCTGTAGAGTCTTAGTCATTGGTGTGAAGCGCTCCACATATATGATTAGGAGGCTACAATATTTAGGAATTTCTCACGTCTTTTATATTCCTTTTCATGCGTTAGAGTTTATCTCTAAAAGTCTCCCTCTAATTCATGCTTGCGCGTGTTTCAGATATATATGCCTCCAAGAAAAGCAGCAAAAGGTCGTCCAGCCAGAAGAAATGTTGAGGAACCATAGGTACCTAAGGCACCAAATGTGAAACCTCAAGGAGAAGTCACCAATGCTGAATTTCGTGAAGCTATTCGGATGCTAAGCCAAGCGGTGACTAACCAAGTCGAGCAGCAGAGAGGATCTCAACAAGAAGAGGCTGACACCTCGAGGACTCTTGAATCTTGAGAATGAATCCTCCCTGTTTCACCAGTTTCACAAGAAGAGTTTAAGAAGGTGTTGAATGTGATGCATGTTGTTGATGTTGAGGGGTTGAGTTATCTGCATAATAACTGAAGAGTGTAGCTAGAACCTGGTTTGATCAATGAAAAGATAGAAGAGCCGAGGATGCACCACATCCAAGTTAGGCTTGCTTTAAAGAAGCCTTCTTGGGGTGTTTCCTTCCCCGAGAATTGAAAGAGGCAAAGGTACAAGAGTTTATTACCGTAAAACAGGACTCCTTGAGTGTTCATGAGTATGGGTTGAAGTTCACCTAACTGTATCGCTATGCTCCTGAGATGGTTAAGGATATAAGGAGCAGGATGAGCTTGTTTGTCACTGGTTAGGGTCGTGCTTCAAGCAAAGAAGATACGACTGCAATGTTGATTGGCGACATGGACATATCCAGGCTAATGGTGTATGTGCAGCAAGTTGAATAGGAAAATTTGAGGGACAGAGGGGAGAACAGAATCAAGAAGGGTAAGAATGGAAATGAGTCTAGGCAACAGAAAAGTGGTTCGAGTCGGCCACAATTTCAGAAGCAGAAGGGGCATGCCTCATCATCTGCTAGTGGACCTGCGCCAAGAAACATAGGTGAGTATAATGGCCAGAATTCGCAGAACTACAAGGCTAAACCAGCCCAATCCCAAGGTAGTGTGGCAGAAGGTTGTAGTTGGGCTCCTGCTTGTGGTAGGTGTAGTCGAAACCACACCGGTAAGTATTGTGATGGACAGTCGGGTTGCTTTAAGTATGGTCAAGAGGAACACTACATGAAAGTTTGTCTTAAGAATAAGCAAGAAGCTGGAAATCCAGGAAATAGAGCCCAATCTTCATCAATTGCTCCACCAGACAGGGCTTCACCGAGAGGAGCCACTTCCGGTACTGGCGGAGGGGCATCTCGTCTCTATGCAATCATTAGCCTCTAAGAGCGTGAGAACTCTACAGATGTTGTTACGGGTATGATCAAAGTATTTACTTTTGATGTTTATGCTTTGTTAGACCCAAGAGAAAGTTTATCTTTTGTAACTTGTAACTCATTATGTTGCAAATCAGTTTGAGATTCTTCCAGAAAAACTTTGTGAATCCTTCTGTATTTCTACACCTGTTGGGGAGTCTATTCTAACGAAAAGAGTCTATCGTGATTGTCATGTTTCCATCAATCGCAAGAACACCATGGATGGTCTAGTAGAGTTAGACGTGGTATATTTTGATGTCATTCTAGGTATGGACTGACTTCATGCCTGTTATGCGTCAATAAATTCTAGAACTCGAGTTTTCAAGTTTCAAATTCCTAATGAACCAGTCATAGAGTTGACTACTAGTTCAGCAGTGCCTAAGGATCATTCCATTTTGTACCTAAAGGCGAGAAAGTTAGTTTCAAAGGGTTGTATCTATCAATTAGTCTGAGTTAACGACTCAACTGTACAGGTACCTTCCCTTCCGTCAGTTCCTATAATAAAAGAGTTTCCAGAAGTCTTTCTTGATGATCTACCCGGAGTCCCTCCTGAAAGAGAGATAGACTTCGACATAGAAATCATCCCAGATACTTGTCCTATCTATATTCCGCCATATATAATGGCACCAACAGAGTTAAAAGAGCTAAAAGAACAATTAAAAGATTTGTTAGATAAAGGTTTCATTCGACCAAGTGTCTCACATTGGGGTGCTCCGATCTTGTTTGTAAGGAAGAATGATGGCTCCCTTAGAATGTGTATAGGCTACCGCCAATTGAATAAGGTGACCATCAAGAATAAGTACCCTCTTCCAAGGATAGATATTTTTTCTATCAACTTCAAGGTGCTTCTTGTTTTTCCAAGATTGACCTCAGATCAGGCTATCATCAGTTAGTTGAAAGTTAGGAAATGTGATATTCCAAAGACAACTTTTAGAACAATATATGGGCACTATGAGTTTTGGTTATGTCCATTGGCTTGACGAATGCACCTGCAACATTCATGGATCTTATGAACAGATTTTTCAAACCTTATTTAGACCTGTTTTCATCGTTTTCATTGATGAAATACTAATTTATTTGAAGAATCAAGAAGATTATGATAGTGACCCCAGGATAGTTCTTCATACTTTGAGAGATAAAGAGTTATATGACAAGTTCTCCAAGTGTGAGTTCTGACTTAAGTCTGTGGCATTATTAGTCCACATAGTTTCTGGTGATTGGATTAGAGTTGACACCCAAAAGATAGAAGCAGTTCAAAGTTGGCCTAGACCTACGTCTCCAACAGATATAAGGAGTTTCTTGGGTTTGGCTGGCTATGATAGGAGATTTGTTGAAGGGTTTTCATCTATCTCATCTCCTTTGACCAAGTTAACTCAGAAGACAATCAAGTTTCAATGGTCTAAAGCTTGTGAGAAAAGCTTCCAGGAATTGAAAAAGAGATTGACTACCGCTCTAATTTACTCAAGGTTTTGTGGTGTACTATGATGCATCGAGGGTTGACTTGGGTTGTGTGTTGATGCAGAATGGCAAGGTTATAGCTTATGCCTCCAGACATTCGAAGGTTTATGAGAAGAGTTATCCAACTCATGAGTTAGAACTGGCTGCAGTAGTTTTTGCTTTGAAGATATGGTATCACTAGTTGTATGGTGTTCATGTCGACATATTCACTGATCACAAGAGCCTCCAATATGTGTTCACTCAGAAAGAGCTCAATCTCAGACAGAGAAGGTGGTTGGAATTACTCAAGCATTATGACATGAGTATTCTTTACTATCCAGGTAAAGCTAACGTGGTTGCTGATGCTTTAAGCAGGTTATCCATGAGATGTACTTCCTATGTTGAAGAAGGAAAGTGGGAGTTAGCTAAAGATGTGCACAGACTTGCACGTTTGGGATTCAGACTTATGGATTCCACAGAAAGAGGAATAGTGGTGACCAATGGGGCTGAGTCATCATTAGTGTCAGAGTTGAAAGAAAAGCAAGACCAAGAACCCATTTTACTTGACTTGAAGGCAAATGTTCATAATCAAAGAGTATTAGCTATTGTAAAAGGGGGAGATGGTGTGTTGAAGTATCAAAGTAGGTTATGTGTACCTAGGGTAGATGAACTCCAAGAAAGGATCATGGAGGAAGCCCATAGCTTCAGGATTTCCATCCATCCGGGTTCCACAAAGATGTACCGCGATTTGAGAGAGGTATATTGGTGGTAAGGCATGAAGTTTGGCATTGCTGAGTTTGTTGCCAAGTGCCCAAATTGCCAACAAGTGAAAGTAGAACACCAAAGGCCCGGAGGGTTGGCTCAGACTATAGAACTTCCGGAATGGAAGTGGGAGATGATTAATATGGACTTCATCATAGGCTTTCCAAGATCTTGTAGGCAACATGATTCTATTTGGGTGATTGTCGATAGAATGACAAAGTCAGCCCATTTCTTGCCGGTAAAGATTACCTATTCGGCCTAGGATTATGCTAAGTTGTACCTTCAAGAAGTGTTAAGACTCCATTGAGTTCCGGTCTCCATTATATCATATAGGGGTCCACAATTTACTGCACAGTTCTGGAAATCTTTCCAGAAAGGTTTGGGTTTGAAGGTGAACTTGAGCACTGCTTTTCATCCTCAGACGGATGCGCAAGCAAAACGTACTATCCAGACCTTAGAAGATATGTTGAGTGCTTGTGTGATCGACTTCAAAGAAAGTTGGGATGATCACATACCTCTCATTGAGTTCGCTTACAACAACAGTTACCATTCTAACATCCAAATGGCTCCATATGAAGCTCTTTATGGGAGAAGATGCAAATATCCTATTGGGTGGTTCAAAGTTTGTGAAGTAGGGTTGATAGCCAGATCTAGTTCACCAAGCTATGGAGAAGGTGAAAGTGATTCAAGAGAGATTGAAAACGACACAGAGTCGCCAAAAGTCCTACACAGATGTTAGGAGAAGGGCGTTAGAGTTGAAGGTGGATGATTGGGTGTAACTTAAGGTTTCACCCATGAAGGGTGTTATGAGGTTTTACAAGAAGGATAAACTTAGTCCGCGGTATATTGGTCCTTACAGAATCTCCAAGAGAGTGGGCAATGTAGCTTATGAGTTGGAGCTACCCCAAGAGTTAGCGATGATTCATCCGGTATTCCATATTTCTATGTTGAAGAAGTGCTTGGGTGATCCTTCATTATTCATTCCAACTGAGTATGTTGGGTGTTTTATCGAAAAATAGGAAAATATAAGTTTTCGACTTTTTAGAGTCGCCACTTAATTTTTGAGAAAAATCAAGAAAAACTATATTTTTCAAAGGACTTAACAGACAAATCATTTGAAAACTTTAAAGGGGTTCGGGGATTCCTATTTATATTTTAGGAAGGTGTTAGGCACCTAAAATATTCGCTAATGCGATTATCCAACAACTAAATTTATTTGGTTAAAACTTGACTTAATAAAAATTTGCTTAAAGTTCCTTTGAAAATTAGCTTATTGACTAAGTGAGAATTATTTGAAGTTGTTTACAAAAAGGAAATATTTAATTTTACTATTTAAGTAAGAATTGGTTTGCAAATTTATTTATTTTTAGAATCCATTTGAGATTAATTTTGAGTCAATAAAACATTTAACGGCGTTTGCGGGGATTTGGATTCATTAACCCTAAGACTAGCGATAATTAATCAACAAGTAATTGAGCAAATAAAGAGAGATATAAAGCGAGAGAGAGAAAGAGAATTGGGTCCAAATCCGGGTTTTCTGTCCGCCTTGACCGGAAATTTGGACGCACCTGCCTTGGGGTTTTGACCCATTTATCTTTGTACCTGTCCTAATCTAATAATCTAACTCTGATGATTTAATACATCACATGACAAGGGCTTAGGCCCAAAATAACAAAACACAAAGAAAACAATAAATAAATGGGCCTCCTTTGGCCCAACTTCTTTGAATCTTCCGATTTCTTGGCTTGCTTTGATCTTCTTCAACTTCATAAAATCTGTACGCCGAATACATAACCGGCTAACTCGAATGAAAGAGTATTGAGCCACTTCATCTCCCCCGAAATGTAAAGGGAAGATTATGGGAGCTCGTAGTGAACTCGGATGAATTTTTCATGCAACAAAATGATGGCAGAAATCAGTATACATAAAAAATAAAACATATGAGATATAATTTAGACAAAAACATGATTCAATTGAAAAGGAAGACACTTGAAAATCAAAATTAAGAACAAAATTATTTCAACTACTGGACCCGAGGTGACAGATAACTTAAGAAAGACATAACTAAATCAACTTAACGAATATAAAAATAGGTAAGCAAATATATAGATAAACGAACAACACTAGAGTATTTAATTAACGAGCACATGCTTATGAACGATAAAATCTAAGGAATCATTTAAAGGAAAAGGGAAGGATCAAGCTTATCCTTAGCTAATTAAACAACAATAATTCAAAATGCCATACAAAATGCGGCACAATCAACAAGCTATGCACCTCATGCTATGTATACAAGAGAAAAGGAAAAAGAGATATATCTATAGCCTAAATGCATCTAATTCATCATGCTTAAAGAACAAGAAACTTTAAAGATAGCAGCATGCAGAATCACTTTAGGACGAATTGCCGTTATTTTTCTAACACCTAAATATGGCAAAAGGCAGTAGCGAAAAACTATGCAAAATAAATGACATGCTCAAGATATTGATATTTTTAAATCAAGACAGTGGTGGAATTTACCACTGAAATAAGGGATAGATGACTTTGGTAGAACTAGGCATTTCAATAATATCATTAACGCATGCTATCAAAATTGAAAACGAACAACTTAAGATATCAAGAAGACCTCGCTGCTACTCGATAATACAAGAGTTGAAACAAGATAAACAGGCAACTCAAAATAAACAGAGAGGTGACGAAACACTTGACTATATTTTTTTTGTTAACGAAATTCAGACACTACCATAAGACAAACATTCTACTATTGCATCAACCAAGTTAGACCTTAAAGATATTTAAGAGTCGATAACAAATATTAACTAACGATGAATAGTAAAAGAACGAGCACTCAAAGATAGAAGGAAACAGGTCAACATGGAATCAGTAACAAATTTGATTCGGCAAATACAAATAATCATAAAAAAAAACTTCTAGAAACTCTTGACATCATGAGCAGTTGAAACTTAAGCAAATCAAATCTCCAGGTAACGATGAAAGCATGAATTCTAGGACATAATAAACTAACATGCTGATTTTGGAGACTGAAAATAAAGACTTGACCTTGATAACGACTCTATGAAATAACCAAATGGATAATTGAAACAAATAGCAACAGTGAGAAGCATGAACTTGAAACAAACAACAAACGAAAAGGAAAACCATCAACATCCAGAAAAAAGAAAACTAAACACGATCCACAATAAGCAGCAAGTGGAAGCATTCCCCAGCATTATCATATAAACAGTAAGCATTTTGAGAATCAGTCGAAGATACATTATTAGCAAGACATATTTTGATCAGAATGAGTATTACTAGAAAGCATAAAAAAAAACTTTCTGTAGACGAATAATCATGAACTAAGACGAACGGGACCCTTTTGGTAAAGAGGAGACGGACCAACAAACCATCTCATTTTCATACTAAATAAAGCCCCAAATGAAAGAGCAAGAATCCAAAGTGTGTTTACCTTGTGGGGTGAAGAGAACTTATACTTAGACGAGAAGGAGAGACGATCTTCACGCAAGAAACTCAGAACACGAGTAACCACACAAACCCGGATAGAAACTCAAATCAAGCAACAATTCTGTCTTCCTCTTTCCTTTTCTTTTCGAAATGTGTTTTGTAAGTATTTAGTATGTTTTTTTTTCAAAATGTTTTTATCTTGAATACTTTTCCAAGCTCTCTTGGTATTTTTGCTACCCGAAGATACCAAAATTTCTTCTTAGTTTTTACAGAAGAAAGCTCTGAACACACAAAAAAAAAATCCCGAAAAAGAGAGCCCCCTCAACAGTGGAGAAAGAGGGGATTAAATAGGGGGAATTAGGGTTCGATCGGAAGGAAAAGGGCTGGAAAATTGAATATCCAGGCCCACCCAAGTTTGGATTTCAGCCTCCAAATCTTATCCAAAACTGAAGGAATATGGAGATTTGGAACCCAAAATTCGTCAAATCCCAACGGGAGGGAGGCAAGGTGGACGCTCCAGATGAAACCAGTGTCCTTGCTTGGCGAAGTGTATCCATCTCACGACTGCAATGACGAACAAGGACGAATCTCGCAGGGCTGTCGCAGAGAAAAATGGGCTAAAATCGCGGAAAAGGCTGTTCCAAATCGCACCCGCCTGGAAGGAGACGAGTCGCGTGGGATTTGCAACGTTGCTGCTTCACGCGTTTTCCAGGATCTTCATCGCTGCTGGAATCATCGCGCGGTTTCTGGGTTTTTCCCCATTAGCGCGTGAAGGAGAAAGCTGGAGTCGGGTCGGGAAGGAAGATAGGTTGGGTAAAAAGGGAATTTGGGCTGTTGGGATATTGCTGGGAGCTGAAGGTGTTGGGCTGGGATTAAAATTCTTTACAAGGATGGGAATTGGGTTGGGAAATCAAAATTGGTCCTGGGGTAGGTTGGATGGGCTGCTGAATTGGGATTGGGGAATAATTAGAAAAGAAAGTCCAACACCAAAATCTTTTGGGGTGGGCTTAAAAAGGGAAATCAATTCAGCCAAATGAATTCAATTCATCAATTACGCTAAAGCTCGAATAAGATGAATTAATTAAAAATTAATCGACAAGCTTCTTACGATTAACAAAATAAAATAATTAATTTGGTTACAAAATAATTAACTAAAACGAAAAACACCATATAGCTACATAGCTAACCAAATATTTATAAAAAACAAAGTATATTATTTTATTATTATTATTATTATTATTATTATTATTTAAAAAAAATCAATTGTTTTAAATTGTTTAAACTCGAGAAGCTCGGTAATTAAACTATCGAGTAGGGTCAAAATTTGGGTGTCAACAACTATCCCTAATTTTACTTGCGATTGATGCAAGAAATCTGAGGAAAATAAAATTGACCAAGCCAATTTTGACCGACCTCATCTTCATCTTTTAGGAAAGGGATTTTGGTATGAACTTTAGGAGTTATGGCCGAACCCCGGAAATGGGTTTCCTACATATCTCAGGCTACATGAGAATTCAGGCCACTTGTAGTTTAATACGCTTGATTTGACACACGATTTTGAAATAATTCAAAATCCACCCCAATACCAAATTATGAAAGTACCAAGATGCTCGAGAATAAGATTCGAGAGCGAATGTTGGAATACAGCCGAGTTTTCGACTTTGGGCTCGCCTACATATCCTTAAAGCTTAGGAATCAGGCTGCTTGTAGTTCGACTCAATTGGTTGAAAAGGAAATTCATTATGCCAGATAACCTTTGGTTTGGGATAAGTGACAAATTAAAACGAGTATGAAAAAGAGGCCTGTAACCTCTTAGCCATGAATGTGGTGCACTTCACACCCATAATCAAGAACTTACACGGACATAATTTCCAGAGCTCTTGGCACATTATCACTTAGATTGGAAACTTGCTTCCAGTAGACCGAAACTCCGGATGAGAAACCAAAACTGAGAAAAACCCACATGCCTTCAGATAGGGGTGTGGTTTGATTGTGGTAGAAGTCGCTCCTCTGCTCGCGTCCAAAGAGTTTGACACTCCTCTTTGGACTATGTCCCAGTTCGCTGCTGAGAAAAAATTCCACGTCGTGCTGCATCCTTTTTGATATCGTCCGCACCTGTGGTTTTGGTTTTTGGGGAGAATTCATCCTTTAGGATGCTCTCGACAAGACTGAGATGAAACTCATTAGTATAAAATTGCAATTCAAATGGGATATAGTGTCTTTTACCGTGTCGACACTTAATTGCTTTCCTCGACATTTGATGTCAACTCAATCGGTTTGACGTAAAGCAAATAAAGCTTATGTCTTATGTTTGCAATGTAATCTTCAATGTACTCTTCATTTGTTGTCGAAATAAATAAAACTGATGCAGTGTTGATATTTCTCTTTGTTGTTTTCGATGATTCTCTTGGCATTCACTCTTGCCAAATAAAGATGCAGTTGATGTTAAGGGGTAAATATTTCCCTTGAGATGCACTACTCCTTCTCTGGCAGTGCATGATCTCTTGCTGGGCATGAATATCTTCTCGCGATGAGTGATTTCTTGCGGGGTATGAAATCTTCCCGCGATGCATATATCTTGCGAGGTATGAATATCTTCTCGACATGCATAATTTCTACGAGGCATGAAATCTTCTCGCGATGCATGAATATGCTTTGAGGCATGAATATTGACTCGCGATGCATGAATATTGACTCGCGATGCATGACCTTTCGTGATGCATGAATATTGACTCGCGATGCGTGATCTTCCGTGATGCATGAATATTGACTCGAGATGCATAATCTTCCGCGATGCATGAATATTAACTCGCGATGCATGGTCTTCCGCGATGCATGAATATTGACTCGCGATGCATGATCTTTCGCGATGCATGAATATTGACTCGCGATGCATGGTCTTCCTCGATGCATGAATATTGACTCGCGATGCATGATCTTCCGCGATGCATGGATATTAACTCTTGATGTCATCCCTGGTACCGAATGAAGATAGTGCTTCAATTGAGCAACACAGTGATCTTCTGGGTGCCTTCTGGATAATTATATCGTCTCAATTGATGATAACGGTAAAATGACTTCCAGATAGTCGACAATAAAATAAATGACCCCTCTGGGTATTGTATCATCTTGATCAACAATAAAATAAATGACCCCTCCGGGTAGTGTATAATATCATATCTGACATTATGATGCAGATGAGGTCTTTTTCGGAAACCGTAAACTCTTTCTTGAGTTTTCGCTTGACTCATCTTTGAATCTAGTTGGACGTTCCTTAGACTTCACTTTGCTGAGAATTGAAATAACGTAACGCTCCCAAGTGTTGGATATGTGCAATACAAAATAATTCCTGCAACCACAGAAAAATCGTAGATTGTGGGGAAGAGCTTTTCTACCCCCTTGACTTCCCATATTCGTCAATCGGGGAAGTTTGATGATTTCTGAGCAATACTATAAATCTGCATCCACAAGAATCGTTAGTTTTAAAATGAACTGATCTGTTAATTCTTCAGTTGTCTGCTCCCTGTCCTGCTATCTCCAGTTGATTTCCCGATATCCCGACCCTTGTTGGATAAGACAAAATATTTTATGCCAAAACAAATGAAACATAAAAGGAAAACCTTTAAGAAATAGATTTTCGAGAAGTAGTATTATGAAAAGGGTCACTGCCAAGTGTCATGTCACGTCAGTCTTAGTGAACTTCTTTGAGTTTGATGCTTGGAGGTATATTTGATTATTCGATGGGGAGTATTGAGAGTCTCTCTAGGCTGTCGATAAACCTATGTTGAAATTTTGAGGCCATCCTCAAAATTTCTGTCCCAGTTACAGGTTTTGGTTTATCTTCAACTGTCGGTAAGTAAATCATGGAATTTTTGAGATCTTCTCAAAAATTCTATCCCAATTGCAAATCTCAAAACCTTTTCGATGTTGACTTGCTGAGGAAGAATCTTCTTCTTGTGAATTTTTGAGTCCCTCTCAAAAATTCTGTCCCAGTTTCTATTGTAAAGAGGAATAGAAATCTGACGGGAAATATGACCGAACCCTTGTGGCGCCTACGTATCCCGTTGAGGCAGGAATCAGGTCAAACGTAGTTCCCCCTCAAAGGTGACAACAATAAGAAATTTACAAAGAAAACCAACCGAGGCCGACATAGGCCGCCTACGTATCTCATTCTTGAGAATTCAAGTCGAACGTAGTTCAAATACAAAGAAATATTAAAAGAGATAAACGGGGTCACCGAGGCCGACATAGGACGCCTACGTATCTCATTCTCGAGAATTCAGGTCAGACGTAGTTCATTACAAGAGGGATAAAATATTAAACAAAGTAAATACAAGCAAATAGAACGAGTACAAGAAAATAACAGAAATGCAAATCGAAGCTTCACACATAGTATGTCTTGACAGCATCTGAGTTGATCAGTTTCGGCCATGCGGTGCCATCCATCTCCAATAGGAGCAAAGCCACTCCAGATAATACTTTGCGAACCATATAGGGCCCTTGCCAATTTGGTGCGAATTTTTCTTTGTATTCATCTTGATGAGGAAAAATGCGTTTAAGGACCAACTGACCGATTTCAAAAATCCTAGCTCTCACTCTTTTGTGAAAAGCACGAATCATTCTGTGTCGATATAGTTAACCATGACAAACGGCAACCATTCTCTTCTCATTGATCAAGGTTAACTGATCAATCCGCTTGCTGACCCATTCAGCATTACTCAACTCAACTTCTTGGATGATTCTCAAGGATGGTATCTCGACTTCAGCAGGTATGACTGCTTCTGTTCCATATACCAACAAATATGGAGTTGCTCCAATCGATGTTCTGACCGTCGTTCGATAACCCAATAAAGCATATGAAAACATCTCATGCCAACCTCGGTGATTGTCAATCATTTTCATCAAAATCTTTTTGATGTTCTTGTTGGCGGCCTCTACAGCTCCATTCATTTGAGGACGATAAGCGGTCGAGTTTCGGTGAGTAATCTTAAATTGCTCACATATCTCTCTCATTAGGTGATTATTGAGATTTGCACCATTATCAGTAATGATCGATTCTGGTACTCCGAACCTGCATATCAGATTATTTCGAACGAAATTAGCTACAACTTTCTTGGTTACCGACTTGTATGAAGCTTCTTCCACTCACTTGGTGAAATAGTCAATGGTAACCAAAAATAAATTTGTGTCCATTACAAGCGGATGGCTCTATCGGACCGATGACATCCATGCCCCAAGCTACAAACGGCCAAGGTGAACTCATAGCATTGAGTTCGTGAGGCGGCACTCGGATTAAATCGCCATGTACTTGACATTTATGACATTTCTGCACAAACTTGCAACAATCATTCTCCATAGTCATCCAGAAATAATCGGCTCGCAGGATCTTCCTTGCCAAAGTGAGCCCGTTCATATGCGTACCACAAACTCCAGCGTGTATCTGTTCAATAAGTTTCGCAGCTTCCACAACATTGACACATCTGAGAAGACCCAAATTTGGAGTGCTCCTATAAAGGATTTCTCCACTTAGAAAGAAGTTGAGAGCCATACGGCGTATTGACTTCTTCTGGTTGGATATAGCATCTTCAGGATAGGTACCGGACTCCAAATACTTCTTTATATCAAAATATCATGGCAAACCGTCCGGTTCTGCTTCAACATGGGAACAATGGACTGGATGTTCTTTCAGCTCTATATCTAAAGGATCGATATAATCAGTATCTGGATGTTTAATCATTGACACAATGGTGGCAAGAGCATCAGCTAACTCATTTTGTACTCTCGGAGTATGTCTGAACTCGATCTTACGAAATCTTTTGCATAGCTTCTGTACATACTGCACGTAAGGTATAATCTTCGGGTTCTTCACGGCCCACTCTCCTTGAACCTGATGAATCAACAAATCTGAATCTCCAATAACCAACAACTCGTGGACACTCATGTCAATGGCCATTTTTAAACCAAGGATACAAGCTTCATACTCATCCATGTTGTTCGTGCAATTAAATCGGAGATTAGCTGCCATGGGGTAGTGCTGACCAGATTCTGACACTAAAACCGCTCCGATACCTTTTCCTTGGTGATTTGCCGCTCCATCAAAGAATAACCTCCAACCGGGATATGCTTCAGAAATATCTTCACCCACAAATGACACTTCTTCATCGTGAAAATAAGTCTTGAGCGGCTCATACTTCTCATTAACAGGATTTTCTGCAAGATGATCAGCCAAGGCCTATGCCTTTATTGCCTTCTGAGTCACGTACACAATATCAAATTCACTCAACAGCATTTGCCACTTAGCTAACTTTCCGATCGGCATCGCCTTCTAGAAAATATACTTCAATGGGTCCATTCTAGAAATGAGATATGTAGTATATGAAGACAAATAATGTCTCAACTTCTGGGCAAACCAAGTCAAAGCACAACACGTTCTCTCCAACAGAGTGTATCGAGACTCGTATAGAGTAAACTTCTTGCTTATGTAATAGATAGCCCTTTCCTTCTTTCGTGTCTCATCGTGTTGACCGAGTACGCATCTGAATGCACTATCTAAGACAGACAAATACAGCAACAAAGGACTCCCTTCTCGCGGAGGAACCAATACCGATGGATTTGATAAATAGTTCTTGATAGCATCGAAAGCAGTCTGACACTCTTCAGTCCACTTTGTCGGAGCGTCTTTCTTCAACAGCTTGAAAATAGGCTCACACACCACGGTTGATTGAGCTATGAATCGACTGATGTAGTTCAACCTCCCTAAGAAACTCATTACCTTTTTTCTCATCTTCGGCGGAGGTAACTCTTGAATTGCTTTAATCTTGGAAGGATCGAGCTCAATACCCCTTCTGCTAACTATAAATCCCAACAAGTTTCTGGCTGGAACTCCAAAAGCGCATTGGCGAGATTTAACTTCAAGTTGTAACAACGTAAACAATCAAAGAACTTCTTCAATTGTGTTAAGTGATTCGAACTCTCGCGGAACTTGATTATGACGTCGTCTACGTACACCTCAATCTCTTTATGAATCATATAATGAAATATGGTCATCATAAGCCTCATATAAGTAGCACCAGCATTCTTGAGACCAAATGGCATCACCCTGTAATGATATACACCCCAAGGTATAATAAAATCTTTCTTTTCTGCATCTTCTTTGTCATCAAAATCTGATGATAACCTGTGTAGCAATCCACAAACTACTGCATTTCATGCTTAGCACAGTTATCAATCAGAATATGGATGTTTGGCAACGAAAAATTATCCTTCAGACTGGACTTGTTGAGATCTCTGTAGTCGACACAAATCCTGATTTTCCCGTCTTTCTGGGCGACCGGAACAATATTGGCCAACCAAGTTGGATATTGTGTCACCTCCACCAATCGAGACTCTATCTGCTTGGTAATTTCTTCTTTAATCTTTAAACTCAACTCAGGCTTGAATTTCCGAGTTTTCTGCTTCACCGGACTGACCCTGGATTAATCAGCAATTTGTGAGACAAAACATTGGTACTCAGCCCTAGCATGTCGCTGACTTCCCAGACAAACACATCAATGTATTCAGTGAGTAAATGTATTAGATCCTTCCTCTGAGCTTCATTCAAGTGAATGATGATTTGTCCCTCTTTGACACACTCTTGGTCTCCCAGATTTACAGTTTCAGTTTTCTCTAAATTCGGCTTGTACTGATTTTCAAACTGCAGAAATTATTTAGCAACATATTTCGGTACCTCACTTTCCTCTTCGTAATCATCAACCTCATCATCACCTGTCTCAGTTTGTTCGTTCAGCTCGTGACATGACACGACATTGGTAGGTTTAAAACTTATATTACTGAAACCATAAATAGACAAAGTTAGCCAAGTAAAGTATAGCAAATAAGTAAATAAACCAAATTTAAATAAAAGAGGCTTTCATTCAAAATGGGAAATAATGCAAACTTTGGCTATGGCAAAGGGCCATGTTGTCTTTTTCAAACATCACGAGGGAATTTTAAAATTCAAGCAATTAATAAAAATGCAAAATGGTGGGTCTCGGGCCTCTTCCGGACTACCACCGATTTAAATATGCATAAATTATGCCCTTCTACCAAGGAGTTCGGGGAATCAGGATCGGCGTGGAGGTCCAATTCTGCAACATCTCCGCAGGCTCAGCATCACGGATACCTGCTAGCTCGACCTCTTCCTCAATAACAACATCGATCTCCTCGAAAAGGCCATAGATTTCTTCCCCAATGTCGTCAGGCTCGACGTACTCTCGGATCGGGAATGATTGATATAGATAAGGGATTGGCTTAGCCAATGCTTGATCATTCTTCTTCTTTGTCTTCATATCATCATCGGTGGGGACGTACCCCAAACCATATGTTGGTCCTTTGACGGGGACCAGAATAGGCTCAATAATTCCTTGGGAATTTCTTCCCAATCTAAAACCTGGTTCAAAACCATTCCGCAACATCACAGTGGCTATCATCTTGTACACGGCAGGCATATGAGGCTGTGGGGCCAAGTCCTCACCGGTGGCATTTACCAGCTCCACCGTATAGAAATCGGTACCTCGAGACACTTCATCGATAATTGGCGCCTGTCTGCCGGAGTGACTACCTTCACCATGAATAACCAGCTCTTCATTCTTCCAAACGAGTTTCATCATCTGATGAAGGTTAGAAGGCACAACTCCAGCCATATGAATAAAAGGCCTTCCCAGAAGAAGGTTATAGCTGGTGTCAATATTCAAGACTTGGAACTGTGCGCTGAATTTTGCCAAACCCATTTGAATAACCAGATTTACTGCTCCTAACTTATCTATTTGAACCCCATCAAAGGCTCTTACATTGACTTGGTTTTGTTCCAGCTTCCCCAAATCAAAGCGTAACTGCCTCAATGTTTACAATGGGAAAATATTCAGACCAGATCCATAATCCACCAAGACGCGATTTATGAACTTCTCGCGGCATACGATAGTGATGTACATCGCCTTGTTGTGTGACCTCCCTTCAAAAGGCAGCTCATCATCGCAAAAGCTAATCGGATGTCTTCGGATGACTTGGTTGATCATAGCGGCCACATTATCGCTACTTGTGCCCACGGGCACATATGTATCATCAAGAGCTTTCATCAAGGCCTGCCTGTGCAACTGTGAGCTCATCAATAGGGCCCACACAAAAAATCTGGGATGGAGTCTTTTCCAAATGCTTAATAATAGAATAGTCTTTTGGCTGCATCTTTCTCCTGAATTCCTCCGCTTCGCCTTCGCTTATCGGCCTTTTCCCCTGATCCTTCTTCTGTCCTCCAAGATCTAACTCTTTAGGAGTATAACACCTCCCAGAACGGGTCAGACCCTGAGCGGCAGCAGTTTCAACTATAAATTTTGGCCTGACAAGAGTTTCTGATGGCACCAAGGCAACAGCCTTTGCAGGTGTCAGGATAACGAACTCTTTTTTCTTTTTGATGCTCAACGAAACCACTGACCTTTCCAACTCATCATGAACGATTGGAGTTATCATTTTTGTCACGCACCAATCATCATTTGTCTCTATCATATTAACATTTCCGCCTCCATAATTCGGCAAAGGGTTGGTGTTGACATTAGGCACAGCTGGTTGTAGAGAGACCACCTCTTGGTCGATTAGATCCTGGTTTTGTGCTTGAGGTTGATACAGTCCTTAGTATCATGTCCAACACTGTTAGAATGATAAGCACATCTTTGATCAGGCTAATAGAACTTAGAACTTGTATCCACCGGTTTGGGCCTCACTGGGTGGATATATCCGGCCGCAGCCAGTCGCTCGTACAACTTTTTTTTGCTTTCGGCGAGCGCACTGAAGTTCCTCGAAGGCTTTTTCTCAAATTTAGGTCGAGGTGGCTCGTAACTGCCTTGTAGAGGAGGCATCTGTTGATAATTTCTGTTGTTGGGACGGGGAGCTTGATTTCTGGGATATGGATTTGTTTGGTAGTTTGTCGCTGGAGCTTGGTAATTCGGAGGGAAATTTGGTATAGTTGAGCTTGGACTTGATAGACAGGAGGAGGTGCTCTGTAGCTCGACTGCACGTTAGCACAGTTGGGAGCAACACCTTGATAATGAGGAGACAAAATTTGGTAAAGTGGAGGATGATTTTGGTAAGTGGGAGATGGATTTTGGTTATTTCGAGGTGAATTTTGGTAGAATGGAGGAGGATTTTAGTAGACTGGAAGAGGATTATTTGTCTGACTAGCTTGGTAGGAGTTTAGAGAGAATCGAGAACGACCTTGGGATGATGATGATCTTTTAGGGTTTTTTCTCCCCTCATACGAAACAACGACAATGTCCTCTCTCTTCTTCTTTAACAACCCTGAAGATCCGGGCGACACGGCTACACGGGCTATCTTTCCAAATTTTAAACCATCTTTAATAGTTTCGCCGATCTTGACTATCTCGGCAAACTTTGCTCCAACGAGAAACCTAATTCTGTCATAATACTAAGGCTCTTGCACCCGCACAAACACTTCGACAATTTCCTTTTTAGACATAGACGGTCTCACCCTCGCCACTTATTTTCTCCACCTATAGGCAAACTCCCTATAGCTCTCGGTCAATTTCTGCTTTATCTTCTCCAAAGAGTATCGATCAGGAACGATTTGTACATTGTAAGCAAATCGATCAATAAAATCTTTGGTCAATGCATTCCAACTGGGCCATTGTCTGGTTTCATGCGAGGTGAACCATTCAACAGCTTCTCCCCACAGGCTTCGGCTGAAGAGCCGCATCAATAGAGCTTCATCCCTACCAACTCTAACAAGTTGGTCGCAGTAGGCTCTCAGATGATCCATAGGGTTCCCCACTCCTCCGAAAGTATCAAATTTTAGAATGTCGAACCCCTCTGGAAGGTTCAGATTTGGATGAATACACGTATCTTCATAACTAAGACCGGCGATGTCAGGGACACATTGGAGCTCTTTCATGGCTTTCTTGATCTCCTTTTTTTATGTCCACTTTTGCCTCTTCCTTGACCCTCCATTCTCTTTCCTGTTCCTCGTAATGGTCCAACTCAGAACCGTGCACGTCGTGCTCAACAGGGACGAGAATCTGGAAAGTGGTTCTTTTAAGTAAGGGTGGAGCTACGGAAGGACTCTGGGCGTTTTGGGCGGCTTGGTAATTTTGGGGATAAGTCTGAGAATTGGTATTCTGATTTAAGTGGTGGTGGGATGTTTGGGGATTAAAAGTGTTCTGATTTGGATTTTGACTTTTGTTTTGCGGTGGTGGAGCAGATTGAGGTTGGGTATTTTGAGGATGAGATGGTATTTGGGAATGGTTATTCTGAGGAGGTGGTGGAGTTTGGTAAGAGGCGAAAGCATATTGCGGATTTTGGGTAGTTGGGTCTACAACTGAGGGATTCTGAGCAGCGGTACGCCTTGAGCTAGATCCATGTTCGAGAAAGGGAAGTAGATAGGAGGCCTTCCATCTGCAACATTAACATTATACCCTGGTGGAGGCAAATCCTGCCTTCTCTGCATCTCTACCCTCATCTTTGCAATCTGTTGCATCAACTATAGAATCAACTCTTTTGATCCTCTACGGTGGGTTGAGCCACTACAACATCAGTGAGACCTACTTCTTCATTATTTTCTCCCATAATCGTCTTTCCTTGATCAGAATTTTGCCCTGGGAAGGAATCTACGGGACCTTTTGATCTGGTGAAGTAAGGATGATCTGCCAGCTTAATCAACACAACACAGATCAGTTCAAAATACCTGAGGAGGAAAACAACTCAAAGGCAGATTTGTCAGTTTGGATTCAAAATACAAAATACATAATATCACACATAGAGCAGATAAACACACAAGTTGCTATGTTTGAGGAATATCTTCAACCCACGAGTAAGGACGAAACAGATTTTTTAACAAGCAGGAGTTTGCTTTTTTTTTTTTTAGTTTGACACTATCTCAGAAAGGCTAAACCACGTTAAGCTATAGTCTTCTTGTAGATGTTCTTCGATGTCCGTTGATCTAGTCTCCATATTTCCTTGTAGCATAGAAAAAGGGGAAACGAAAATTTTTAATGATAGGGGCCGAGCCTTGAAAGGCTGCCTACGTATCTCACAAGGAGAATTCAGGCCCAACGTAGTTCGAGTTCAAAAGGAAATATTTTCATTCGTTCATTCATTGCTATTACAAGATAATTGAAAGGCAACAACAGAGCTTTAAAGATAAAATGATGACTACATCTTAGTCATTCTTCTTTTCGTCCGCCACATTAGTCACGAGGAACAAACTCGACTCGAATCTTTCCCATGTTGATGAGGGATTCGAGGTTGTAGCGAAATCCAAGACACCTTAAAAGGCTATGTTCTATGGTGTCATGATAAGCACAAGGTTTGAAGACTTCTCCCCCAATGGGATCGAGACCTCTGTCATCATCGTGGAGGGAGGCTAAAACCCCATTCTTAACCAACTCCATGTAGATATGTAACATAGATTCTTTGAACGGGGTGAAGTAATGGCAAACAAATTGAGTGCGCTCAATTGGCTCTGACGGATTGTAAGTGAGAACGGTATTATACCCACATGTGCGGGATATCCCCAACGTCGATCTGGTGGCAAATACTCATTTTGGGTTGCACGCACTCTATAGTGTGTCCTCGTTGATTTGGATGGAAGGCACACACTTTCGAATAGTTTTCTTGCTCAAAAAATGAAAATCACCCTTCCTCAGGTGCCCATCCAAGATGATCATATAAAAAAGCGCAAGTCATGACCCCCGCACCCACACGGTGTATCGGCTCGTAGGCCGGAAGAGTGATCCATCTGTCTCCTCCTCTCAGACGGCCTAGAAATAGAGGCTTGTAGACGATTTCCTCGTCAACGTCTTCGCCAATCGCTCCAGGATGAGTGTCATCTGGACCACCACTAGCCTCTTGCTCGCGGATAGAGTATTTTCCGCGCATTTTCTGAAGTTTGTCTATCATGTTATGGTGGAATGCCTTGTTCTTCTTCCTTCCGCCATTTCTGCTGTAAGATCTTCATCCAGTGCTGCATTTCTGGCTAACAGAATGGCGGTTTCCGACTCTATCCTCACCTCTCTCGCTTCCCTTTCTTGCACCTTCAGTCGAAGCATGTCTAATTTCTCACTCAAGTCTTCTGTCTCCATCTCAACGTCTTGCTTCCTCTTCATCTTTGATGTCAGATCCTCATCCAGCGTCACAGTTGTAGCTTTGTAGACTGATGTGGCAACTTCGACCCTGAGTCTTTCTTCTCTGACCTCCTGGATTTCACGTGTGATTTGTTCTATCTTTCTCTGCAACTCTTCTCCTGTAAGCTCTCTCTTGATACTCGTACCCTTTCCCATAGCAGTGATTTGATTTTCCTGAGGCAGTAGAGTAACGTTTTAGGATTTGTGGTATGGGAGGTGTTTTTTGAGTGAGAAACTTAAGACTCCGAAAATTTTGGTCGGACATTTTATAATAGTGACTTGTTTGTATATTTTGGAAAATTCTGAATAAGAGCGGGTTTCCGATATTCCAATTCACAGTAACACAACACATATGCAGTTAAATAACACATATATCGCGTCCTAATCATACATGTGACCCTTTTGTATCAAGGGTAGGCCTAGCGAATTTGAAGGATGTATTGCATCATTTGAAACATATTGTTGCACTCCCAAAAATAAACTTTACTTAAAATCATAACGTCTGTTACATAATTTCAATCAAAATGAGGTACATTAACAGGGAGGGGGAATATAATGCGAATACAGATAGAAAACAATCCCACACAGGGGAGTTAGAAGGTTGATGGCTCTGCTCCTCCTCTGGCTTTCTCTACTTCTTCGCGGATGATGCACTTGCTTGTTAACATGTACGGCTCAGCGAACACAGCTTTGGAAGATGTCGGCACGACTTGTAGAGTGTTCATCAGCTCGTCCAGGGTTGCATCCAAATGCATCAGACAAGCCCTTGCATCGGCTAGCTGTTGTGACATCACAGCCAAAAACCTCTGACTTTCTAACTCTCGGGACTGGTATTCTTGCTCCCTTCGCTGAAATTCTTGCTCCCTTTGCTGAAATTCTTGCTCCCTTCGGTCCTATTCTTGTTGAAAATGGTATGCATGGATCTGAAGCCTTGTCTGTACGTCTTCAATTTCTTGACCTGCGCGTGGTGTTGGGTTCACTACACTACACAGATCATTCTGCAACCATGTCTTGTATTCGTCGACATACCCAGCTTCACATCTGTTTTCAGCCATACCCCATTTCATGTTGACACGTCCAACCCATTCTTGGAGGATGATCTTGGCGAAAGGTATTTTGCCGCTCCCGCTGTAATCAACAACAAAAGAGCTAGCATACCCTTGGGCGGGTATGATTTGTGTCCTACCAAATTGCCGCATTACCCTAGCTGGGTTGTAGGGTTGCAATCTTCTGATGCCGGGAAGGATTAAAAATGGAAGTTTGGCCCCTTGCGCTGATATCCTCTTTGACATGAAATTTGGCAATATCCACTATATATCTCTTTCTCTTAGATCATAAAATACCCTCGCCCACGCATCACTGGTAGTATGAATTGGGAATCTGCGGATGCTTAGGTAGAATTCATAATTATCAAGGGGACTCGTCTGGCTCGGTTTGGCCAACTCTTGTGGCTGGGCACCGTCCCTTTGGCAGAGATGCTCAGTCATCCACCATTGAAGCAATATGTTGCAGCCTTGGAAAAATGGGAACCCATTTTTACACAAGCTCAAGGATCGATAAATGTCGGCCAAAATGACAAGGGAAAACTGCAGTATTTCTTTTCTTCTTGTTTTCTACCAATTCATCTGAAGATGGCGTCTACTACCATCACGACCCGGGTGTCGATCTCCTTTCCTTCATCCTTAGGGAACACCATAGTTCCTAAAAGGCATGCAGAGAAAGCAATAGTCTGAGTTTGCCTCCAGGTGCTGTGGTTATGGATTTAAAATAGCTGTCGTGCCCCCATCTCTTGAAAAATCTTATTAGTGGTATATCGTGGTTTTCCAACCAGTTTGCATTCACCAGCAACAACATGTTTTTCAATTCTTCACTAGTTGGCCTATCTGGCAGAAGGATATGATGATCGGGAAATTTTTTCCTCTTGCCACATGTTCCGATAGAGTCCAGACAATCCTTAATTTCTTTGAGTGTCGGTGTTATTTTGATATCTCCAAATCTAAAAACCAACTTTTTATCATCCCATAACCGAGTGATAACCTCAATAAACGTGGGTCAAACCTTGAAGTCCATTATCGAAGGTAAGTGACCCAGGTGAATCGAGATTTCTCTCTTTTGACAATCTTTGAGGTTGTCCCACCATACATGGAGAATGTCTGGCGTCTTGGTGACCATGTTGAAATGGAGGAACTGACTCGACAACTATAAAAATATACAACTAGTTAATTGTCACCCCCCACGATACAACAAACAGTTAAACACGCAATACATCCTTTAGATTTAACACACAAATATGATCGTCCTATCGAGCCGTGGGCTCTTTAGACTCAAGGCGGTCTTTCTAATGGGCCCAACACTCCTTGGGTGTTGAGTCGTCTTAGGCCAATGCGCTATTTTTTGGAATTAGGTTTCACTCTATCTTAGTTTAACTAGGGGTGAGTTGTATTTAGAGTGGAAAAGGTAACCCAAGCGGACTACTTAGGCTGGGACAGTTAACGATCATTGACTATCAAGTAGCCAACTACACTCGTCAGGGTGTCCCGAGAAAATTTTGGTTAACGAACAACTGCGAACCCGCATAATCGTCCTTTAAGTGGATATGAAAATAATCGTTGTTTGACGGAAGATGTTATGTCATGAATGCAACAGTTTAATAAAGCGATAAATAAACAGATAAATAGTTAACTCATATAGCCAAAACACGTTAGTTTTAAGGTTAGAATCCTCCAAATATCCCCAGCGGAGTCGCCATTTCTATTTTATTGAAAAATAGGAAAATATAAGATTTTGACTTTTTAGAGTCGCCACTTAATTTTTGAGAAAAATCAAGAAAACCTGTATTTTTCAAAAGACTTAACAGACAAATCATTTGAAAACTTTAAAGGGGTTCGGGGATTCCTATTTATATTTTAGGAAGGTGTTAGGCACCTAAAATATTCGCTAATGCGATTATCCAACAACTAAATTTATTTGGTTAAAACTTGACTTAATAAAAATTTGCTTAAAGTTCCTTTGAAAATTAGCTTATTGACTAAGTGAGAATTATTTGAAGTTGTTTACAAAAAGGAAATATTTAATTTTACTATTTAAGTAAGAATTGGTTTGCAAATTTATTTATTTTTAGAATCCATTTGAAATTAATTTTGAGTCGATAAAACATTTAACGGCGTTTGCGGGGATTTGGATTCATTAACCCTAAGACTAGCGATAATTAATCAACAAGTAATTAAGCAAATAAAGAGAGATATAAAGCGAGAGAGAGAAAGAGAATTGGGTCCAAATCTGGTTTTCTGTCTGCTTTGACCGGAAATTTGGACCCACCTTCCTTGGGTTCTTGACCCATTTATCTTTGTACCTGTCCTAATCTAATAATCTAACTCTAATGATCTAATACATCACATGACAAGGGCTTAGGCCCAAAATAACAAAACACAAAGAAAACAATAAATAAATGGGCCTCCTTTGGCCCAACTTCTTTGAATCTTTCGATTTCTTGGCTTGCTTTGATCTTCTTCAACTTCATAAAATCTGTATGCCGAATACATAATCGTCTGACTCGAATGAAAGAGTATTGAGCCACTTTGGCTCCCCCGAAATGCAAAGGGAAGATTATGGGAGCTCGTAATGAACTCGGATGAATTTTTCATGCAACAAAATGATGGCAGAAATCAGTATACATAAAAAATAAAACATATGAGATATAATTTAGAAAAAACATGATTCAATTGAAAAGGAAGACACTTGAAAATCAAAAATTAAGAACAAAATTATTTCAACTACTGGACCCGAGGTGACAGATAACTTGAGAAACACATAACTAAATCAACTTAACGAATATAAAAATAGGTAAGCAAATATATGGATAAACGAACAACACTAGAGTATTTAATTAACGAGCACATGCTTATGAACGATAAAATCTAAGGAATCATTTAAAGGAAAAGGGAAGGATCAAGCTTATCCTTAGCTAATTAAACAACAGTAATTCAAAATGCCATACAAAACGGCACAATCAACAAGCTATGCACCTTATGCTATGTATACAAGAGAAAAGGAAGAAGAGATATATCTGTAGCCTAAATGCATCTAATTCATCATTCTTAAAGAACAAGAAACTTTAAAGATAGCAGCATGCAGAATCACTTTAGGACGAATTGCCGTTATTTTTCTAACACCTAAATATGGCAAAAGGCAGTAGCAAAAAACTATGCAAAATAAATGACATGCTCAAGATATTGATATTTTCAAATCAAGACAATGGTGGAATTTACCACTGAAATAAGGGATAAATGACTTTGGTAGAACTAGGCATTTCAATAATATCATTAACGCATGCTATCAAAATTGAAAACGAACAACTTAAGATATCAAGAAGACCTCGCTGCTACTCGGTCATACAAGAGTTGAAACAAGATAAACAGGCAACTCAAAATAAATAGAGAGGTGACAGAACACTTGACTATATTTTTTTGTTAAAGAAATTCAGACACTACCATAAGACAAACATTCTACTGTTGCATCAACCAAATTAGACCTTAAAGATATTTAAGAGTCGATAACAAATATTAGCTCACGACGAATAGGAAAAGAACGAGCACTCAAAGATAGAAGGAAACAGGTCAACATTGAATCAATAACAAATTTGATTCGGCAAATACAAATAATCATAAAAAAAACTGCTAGAAACTCTGACATTATGAGCACTTGAAACTTAAACAAATCAAATATCCAGGTAACGATGTTGAAAGCATGAATTCTAGGACATAATAAACTAACATGCTAATTTTGGAGACTGAAAATAAAGGCTTGACCTTGATAATGACTCTATGAAACAACCAAATGGATAGTTGAAACGAATAGCAACAGTGAGAAGCATGAACTTGAAACAAACAACAAACGAAAAGGAAAACCATCAACATCCATAAACAAGAAAACTAAACACGATCCACAATAAGCAGCAAGTGGAAGCATTCCCCAGCATTTTATCAGTCGAAGATAAATAGTTAGCATTTTGAGAATCAGTCGAAGATACATTATTAGCAAGACATATTTTGATCAGAATGAGTATTACTAGAAAGCATAAAAAAACCTTTCTGTAGACGAAAAATCATGAACTAAGACGAACGGGACCCTTTTCATAAAGAGGAGACGGACCAACAAACCATCTCATTTTCATACTAAATAAAGCCCCAAATAAAAGAGCAAGAATCCAAAGGGTGTTTACCTTGTGGGATGCAGCGAACTCAGACTTAGACGAGCAGGAGCGACGATTCTTCACGCAAGAAACTCAGAACACGAGTAACCACACAAACCCGGATAGAAACTCAAATCAAACAACGATTTTGTCTTCCTCTTTCCTTTTCTTTTTAGAAATGTGTTTTGTAAGTATTTAGTATTTTTTTTTCGAAATGTGTTTATCTTGAATTTTTTTCCAAGATCTGTTGGTATTTTTGCTACCTGAAGATACCAAAATTTCTTCTTAGTTTTTACAGAAGAAAGCTTTGAACACAAAAACAAATCCCAAAAAAGAGAGCCTCCTCAACAGTGGAGAAAGAGGGGATTAAATAGGGGGAACTAGGGTTCGATCATAAGGAAAAGGGCTGGAAAATTGAATTTCCAGGCCCACCCAAGTTTGGATTTCAGCCTTCAAATCTTATCCAAAACTGAAGGAATATGCGGATTTGATGCCCAAAATTCGTCAAATCCCAACGGGAGGAGGCGAGGTGGACGCTTTAGATGAAACTAGTGTCCTTGGTTGGTGACGTGTATCCATCTCACGACTGCAAGGAGGAATCTCGCAGGGCTGTCGCAGAGAAAAACGGGCTAAAATCGCGGAAAAGGCTGTTCTAGATCGTACCTGCCTGGAAGGAGACAAGTCGCGTGGGATTTGCAACGTTGCTGCTTCACGTATTTACCAGGCTCTTCATCACTACTGGAATCGTCGCGCGGTTTCTAGGTTTTTCCCCATTAGCGCGTGAAGGAGAAAGTTGGAGTCGGGTCGGGAAGGAAGATAGGTTGGGTAAAAAAGGGGATTTGGGCTGTTGGGATATTGCTGGGAGCTGAAGGTGTTGGGCTGGGATTAAAATTCTTTACAAGGATGGGAATTGGGTTGGGAAATAAAAATTGGGCATGGGGTAGCTTGGATGGGATGCTGAATTGGGATTGGGGAATAATTAGAAAAGAAAGTCCAACACCAAAATATTTTGGGGTGGGCTTAAAAAGGGAAACCAATTCAGCCAAATGAATTCAATTCATCAATTAAGCTAAAGCTCGAATAAGATGAATTAATTAAAAATTAATCAACAAGCTTCTTACATTTAACAAAAATAAAATAATTAATTTGGTTACAAAATAATTAACTAAAACGAAAAACACCGTATAGCGAAATGGTTAACCAAATATTTATGAAAAACAAAGTATATATTATTATTATTGTTATTATTGTTTAAAAAAATAAAATAAAAATCAATTGTTTTACATTGTTTAAACTCGAGAAGCTCGATAATTAAACTATCGAGAAGGGTCAAAATTTGGGTGTCAACATTGGGATTAAGGATAGCTTATCCTATGAAGAGATTCCGGTCCAGATTTTTGATAGTCAAGTTTGCAAGTTGAGAACAAAAGAAGTTGCATCAGTCAAGGTCCTTTGGAGGAACCAAGTCATTGAAGAAGCGACTTGGGAAACTGAGTAGGATATGAAGAAGAGATATCCACATCTCTTTGAACCCGAAGAGAATGCAGATCAATGTACTAAATTCTCTTCTTAGCACTTCATAAGACTATGTGTAAGCATATTATTACTTGCTTTTGTTGTTGAGTGCTGAAATGATGTTATTACCCTTAGCTTAGTGAAAGAATTCTCACTCGAGGACGAATGTTCCCAACGGAGATATATTGTAACATCTCGTAATTCGAAATAACTATGAATAAGATAAGAAACAAAAAATAATCACTTTTGGAAAGAAAGGGAAAATTCTGGAAAATTGCCTTAGTTTAAAAAGTGAGTTTTGGTCATTTTAAAAAGGCCACAACTTCTAGATCAGGAGGAGCTAGGGTAAGTTCTTTATGTGGTTGGAAATTTCTTGGGAAGATCTTTCAACAGTACCAAGTTTTCTTGATTTCGATATCGTATGAGGGAGATATGCCTTTTGGAAGTTTGGCAATTGTACTGAGAAAAGTCCAATCCTGATTTTAGTAAGGTTAAAGAAGTCTTTCCACCCTAGTATTTACTAATTCATTTTATGGGTTTATTAGGGGTAAAACCAAGCTTTAATACAGTTTTAGAAAAGTTGAATACATTTAGGACTTGGGAGAAAAAAAAGAGAAGAGAAGAGGAAGATCAAGAATTCTTCAAGAACGCCTAGATCGTTGAGTGAAATTCGTCGGGAGTGATCCCTATAAGGTATGTGAGATCTTTCTGTGTTGGGTTCTTCCACCCACACACCAACATGTTTAATTCAGCGCAATTAGAGTAGATTGAATGATGAACATTAAAGTTCTTGATAAATAATCGTTGGATTTTGTTGGTTGATTTGTAGTATACCTTTAGTTGTTTGATTTATGTTTCCGGGCTGTTTTACAAGTTTAAACTATTGGTTATTAAGAATATTAGTGATCCTAATTTTTTGGGGAAATTTCCATGGAAGTTTAGGAGGTTAAGAGTTGAAAATCAAAGAAGAAAATTCAGAAATCCCGTCTGACAGGCCCTGGGGCGCCGCGCCAACCAGAGCCCCTCAAGATAGACTATGTCCATCAGGCTCTGGCACGCCGCGCCAGCCAGAGCGCCTGAGGACAGTGTCTTTCCGTCGTGCCCCGCGCCTCTCAGAGTGGCAGGGCCACCTTGAGATCCCATTTCTCCCTCATCTTTTCATACTAGTTCCTAAGTTATGTACCTATAATTCCTAGTTTATTCCAACACTCTAATGTGCATCTAAACATTATGAAATCATCCATAAACATAAGATCATGATCCTTGAATCCATAATTCAATTCAAGGGAAGTTAAGATCAAAGTCAAAGAAGTTATGAAGCAAGTCTAAGTAAGTTCTTAAAGCATTCAAGAGTCTTAAACAAACATTTTAACTTTGTTTTAAGGCTCAAGCTACAAGTTTCAAAGAGTAAATAGTTGAGTTAAATTCTCAAAAGATATAAGGGAACTAAGTATTCCCTAAGAGTTAAGTTTCAAGTTAAGCAAAGAGTATCAAGTTGATTTCACTTCTCAAGAGTTATAATGGAACTAAGTAGTCCCTAAGAGCTTAAAAATGTTTTCAAACTTTCGAGAAAGAGAGGAAGCTAGACTTTCACAGTGCCTTTGGCTAGTTTAATAAAAGGGAAAGTATGATTTCCAAGAGAGCTTTAAAAGCTGAGTTTGAGCAATTACGTCAAACCAGAGAAAAAGTTGTTTTAAAAACATATGAGTTAAGTATTTTGGGAGTAGTATTGACCACCGATATGGGGACGCGAGTTCATATTAACTCAAGTCTCCATAAACCATGTAGCCAACATGGACAAGAGAAGGATCATACTGTTTAGATGATTCCTTAGTGCTTTTTAGCATAGACTAGTGGATTCACTTAGTAATTTAGGTTCTATACTGACGGGAAGGTACAAAGCGGTCCTTTTGCAACGCGAGGTAATACGTTGTACCATCACTTAGGCTTATAGTGATGGTTGTCGGTTAGAGAATCTCCCACATAAACTATATTAGTTTCATATATAAGTACAACTGAGTTTATTACTGTTTTATCTTTAATGAACTAAGTGTTTACACTATTTTACAAACTTTCTATATATTGCATGTGTCTTTATTGCTTTATATTGAGTTGTTATCTCATGATTTGAGCAGAGCCAAGGTAAGTTCATTCTTAATCCTTTCAAGCTGTATAATTGTTGTTTAGCATTCCAACGCGCATACTCGTACATTCAACGTGCTGATGTCAGTTGGCATGTATCATCATATGATTTAGACGCAGGTAACCACGATCATCACGCAACGCTTCGTTTAATGCAGTATTGAACTATTTCTTTCAGTTGATAATCTTAATGTTAGATGGTTGATGGTGAACATTATGAATGTAAATAGAATGACCTTTATGCATGTTAAGAAACAAAAAGTTTCAAATTTTCCGCTAAAATTAACCTAGATGAAGTAAGAATAACGTAAGTAGGCTTGTCTGCGATCTCTGAGAGGTCAACGACCCTGATCTCGTCTGAGGTCTACACTCCGATCGTGACAAATTCCTAGTTAATTCCAACACTCTAATGTACATCTAAACATTATGAAATCATCCATAAACATGAGACCATGATCCTTGAATCCATAATTCAATTCTAGGGAAGTTAAGATCAAAGTGAAAGAAGTTAAGAAGAAAGTCAAAGCAAGTTTTAAAGCACTCAAGAGTCTTAAACAAACATTTTAACTTTGTTTTAAGGCTCAAGCTACAAGTTGAGCAAAGAGTATTGAGTTAAGTTCTCAAAAGCTATAAGGGAACTAAGTATTCCCTAAGAGTTAAATTTCAAGTTAAGCAAAGAGTATCAAGTTGAGTTCACTTCTCAAGAGTTATAAGGGAACTAAGTAGTCCCTAAGAGATTAAAAATATTTTCAAACTTTTGATAAAGAGAGGAAGCTAGACTTCTACAGAGCCTTTGGCTAGTTTTAAAAAAAGGGAAACTATGATTTCCAAGAGAGCTTCTAGAGCTGAGTTTGATCAATTACCTCAAACCAGAGAAGAAGTTGTTTTAAAAACATATGAGCTTAGTATTTTAGGAGTAGTATTGAGCACCGATATGGGGACGCGAGTTCATATTAACTCAAGTCTCCATAAACCATGTAGCCAACATGGACATGAGAAGGATCATACTTCTACATGATTCCTTAATGCTTTTTAACATAGACTGGTGGATCCACTTAGTAGTTTAGGTTCTATACTGACAACTAGGTACAAAGCGGTCCTTTTACAATGCGAGGTAATACGTTGTACCATTACTTAGGCTCATAGTGATGGTTATCGGTTAGAGAATCTCTCACAGAAACTATATTACTTTCATATATAAGTACAACTGAGTTTATTATTGTTTTATGTTTAAGGAACTAAGTGTTTACACTATTGTACAAACTTTCTATATATTGCATGTGTCTTTATTGCTTTATGTTGAGTTGTTATCTCATGAGTTGAGCAGAGCCAATGTAAGTTCATTCTTAATCCTTTCAAGTTGTATAGTTTTTGTTTAGCATTCCAACTCACATTGTCGTACATTCAATGTACTGATGTCACTTGGACTGCATCGTCTTATGATGCAGACGTTGGTAACCAGGATCAACACGCAATGCTTCGTTGATCCATTTTGAGTATCCAGAGTCAGTGGTGAGCCTCCTTGCATCCTGGAGGAGACATATTTATTACTTATCAATCTTTCCTTTTATACGATGTTGTGGGGTCTGTCCCAACATCCATCCTAGTATTATAAAGGCTTCATAGACAGTCATATAGTTTAGTTTGAGTCTCTTTTATCTTATATTTCATATGGTCAAGTGTTGAGACTTAAGTTGGCCAAGACATTATTTAAAGTTATTTTATGAGAATGCTTCCAACTCTATATCTGAGATAAGTAAAGTCTTCCGCTGAGTTAAGTAAGCCAAGACAAGGGTTCGCTCAAGGACAGCAACGGTCATTGGATGTGTCACATCCGGGTTTACCCTCTAGATGTAACCGGCGTCGTCTTCATCTTTGAGGACTAAGACTAGACTCTTAGTTTACATCATTACATTCCTAGGTAAAATTTAGCAGAAAATTTAAAACTATTCATTAATTTTACTTGGAGATTTACCTAGACCACTACATACACATAACATATATATATCGAGTATACGTAGCCCCTTCGTATAGGAAGGTTACATAGCCTTCTACTCTTATTGCACATAAGTATATATATAAGATAGAACATAGTCTTTAAAGATTGTCTCATCTCATAACCATCTAACACGATTAGAAATTTGGGCATAGCCCATACATCAATGTAAAGATAGCCACATATAGGCTTTATACAATTTATACTCAAATGAAAGGATATATAAAGTAAGAGTCTTAGAACTAAAACAACAACATAAGATCAATATTGGCATCGTCCTCGAAAAATGAGGACCTACCCTACTTGGATGATCAAAGGATCCAAGCCTTCTTCAAGTTGCCTTCTAAAATACTTCAACGACCTGAACCTAAAATGTTTGGGAAAAAGGAAGAAATGGGGTTAGTACGCCACTTGTAGTAAGTATGAGACCATATGCACACTTACTTTGAAATTATGCTAAGAAAAAGGACATTTCATAAAGTATGCACTTTCCGTTTAAAATCCTTATGCACATTCAACAAAACCATAGCAATCAATATTGCATATTCCTTAAGTCATAGGCATGTACATTACAAAGACTACAACATCAAGTCTAGTCAAGTCAACCATAAATATCATATAAGTAACTACATACTCAATGTAACTTTATCATCAAGTCATATTAACAATAAGCATGAATAAGAGTACATTTCAACATAACCAAAGCAAGTCAATTACCCATGAATCCCTATCAAGTCAACAAGTGAAATTACCAAGTAAATCCCCAGAACCTTACTCAATCAAGTAACCCAACAAGAATCAGACTGTAACAACCCTAAAAATGACTATGCTAAGTAATGTCTAACGTATCTAGAATGCCTAGATTAGATCGGGTTCACACAAATTGATGCCCGTAGAACCAGACCTCTGAACCTCTACAACAACCAAGCCAACTAACTTGGTGAGTTAGTTGAGCTAGGAAAGGTTGGGTCCAGCCATGTAGGGCACCCAAATATGAAGGTTTACCCGGATGAGTCTTAACCAGACTTAAAAAGGGGTAATCTTAAGTTTGGAGGGTCTAGGGGTAAAATGGTCTTTTCCAGGCTAAGGGTAGTATTTTAATTACCCTAAATATTTAATTAATTAATTAATTAATATGGTGGAGGGGAAATTCGGGTAGAGGTTGCCGAATTTGACCCTTTAAGCAAAATCTAGCTTCACCCGGGTTCGAGCCTTGGTGGAAGCAAGGATTAAATTGATTCAATTTTATTAAGTGAATTAGTTGAATTAATGAATATTTAAAAATCTGATTTAAGTAAGGGAAAAATTAGATTTTTAATATAAAAAAAAAATAATAAAATTAATAAATAATGAGGAGTCCTAGTTTGACTTAGTCTCCACCTAACTCTCCTAATCCTAATGATAATCCCAATCCTCTCATTCTCACGTCTCTCACTCTCATTCTCACATTTTTTATCATTAAAATAACTGAAAATAATAGTTCTTCACTCTTGAAGAACTTACACACAAAAACTCAAACGAAAAACTAAGCTAAAAACGAAAATCAACAACAAGTACTTGACGGGATTGTGCTTGAAGTTTCGGTGGTGAGGCTTGGTTTCATGGTAAATTGGTAGCATTTAAAAAAGTTTTGAACGATATTAAGGTATGGGTTTTCTTCTCTCTTGGTCCCTTTTCCCAAGAGACCCTTAAGGTTCAGTTTAAATCACGATTGAAAGACTAAGGTTGTCCCCGTTGCATGCCCCTGTCATTAGATCCTCTGAACGATTCAAAGCATGCGTTGGTATGTCTTCTGGTAGATAAATGTTAGGTCTGGTTGAGATTATGTGTTGAATGTGTGGTAGTAAATCATGTAAAGGATGAAAAATATATTCCGAAAAAATGTATTAAGTTGACTGTTTTGAGCATGTGTGTGCTGAAAATTTGACTATGTTTGCTGCCTGAAATTTATATGTTAAATGTTGTGTTTTGCGTGTGTAAAAATGCTAAAAACGTGATGTTCATAAAAGGTTAAGGTGCCTGACTGAATGTCACTCAAAATGCTACAAAAAAATCAACAAAAGAATGAGAGAAAAATGGATTGAAAGAGACAAATTTGTAGTCTCGGCCAAAATGACTAATTTTTTTAAAAAAAATTTAAAAATTGTGAGGTCATTGGGAATTGAACCCAAGACCTCACCAAATGTAAATTACATAAAAAATTCATAAAAAAATGAAAGGAAAAATAAATGTGGAGAGTGGGGATTGAACCCCCAACTCTTGAATGGATGAGAGAGTTAGGAGAAAAATAAAGCAAAAAAATAAATGTGGAGAGTGGGGATTGAACCCCCAACCTCTTGAATGGATGAGAGAGTTAGGAGAAAAATAAAGGATAAAAATAAATGTGGAGAGTGGGGATTGAATCCCCAACCTCTTGAATAGATGAGAGAGTTAGGAGAAAAATAAAGGAGAAAAATAAATGTGGAGAGTGGGGATTGAACCCCCAATATCTTGAATGGATGAGAGAGTTAGGAGAAAAATAAATGATAAAAATAAATGTGGAGAGTGGGGATTGAACCCCCAACCTCTTGAATAGATGAGAGAGTTAGTAGTAAAAAAGAAAGGAAATATTATGGGGTTGATGGGGATCGAACTAGGGTCCCCCAAATCTTAAAAATGCAATTATCAAGTTTAAAATAAGATTAAGTGTTGTCCAAGGGATTCAAAATCGGGTTCCCTTTCCCAATTCCGTATTGACAAATAAGTCATACGTAAGTAAATATTTAATGAATGCTGCCTCTAAATATCGAAATCAATATCTTGGCATATCTACAAGATGCATAAGTCTTGTACCACATAATCTTTGGTAAACATGAATCACTTAGACAAACTATGAATAAAGCCTCATGACTTGTATGTGTGGACTCATAAGTGTAGCATACGTTTAAAAGTAAATGAGCATAAGACGTATGTGATGAAATGATGTAATCCTAGAAGGGTTAAGTAAGAGTGTGAAACACACTAAATGGCCAAGTGCATTTGCATATGATGAAATGAATATTCACGTGAAGGGGTGAATAATTATGAAAAGCAAATGTGTTAAAGTTAATGAATGAGGTGACAATATGATAAGAGGCTAATGTGAAAGATGAGAGTAATCTCAAGTGAACCTAAGTAAATGATACCAAAACGTACTCACCTATGAGAGTGTAAAGCTAATGAAGAGACCAGTCTCTATGAACACTCTAATAAAAGTATTGAAGTTAATGCATACTTAATACTAATGATGAGATGAGAAATCATCTAATGAGCTATGATGTCCTCATGCTAGAAGCCAGCTTCCATGATGTATGAGTTGAATGTAATAGAAATTTATACTGAGCACCGATAGGCTAGCTATGAGCGGTGATGCCTTCCTTCGGGAAGGGCGGAGGTTCACGTAACTCTCATAAGATGAGACTGTCCAACATGTCGGGTATGGGTCTCCTTATATCTCCTAGTCTTTGAACCTATACTGCCAATATAGGGATCTAGCAGGGTTCGACTCCCTATATACGCTAGCATGTTTTGGTTCACTTTGGCCGGTGATTCCACCTCTTTTCGGTGTGGGGATTACACACTGGATTTCATGATGCTCACATGATCTATGTCGGATAAGGTTAAAGTTCCCAAAGAAAGAATGAGGCCAGCCTCAAATGATGCACATAATGAAATGAACGATACCAAAGGTGGTAGGATAGGATAATCAATAGGTGAGCTAGACTTAAGTAATGACACTAGGTTATTCTTGGTCCTTGCACAGAAAACCCGATGAGAGTCTTAAACTACATCCTAGGTATGACTAGTGATTGCACTAGTATATGAATGAATGAAAATGAAGTACGTATGAATGAATGAAGCAGACTCTGTGTTTGCTAAAGAAGGCTCCCTAGTTGAGGTCCCATTTGTTGAGCCCTCATTTTGGGAAGTCCTAATGTCAAGTCCATGATTCCAAGGTCTCATGGCATATGAAAGAATGATGTGAACTACGTGATATGATATGTGCAATACGTTATGTGCTGCTTGCAAAATGATAAGTATGATGATGTATGTTACTCTTATGGCATGACTTTCCTAATCCAAATTTGTCAAGTCCACTGACTTGACTTTCCATAAATCATGTTGTTAGGAAAGAGCTATTCTTACTCGTTCTTGGTGTGTGCTTGCATATACCCATACTTAGTACAAGTGTGTACTAATCCCATACAATATCTACTTTTAGGTCCAGGCACAAGTGGACGTTAGAGCTTACAGTACGACATTGCAGCTATCCAGACGTGGAGCATTCATACGGATTTGGTAGGCTCTCATGCTTTCGAGGACGCTTGCCCATTATATTCTAGCTTAGATATAGGTTTGAGTTAGTGGAGTATGTTCCACTAGCTTTTTTTTCTCATCTTATTTCAGTCATTTTATTGGTGCCATTTTGGCAAGTATACACTTAATGCAGTATGGAACTATTTCTTTCATTTGATGATCTTAATATTAGATGGTTGATTGTGAACGTTTATGAGTTTAAGTAGAATGTCTTATATGAATGTTAAGTAACAAAAATTTCAAATTTTCCGCTTAAATTAACCTAGATGAAGTAACGATGACGTATGTAGGCTTGTGTACGACCTCTTAGAGGTCAACGACGTCGATTGCAATTCGGATTCCAGAATCCGAGTCGTGAAAAAGTTGGTATCAGAGCCTTAGGTTAAATTCTGAGGATAATATGTTCACATCAACCATATCGAGTAGTTTCTAAGTCATGGTAGTGAAGTGCACCACTATCCTGAATTAGAGACTGCATGATGCGTAGGAAAATTTCCCTTCTTCTGATCTTATCGTGTCTTCTCTAATGTCTGATTCCTTAGTGTTATGAGCGTATCTAACATCAATTCTAATTTTTTAGAAAATGAACACAAGGAGGAACGCTGGTCGGAGAAGAGGAGAAGCAGCTGCTGGGGGCAACCAAGTTCCTCCCCAGGCCCCAGCTGCTGGAATGGAGATGCATGTTAACCCAGCTGAGTTGACAGATGGAGAAGTGAGGAAAGCCCTGGTACAGATGGCCCAAGCCATCACCTTACAAGCTCAGACTATGACAGCCCAGGCAGAGCAACGAGGTATTCCCAGAGAGAACCCACCTGCCAGCACCATGTCTAACAGGTTAAGGGACATCACGAGGATGAATCCTCCCGTTTACACTGCATCTAAGATTGCTGAGAATCTCGAGGTGGAGTGTAGGGCAACTATGCTGCATGCGAGCATGGACTTTTCCAGGCTCATGGTCCGTGTCCAATAAGTGGAGGAAAACAGGAGGAGGAAGCATACTAGGGCAGGGAACAGGTCAAGGCAAGCTGAGAAGAATTTTTCAAGGAAGAGTAGTACTGAAATTAGGGATAAGCCCAGGTTTAAGAAGGGACTCTCCCACCAAGGGGAGTCATGTTCATCCAAGGGTTGCTATAATAGGGATTATGAGCCAAGAGTTAAGAGAAACAGTGAAATAGATACACCTCAGGAGAGGCTACCTTGTAGGAAGTATGGCAAACTTCATGGAGGAGAGTGTAGGAGGGGCTCTAACGCTTGTTACAGTTGTGACAAATCGGGTCACATGGTGAAGGATTGTCCGAATACGAGAAGTCAAGAACAAGGGAAGGAGACAGTTCAACCTAATGGTCCAAGTGAAGAGGCTCCAAGGAGGCAACGATTCTTCGCACTCAAGTCTAGGGGTACAAGGGAAGGCACTTCTGGTGAAGTCTCGGGTGCTTAGCCTAAATTAGTTTTTCATGTGTATGGTTTTATGAACTAGTATGAAGTTAATATGTTGGAGTCATCATATTGGTTGCTGACCTAGGTGACTTATGTGTTTATTTATGTTGTATGCTTTGATGAGACTAGTTTAGGAAGGAGTTCCTTAGTTTATTAATGCGAAGCTGTTTGTAGGTTTCAAGGATATGCACCAACCTACTAATATGTGAATCAGATATTCACCAATAGAAGGCATTAAATAGCTTAGGTAGGGATTTTCTCCATAAGTGTTATGCTACCATAGACTATCAAACCAGTGTAGTATTTCAGTTGCCAAATTAGATAGGTTATAAATGGGCAGGGCGTGGATCAATCCAACAAAGCCATATAATTTCAAATCTTAAGGCCAACAAGATGTTATCTAAGGGTTAGATATACTCCTCCTAAGGCTGGTTTTGTTTAAGAAACTCTAAGTTTTAGTGCAATAGTCAACTTGGTGTTGTAAGTCCATAATCGTATGAGTAATAATTGCACTCTGTGAGTTAAAATGAATTCATGTTTGCATGTCATTTTGCTGTTTTTGTATAGCGTGGACATGATTTTTGTGTTGCATGAGTTGTGAGGTGCATCAAGTTAAGTGCGATTGAGAATGAAGTTCCTCAATCTCAAATATGAAGCTTCAGATAAGCTTGAGTAACATGCATTATCCAGAGTAAGTGTGAAACAGAAATCACAAAGCGTAAAGTCTCAAGTATGTTAAGATATCTTCGAAAATCACCCTCTTTATTTTAAAATGATGTGTAGTGTCATTCGGGGACGAATGTTCCTAGGGGGGGGGATAACGTAACAACCCTAAAAATGACTATGCTAAGTAATGTCTAACGTATCTAGAATGCCTAGATTAGATCGGGTTCACACGACTTGATGCGCGTAGAACCAGACCTCTGAACCTCTTCAACAACCAAGCCAACTAACTAGGTGAGTTAGTTGAGCTAGGAAAGGTTGGGTCCAGCCATGTTGGGCACCGAATATGAAGGTTTACCCGGATGAGTCTTAACCAGACTTAAAAAGGGGTAATCTTAAGTTTGGAGGGTCTAGGGGTAAAATGGTCTTTTCCAGGCTAAGGGTAGTATTTTAATTACCCTAAATATTTAATTAATTAATTAATTAATATGGTGGAGGGGAAATTCGGGTAGAGGTTGCCGAATTTGACCCTTTAAGCAAAATCTAGCTTCACCCGGGTTCGAGCCTTGGTGAAAGCAAGGATTAAATTGATTTAATTTTATTAGTTGAATTAATGAATATTTAAAAAGCTGATTTATGTAAGGAAAAAATTAGATTTTTAATAAAAAAAAATAATAATAAAATTAATAATAATGAGGAGTCCTAGTTTGACTTAGTCTCCACCTAACTCTCCTAATCCTAATCATAATCCCAATCCTCTCATTCTCACGTATGTCACTCTCATTCTCACGTTTTTTATCATTAAAATAACTGAAAATAATAGTTCTTCACTCTTGAAGAACTTACACACAAAAACTCAAACGAAAAACTAAGCTAAAAACGAAAATCAACAACAAGTACTTGACGGGATTGTGCTTGAAGTTTCGGTGGTGAGGCTTGGTTTCATGGTAAATTGGCAGCATTTAAAAAAGTTTTGAACAACATTAAGGTATGGGTTTTCTTCTCTCTTGGTCCCTTTTCTCAAGAGACCCTTAAGGTTCAGTTTAAATCACGATTGAAAGACTAAGGTTGTCCCCGTTGCATGCCCCTGTCATTAGATCCTCTGAACGATTCAAAGCATGCGTTGGTATGTCTTTAGGTAGATAAATGTTAGGTCTGGTTGTGATTATGGGTTGAATGTGTGGTAGGAAATCATGTAAAGGATGAAAAATATATTCTTGAAAAATGTACTAAGTTGACTGATTTGAGCGTGTGTGTGCTGAAAATTTGACTATGTTTGCTGCCTGAAATTTATATGTTAAATGTTGTGTTTTGCGTGTGTAAAAATGCTAAAAACGTGATGTTCATAAAAGGTTAAGGTGCCTGACTGAATGTCACTCAAAATGCTACAAAAAAATCAACAACAGAATGAGAGAAAAAAGGATTGAAAAAGACAAATTTGTAGTCTCGGCCAAAATGACTAAATTTTTTTTAAAAAAAATTAAAAATTGTGAGGTCATTGGGAATTGAACCCAAGACCTCACCAAATTTAAATTACATAAAAATCTCATTAAAAAAATGAAAGGAAAAATAAATGTGGAGAGTGGGGATTGAACCCCCAACCTCTTGAATGGATGAGAGAGTTAGGAGAAAAATAAAGGAAAAAAATAAATGAGGAGAGTGGGGATTGAAACCCCAACATCTTGAATGGATGAGAGAGTTAGGAGAAAAGTAAAGGAGAAAAATAAATGTGGAGAGTGGGGATTGAACCCCCAACCTCTTGAATGGATGAGAGATTTAGGAGAAAAAGATAGGAAATATTATGGGGTTGATGGGGATCGAACTAGGGTCCCCCAAATCTGAAAAATGCAATTATCAACTTTAAAATAAGATTAAGTGT
Organism: Solanum sitiens; assembly: GCA_016801875.1. Lineage (NCBI taxonomy): Eukaryota > Viridiplantae > Streptophyta > Magnoliopsida > Solanales > Solanaceae > Solanum > Solanum sitiens. The sequence continues at coordinate 153,752 of JABWTJ010000841.1, forward strand.
TGTCCAAGGGATTCAAAATCGGGTTCCCTTGCCCAATTCCGTATTGACACATAAGTCATATGTAAGTAAATATTTAATAAATGCTGCCTCTAAAGATCGAAATCAATATCTTGGCATATCTACAAGATGCATAAGTCGTGTACCACATAATCTTTGGTAAACATGAATCACTTAGACAAACTATAAATAAAGCCTCATGACTTGTATGTGTGGACTCATAAGTGTAGCATACGTTTAAAAGTAAGTGAGCCTAAGATGTATGTGCTGAAATGATGTAATCCTAGAAGGGTTAAGTAAGAGTGTGAAACACACTAAATGGCCAAGTGCATTTGCATATGATGAAATGAATATTCACGTGAAAGGGTGAATAATTATGAAAAGCAAATGTGTTAAAGTTAATGAATGAGGTGACAATATGATAAGAGGCTAATATGAAAGATGAGAGCAATCTCAAATGAGCCTAAGTAAATGTTACCAAAACGTACTCACCTATGAGAGTGTAAAGCTAATGAAGAGACCAGTCTCTATGAACACTCTAATGAAAGTATTGAAGTTAATGCATACTTAATACTAATGATGAGATGAGAAATCATCTAATGAGCTATGATGTCCTCATGCTAGAAGCCAGCTTCCATGATGTATGAGTTGAATGTAATGGAACTTTATACTGAGCACCGATAGGCTAGCTATGAGCGGTGATGCCTTCCTTCGGGAAGGGCGGAGGTTCACGTAACTCTCATGAGATGAGACTGTCCGGCATTTCTTGTATGGGTCTCCTTATATCTCCTAGTCTTTGAACCTACACTGCTAATATAGGGATCTAGCAGGGTTCGACTCCCTATATACGCTAGCATGTTTTGGTTCACTTTGGCCGGTGATTCCACCTCTTTTTGATGTGGGGATTACACACTGGATTTCATGATGCTCACATGATCTGTGTCGGTTAAGGTTAAAGTTCCCAAAGAAAGAATGAGGCCAGCCTCAAATGATGCACATAATGAAATGAACGATACCAAAGGTGGTAGGATAGGATAATCAATAGGTGAGCTAGACTTAAGTAATGACACTAGGTTATTCTTGATCATTGCACAGCAAACCCGATGAGAGTCTTAAACTATATCCTAGGTATGACTAGTGATTGCACTAGTATATGAATGAATGAAAATGAAATATGTATGAATGAATGAAGCAGACTCTGTGTTTGCTAAAGAAGGCTTCCTAGTTGAGGTCCCATATGTTGAGCCCTCATTTTGGGAAGTCCTAATGTCAAGTCCATGATTTCAAGGTCTCATAGAATATGAAAGAATGATGTGAACTACGTGATATGATATGTGCAATACGTTATGTGCTGCTTGCAAAATGATAAGTATGATGATGCAGGTTACTCTCATGGCATGACTTTCCTCATCCAAATTTGTCAAGTCCACTGACTTGACTTTCCATAAATCATGTTGTTAGGAAAGAGCTATTCTTACTCATGCATGTCCTTGGTGTGTGCTTGAATATACCCATACTTAGTACAAGTGTGTACTATTCCCATACAATATCTACTTTTAGGTGCAGGCACAGATGGACGTAAGAGCTTACAATACGACGTTGCACCTATCCGGAAGTGGAGCATTCATCCTGATTTGGTAAGCCCTCATGCTTTCGAGGACGCTTGCCCATTATATTCTATTTTAGATATAGGTTTGAGTTAGTGGAGTATGTTCCACTAGAGTTTCTTTCTCATCTTATTTCAGTCATTGTATTGGTGCCATTTTGGCAAGTATACACTTAATGCAGTATGGAACTATTTCTTTCATTTGATGATCTTAATATTAGATGGTTGATTGTGAACGTTTATGAGTTTAAGTAGAATGTCTTACATGACTGTTAAGTAACAAAAAATTCAAGTTCTCCGCTAAAATTAACCTAGATGAAGTAACGATGACGTATGTAGGCTTGTCTGCGACCTTTGAGAGGTCAACAATGCCGATTGCAATTCGGGTTCCAGAATCCGGGTCGTGATAATGACTAACATCCTACTTCACATAGCATAGCATTTAAGAGCACATATCATCTTACTTTAAACATATAGACCAACATATATGCATAAATGAAACTAATCATCATATAGTATCGACAATGTGCAAGTTCATAATATACATGTCAGATAGCATTATAAGCATATTCATACATAAGAACATCCTTCCAAGACTCCCCTCAAGACTAACTAGTGCAATGCTTAGATAGAGTCCCATACCCCTACCTAGACTAAGCTAGACCCCTTAGGTCATCTTAGTTAGAGTCCAATCCTTTAGTTCATTATACATTTTGAGAACATCTTGCCCTAACCGACATAGACCACATGAGCTAGTGTGGAATTCGGTGTCATAAAACCCTACACCGAAGGAAGGAGGACTACTTGCCAAGGTAGTACCAAAACATAAAACATAGCAACTACGTGGATCCACTAGCTAGTATTCCTATGGGGGCAACATAGTTCAAGAACTAGCAGATATAATTGGGACCCTCTTTATGCTACATGCATTGTAGTCTCCAATCTCAAGAGTACATTAGTGATCCTACCTTCCCTATGTGGGAAGGGACACTCCTCAATCTAGTTCACTCGGTGCTAAGCTAGAGTCCCTTTTTGAAATGTCTTTAAGCCTTTATTATCAATTATATCTTAGTTTAGGTCATAGGGTCTAACCCTTGTATAACATCATCATCATCATAGCTCAATAAGAATTGCATGGGTATAAGTCCTTTCATTAGAATTCATATAGGTGAGGTTAGAACATTAGCATTTCATATCATGATAAGGCACATTGATAAATCATTCACCCTCCTGATAACATTTACATCTTAATAAACCTCACAATCATAATCAAGACATTTCAGTTCAACATCATACCACCCTATCAATCATAATACAAGTTATACTCCAATACTATATCATGACTTAATCACAATTAACCACAATTTGAAGTAAAGGATAGAGATTATAAGACTTACCAAGTCTTCTTCATAGTTCATCATCAAGGTCTTACCATAAACCCTCAATTCAACCCAATTTGGGTATGCATCACCATAAATCAATAATCAACATGATAACAAGACTAGAAGAATCACTAAATCACAATTCAATACTAGATTATAGCTTAAGACAAGATACTTAGGTCAATTCACTTCCTAACCTAGATCATCTTCTAAAGAACTAGCATGAAAGACTACAATTCACTCTAATTTGTTCATAATTAGTGTAACAACATCATATAATGGAAATTCAATAAATAACCAAGTTAATTGAACCAAATACAACCTAATTCATATCAAAATCAAATCTAGGGTTAAGGGTCATCTTCTACAAACTAGACCAAACCATCAAGATATATCATAATTAGGTTAGAATATATGTTAATAAATTCATATTATCCAATAGAAAACATAAACAAATCAATTCATAACATAATTTTTGAGATTGAAAAGAACCCACATGAAAACCCAACTTGTTCAAAATAATTTGAAGGAACCCTTTGAGGAAAGAGGTCTCAATGGTGAATTAGATCCTATACCTCAACGTTTGATGAATATTTGATGGTGAAATTGTCCCTTTTCAGCCCCCAAATCCCTCCCCTAGCTAGTCTTCAATGGTGTCTTCCAATAGAGAGAAAAACAAGAGAGAAGGAAGAAAGTTTGTTTTGAGAGTTGTAATTAAGCTAATGGGGTTGGGGTCTTTATATGGGGGTTAATTAACTTAATTAGGCTTCCCTAATATCCTAAATAATGACCTAACCCCTTATTTAACTAATTGAAACATAACTAAAAATGTGCTGGAAGTTGCAGTACCACCGACGACACCACGATCGATGGATCGTGGGTCAGTCGACGGACCAGGCCTCCTCCGTGCTGCACATCCATCGTTCTTGTCAGAGATTGTGCAGGTGAGGGCCTCCAACAAATTTTCTAAGTGTTTGCATACGGTTGGCATCGACTCACCATCGATTAACACACGCCCCGTCGATTGCCCTTTCGTGGGTGCACACTGCCCAGGCAGTGTTGACTCCATCATGCAAGGGTCATCCTCAGGGGACCTTGGTTGGTCCTTGGGGAGTCTTACCCAAAATTTTCGACCATGAATTAACTTAAACACATGTTAGACACCCTTCCACCAATTTTCACCATTTTCCGACTCCTAAAAGCTAGCCAAATAGGCTTAGGCACGCTAGTAACTCCTAGAACTAGTTTCGAACGTCATGGACGTTCTTGAAGTTTTGGTTTCTAGAGTTCATAAATGACTTGTAAACATTAAAATGGACCTTAAAACAGTGTCTAGACCTTATGACACTTATGTTAGGCTTTAAGACACGTCTTGAATTTTTGAAGTGTTACATTATGCCCCCCTTAGGAACATTCATCCCCGAATGACACTAAAAATCTTTAGAAGGAAGGAATAGACTCAAGACTAGCAGCCCAACGAACAACAATACATAGCAACATCAATCATATCACTTACACAAGGCAATTCAAAACTTCAATTACCACACATAAGGCTCAACATTACATCATGAGGAATATCCTTCTCACAACAACAACATGATCTCAACATGCTTTATATGAATCAATTAAGCCAAAGTTTGACTTACCAACATGCTACATATCATTTCATAAAGGCTCATCACATCAAAATGCACAGATAACTCAAACAAGCCAAAGAGCAAAAATTTCAAGTTCAAATGCACAAGTTCACTGTAAGTCACTCTAAAGCTATTAAAAAATGCACATTTTGCAAGTCTTCACCAAATATCAAAACAACCTCAATTTTAGTCATTATTTTTAGTATTAGTAAGAACTACTAACCTTAGTTTGCAAATAGATGAGGGTAACGGGACTTCATGTCGGCCTCGGCCTCCAATGTTGCACCCTCAACTAGGTGATTCTTCCATAACACCTTTACGGAAGCCACCTCTTTATTCCTCAACTTCTTGACTTGCCTATCAAGAATTTGAGTCGGAACCTCCTCATAAGAGAGTTCTTCACAGCAAGACGCTCAATAGGAAGAATACACTCGGGATCACCAATACACTTTTTAAGCATGGGAACATGGAAAACCAGATGAACTGAAGCCAATTCACAAGGAAGTTTCAATTCATAGGCAACCTTACCAACCCTTTAAAAGATTTCATAGGGACCCACATAACGAGGACTCAATTTCCCTTTATTGCCAAATCTAACCACCCCTTTCATAGGTGAGATTTTTAAATACACTTTATCACATTCTTCAAACTCCAAATCCCTTCTCCTATGATCGACATAAGACTTTTTTCGACTATAGGCCATTTGCAACCGGTTCCTTATGTTATGAACTTTCTCTAAAGTATTTTAAATCAAATCGGGACCAAGAAGCGAAGGCTCACCCACTTCAAACCATCCAATAGGAGACCTACACCTCCTACCATACAAGTCCTCATAGGGAGCCATGAAGATGGATGAATGAAAACTATTATTATAAACAAACTCTACCAGAGGCAAATGCGTATCCCTATTTCCCTTGAAATTAATAATACAAACCCTAAGCATATCCTCAAGGGTTTGAATAGTACGCTCCGTTTGACCATCCGTTTGGGGATGAAAAACGGTACTCAACTTCACCTTAGTACCCAACCCTTCTTGGGATGACCTCCTAAACCTAGATGTGAATTGTGCACCCCGATCCGATATGATGGATAACGAAATACCATGGCGACACACAATTTCATCTATGAAGATCCTAGCATAATCTTCCATCGAATAAGTAGACTTGACGGGAATAAAGTGAGCGGACTTGGTCAACCTATCCACAACCACCCATATAGAGTCATATTGCTTTTGAGACCGAGGTAAACCCACTAAAAAATCTATATTGATGTCTTCCCACTTCCAAGTAGGAACTTGGATTTCTTGTAGTAAGCCACCCGTTTTTTGATGTTCGGCTTTCACTTGTTGGCAATTTGGACACTTAGCAATAAATTCCGCTGTGTCCCTCTTCATACCTTCCCACCAATATACTTCCCTAAGGTCATGGTAGGACCCATGGGCTTCCTCAAGGATCCAATTCCTCAAATCATCTACCTTGGGAACACACAATTTTCCTTGGTACCTCAAAACACCATTCCCCTAAGGAGAATGCCTCATTAAGCTTGCCAAGGACCGATTCTTTTAAATCCATCAATGATTTATCAAGGTGTTGTTTGGACTTCACCTCAACTGCCAATGATGACTCGGAGTTATTATGAACCATGAAACCACCATTCGGAGAATCTTCCAACCCCACACCCAACCTAGCCAACCTATCAACATCTTTCACTAGGTCTTTATTGGCTTCATCTATGTGTGATACACTACCCATAGTCATACGGCTTAGATCATCCACAACCACATTGGCCTTGACGGGGAGATAGAGGACACTCATGTCGTAATCTTTCAACAATTCTAACCATCTTCTTTGTTGGAGATTCAACTCCTTTTGGATAAAAACATATTGGAGACTCTTATGGTCGGTATAGATATCAACATGGACACCATACAAGTAATGTCTCCATATTTTCAAGGCAAATACCACAGCCGCTAACTCAAGGTCATGAGTTGGACAGTTTATCTCATGAACCTTAAGTTGCCTAGAAGCATAGGCAATCAACTTCCCATGTTGCATAAGCACACACCCTAAACCCACTCGGGATGTGTCACAATAAACAACAAAACCCTTTGTACCCTCCGGTAAAGTCAACACCGGAGCGGAAGTAAGCCTATCTTTTAACATTTGGAACCTTGTCTCACATGCCTCCGACCACTCAAATGTTTTTTCAATTTTGGGTCAATGTAGTCAAGGTAGATGTAATGGACACAAAACCCTCCACAAACCTCCGATAATACCCCACTAAACCCAAGAAACTCCTAATGTCGGTTGTATGCAATGGTCTAGGCCAATTTTTCACTGCCTCTGATTTCCTTGGATCAACCTCAACTCCCTCACTAGAGATGATATGACCAAGAAATGTCACCGACCTCAAACAAAACTCACATTTGCTATACTTGGCAAACAATTGATGTTCTTTAAGTACTTGCAACACCACCCTCAAATGGTTCATGTGATCACCCTCATTTTTCGAATATACCAAGATGTCGTCAATGAAGACAAGGACAAATGAATCTAGGTAACTTCAAAACACCCTATTCATTAGGTCCATAAACATCGTCAGAGCATTAGTGAGACCAAAGGAAATTACTAAGAACTCATAATGACCATATCTAGTCCGAAATGATGTCTTTGGTATATCCTCACCTCTCACCCTAAGTTGGTGATACCCCGACCTCAAGTCAATCTTAGAAAAGTAGCTTGCCCCTTGGAGTTGATCAAACAAGTCGTCAATCCGAGGGAGAGGATACTTGTTCATAATAGTGACTTTATTGAGTTGGCGATAATCAATACACATTCTTAAGGACCCATCCTTCTTCTTCACAAACAAAACCGGAGCACCATATGGAGAAATACTAGGTCTAATGAAGGCTTTGTCTAGTAAATCTTTGAGTTGAGCCGTCAACTCTTTCAATTCGACCGGAGCCATCCGATAAGGAGGAATTAAAATAGGATTTGTATCCGGTAGCAAATCGATACCAAAATCAATTTCCCATTCGGGAGGAATACCGGGAAGATCATTAGGAAAGATCTCCGAAACTTCACTCACTACGGGGACCGATTCAATGGGAGGAATTTTGGAGTCTATATCTTGGACTCTTACAATATGGTATTGACAACCTTTAGAGATCATTTTTCATGCTTTTAGACAAGAGATGATACGACCTCTAGGAATATAATTTCCCCCCTTCCATTCTACAACGGGTTCATTTGGAAAGTTAAACTTCACCACCCTTATCCTACAATCAATAGAGGCAAAGAAGCATGCACAATCCATACCCAAAATAATAACAAAATCACGCATATCAAGTTCTACTAGTTCAACATAAGAAACTCTATTGGGCAACATTATTGGACAATTTCTATACACCCTTTTTGCAACAACTAACTCACCCACCGAAGTAGACACTATAAAAGGTTCATGAAAATATCGGTCAAATTGTCAAACTTTTTGGCTACTAGAGGGGTAACAAATGATAAAGTAGCACCTCGATCACGTAAGGCATATACATCAATAGATAAGACTTTCAACATACCGGTCACCACATCAGGAGAAGCCTCTTGCTCACCCCTAGAGCAGAGAGCATAAAAGGGGTTCTTCTTTGGAGCCTCATTTGAAGCAATTGCTTGAGCTTGACCACTACCCTTGTCTTGACCCCTCACATTAGGACAATCCCTAGCCGTGTGCCCATTTTTACCATAACCAAAACAATTGTCTGTCCCCTTAAGACAATCATCATAGTGCTTCTTGCCACACTTTCCACAAGTTGGCTTCTCGGTTGGTGAACTAGTGCCCTTTCCCTTCTTAGGCTTAGGGTTATACACCCTATCACCACTATCCTTAGGTAACTTGGAAGTAACTTGATTAGAAACCCGCTTCTTAAATCTAGGCTTGTCTTGTATCACAAGCCTATTCTTTGAAGAACCACCATCAAAAGATCTTGCCCTCTTAGCATCTCTACTCTTCCTCTTAGCCCTTGCCTCTTCCACTTGTTTGGTATGCACCATAAGACGGGAAATGTTCATGTTGTCGTGTAGCATAGACTAATGACACTCCTCTTGCAAATCATCCGACACCCCCATCACAAAGTGGCTTATTTCATCTCTAGGATCGGAAACCAAAGAAGGAGCATATTTTGACAATTTAATAAATTTCAAGGAGTATTCATGAACACCCATACCTCATTGGCGAAGGTTGATGAACTCCACAACTTTAGCTTCCCTCATCTCCCTAGGAAAGAAACCTATCAAGAAATACTTCTTGAAGATCTCCCAAGTCATCGGACCACCCCTTAATGGCCTATTATCCCTCCATTGGACATACCATGCTTGAGCCACATCCTTGAGTTGATAAGTGGCTAACTCGGCCTTCTCACTAGTGGATAACCCCATAGCCAAGAGTATCTTATAGACTTCATCAATGAACTCGTGGATGTCTTCTTCAACCTTAGACCCGCAAAACGTAGGAGGGTTCATCCTAGTGAAGTCCCTTAACGGGAGGCCATGGTAGAAATTTGTTAATTTGGACGGGGTACAATCTCCCGGTTAGCTTGGGCCGTCATAGCTTGGGCTTGTGTAGTGACGGCTTGGGCCAATTGGATAAGGGCAGCCCTTATATCACCATCCGTCAAGGGTGGAGGATTGAACGTAGCTTGTTCAATATTAGCATCTTCTTCAAGAGGAGGAACTTGATCACCACGGGGAGGAGCTCCCGCATTGGCAATCTCCTCTTCAACCCTTCGTGCCGCATTTCTTTGAGTGTTCATTTCCTATAATCACAACAATAGGATTAAATGGAAAATCACACCATAAGTATACTCTAATGGCACGATATTAGATTTCCAATAAAGTGAGAGTTTCCTAGGCATCACGTAGGTTCCTATTCATAAGTATGGCGCACTTCACAATTATTAATACGAACTTACATAGACGTGGTTGAGAGAGACATTGACTCTAAGATAATTCAACCTTATGCTCTGATACCAAGTTTGTCACATCCGAGTTTACCCCCTAGACGTAATCGGCGTCGTCGTCCTCTTTGAGGACTAAGACTAGCCTCTTAGTTTATATAATTACATTCATAGGTCAAAATAAGCAGAAAATTTAGAACTTTTCATTACTTCTACTTGGAGTTTTACATAGACCTCTACATACACATAACATATATATATCAAGTATATATAGACCCTTCGTATAGGAAGGTTACATAGCCTTCTACTCTTATTGCACATAAGTATACATATAAGATAGAACATAGTCTTCAAAGATTGTCTCATCTCATAACCATCTAACACAATTAGCAATTTGGGCATAGCCCATACATCAATGTAAAGATAGCCACATATAGGCTTTATACAATCCGTACACAAATGAAAGGAGATAGAAAGTAAGAGTCTTAGAACTAAAACAACAACATAAGCTCGATATTGGAATCTCCCTAGGAAAATGAGGACCTACCCTACTTGGATGATCAAAGGATCCAAGCCTTCTTCAAGTCGCCTTCCAAAACAGTTCAACGACCGCAACCTAAAATGTTTGGGGAAAAGGAAGAAATGGGGTTAGTACGCCACTTGTACAAAGTATGAGACCATATTCACACTTACTTTGAAATCATGCTAAGAAAAAGGACATTTCATAAAGTATGCACTTTCCATTTAAAATCCTTATGCACATTCAACAAAACCATACCAATCAATATTGCATATTTCTTAAGTCATAGGCATGTACATTACAAAGACTACAACATCAAGTCTAGTCAAGTCAACCATACATATCATATAAGTAACTACGTACTCAATGTAACTTTATCATCAAGTCATATTAACAATAAGCATTAATAAGAGTACATTTCAACATAACCAAAGCAAGTCAATTACCCATGAACCCATATCAAGTCAACAAGTGCAATGACCAAGTAAAGCCCCATAACCTTACTCAATCAAGTAACCCAACAAGAATCATGACTAACATCCTACTTCACATAAAATAGCATTTAAGAGCACATATCATCTTACTTTAACCATATAGACCAACATATATACATAAATGAAACTAATCATCATATAGTATCAACAATGTGCAAGTTCATAATATATATGTCATATAGCATTATAGGCATATTTATACATAAGAATATCATTCCAAGACTCCCCTCAAGACTAACTAGTGCAATGCTTAGGTAGAGTTCCATATCCCTACCTAGACTAAGCTAGACCCCTTAGGTCATCTTTGTTAGAGTCCAATCCCTTAGTTCATTTTACCTTTTGGGAACATATTGCCCTAACCGACATAGACCACATGATCTAGTGTGGAATCCGGTGTCATAAAACCCTACACCGAAGGAAGATGGACTACTTGTCAAGGTAGTAGCAAAACATAAAACATAGCAACTACGTGGATCCACTAGCTAGTATTCCTATGGGGGCAACATAGTTCAAGAACTAGGAGATATAATTGGGACCCTTTTTATGATACATGCATTGTAGTCTCCAATCTCAAGAGTACATTAGTGATCCTACCTTCCATATGTGGGAAAGGACACTCCTCAATCGTGCACTCGGTGCTAAGCTAGAGTCCCTTTTTGAAATGTCTTTAAGCCTTTATTATCAATCATAGCTTAGTTTAGGTCATAGAGTCTAACCCTTGTATAACATCATCATCATCATAGCTCAACAAGAATTGCATGAGTATAAGTCCTTTCATTACAATTCATATAGGTGAGGTTAGAACATTAGCATTTCATATCATGATAAGGCACATTGGTAAATCATTCACCCTCCTGATAACATTTACATCTTAATAAACCTCACAATCATAATCAAGACATTTCAATTCAACATCATACCACCCTATAAATCGTAATACAAGTTATACTCCAATACTATATCATGACTTAATCACAATTAACCACAATTTAAAGTAAAGGATAGAGATCATAAGACTTACCAAGTCTTCTTCATAGTTTATCATCAAGGTCTTACTATAAATCCTCAATTCAACCCAATTTGGGTATGCATCACCATAAGTCAATAATCAACATGATAACAAGACTAGAAGAATCACTACATCACAATTTAATACTAGATTATATCTTAAGACAAGATACTTAGGTTAATTCACTTCCTAACCTAGATCATCTTCTCAAGAACTAGCATGAAAGAATACAATTCACTCTAATTTGTTCATAATTAGTATAACAACATCATCTAATGGCAATTCAATCAATAACCAAGTTAATTGAAGTAAATACAACCTAATTCGTATCAAAATCAAACCTAAGGTTAAGGGTTAAGGGTCATCTTCTACAAACTAGACCAGACCATCAAAATATATCATAATTAGGTTAAAATATATGTTAATAAATTCATATTATCCATTATAAAACATAAACAAACCAATTCATAACATAATTTTCGAGATTGAAAAGAACCCACATGAAAACCCAACTTTTTGAAAATACTTTGAAGGAACCCTTTGAGGAAAGAGGTCTCAAAGGTGAATTAGATACCATACCTCAACGTTTGATGAAAATTTGATGGTGAAATCGTCCCTTTTAAGACCCCAAATTCCTCCCCTAGCTATTCTTCAATGGTGTCTTCCAATAGAGAGAGAAAGAAGAGAGAAGGAAGAGAGTTTGTTTTGAGAGTTGTAATTAAGCTAATGGGGTTGGGGTCTTTATTTGGGGGGTTAATTAAATTAATTAGGATTCTCTAATCCCCTAACCAACGACCTAACCCCTTAATTAACTAATTGAAACTTAATTAAAAATGTGCAGGAAATTGCAGTACCACCGACGACACCACGATCGACGGATCGTGGGTCAGTCGACGGACCAGGCCTTCTCTATGCTGCACATCCATCATTCTTGTCAGAGACAGTGAAAGTGAGGGCTTCCAACAAATTGGCTAAGTGTTGGTTGACGGTTGGCACGACGCCCCATCGATCAACACACGCCCCGTCGATTGCCCTTTCGTGGGTGCACAGTGCCCAGGCAGTGTTGACTCCATCGTGCAAGGGTCCTCCTCAGGGGCCCTTGGTTGGTTGTTATGGAGTCGTACCCGGACGTTTCGACCATGAATTAACTTAAACACATGTTAGACACCCTTCCACCAATTTTCACCATCTTTCGACTCCTAAAAGAAAGCCAAATAGGCTTAGACACGCTAGTACCTCCTAGAACTAGTTTACGGACGTCATGGACGTTCTTGAATGTTTTGGTTTCTAGACTTCATAAATGACTTGTAAACATTAAAATGGTCCTCAAAATAGTGTCTATACTTTATGACACTCATGTTAGGCTTTAAAACACGTCTTGAATTTTTGAAGTGTTACAGGGTGCCGGCTACGTCTAGAGTGTAGGCTCCGGGCGTGACATCTTGTGTACAATGTGGTAGGCCCAAAGAACATCATCAATATTCCCCGACCAATCCTTTCTATTGGCATTCACAGTCTTTGCCAAAATCTATTTAATCTCTCGATTGAACACTTCAACTTGCCCGCTAGTCTGTGTATGGTAAGGAGTAGCCATATTGTGGCGAACACCATATTTTTCCAGCAGCGCCTTGAACAACTTACTGCAAAAGTGAGAACCTCCGTCACTAATAATGGCCCTAGGTGTACCAAATCTGGAAAAGAAATTATTTTTCAAGAACACGGGTGACACTCTTGCCTTTATTGTTGGGGAGCGCAATTTCATCCACCTATTTTGACACATAATCAACTGCCACAAGAATATACTTCATCCCATGAGAACTCAAAAACAGGCCCATGAAGTCAATGCCCCATACATCAAATAACTCAATCACCAAAATAGGATTCATGGGAAGCTCTTGCCTCCTTGAAATCCCTCTGTCTCGTTGAAAACTGACACATGATTTGGCGAAATTGTGAGCATCTTGGTGGATGGTGGGACAATAGTACCCACAGTGCAAGATCTTATGCGCAGTCCGAATACCACTATGGTGCCCACCAATGGTCGGTGAATGACATGCCTCAAGAACACTCAACATTTCAACCTTGGGCAGACAACGACGAATAGTCCCATTGGCACAACTCCGATACAAGTAAGGCTCATCCCAAAAGAAATTTTTCACATCATGCATAAACTTCTTTCTTTTGTGGAAAGTTAAATCCGACAGAACCAGATCACTTGCCAAATAGTTAGCAAAGTCTGTGAACCACAGAATCAGATTATGAGAAGCTGTCAATACATGCTCATCTGGAAACGCATAATTAATTTTAGCCTTTTCCCCCAGTTTGCGCAGAGCTTCATCCTCCAATCTAGACAAGTGATTGGCCACTTGATTTTCGGTCCCCTTTTTATATTTTACTACAAAATCAAACTCTTGTAGCAATAATACGCATTGTTGACACTAAATTTTGGCCTAACATTTTTAAAATTCGTAATTTATAAGTTTTATTTATTTAATAGTTCAAAATGATTTTTTATAATTTTAAATAATTTTATCAATAATTATTTGTTATTTATCAAAATTTAGGATTTTTTATCAGTTAATTTTAAAATAGCATTTTTTTCATGTCATTAGTTACGTTCATTATATTTTTTTAATATTTATTTTATTTGTTACATTTGTTAATATTTATTTTAATATTTTGCACAGACTAAAAATTTATTCAAACATGGATAAAATTTACATACACAATTGATCGCTTATTTTGGGCCACAATCCCAAGCCCACAAACTTTGAGCCCATTACATAATTATTTTTTCTATTTAAATTTTACGAGGTTAAGAAATAAGGTGGTGGTGAATAAATTTTAGAATTTAGGGATTCAACTTTTTTTAGATTTTTCACTTTATTTTTTTTATTGTTCCTCCTCTTTCTCCGGCGATAAATTCGCCGGAGCTCTGAACAATCACCACCAAATCAAACCCACTGGTCATCCCTCTCCTCTCTTCTCTTCTCACTAATCATCTACCATTTCTCATAGCGGCCACCCAAAACCCCAGTCATTTTTCACTTTTTCCGGCAAAATCGAAAGCCACCAGATCACCATCTTCCACCTCCCAAAAACCCATTTTCAAGACCACCAGATATCCACCCAAAATGGACAAGAAACCAGTCCGAAGATCCGAGCAGCAACCTACCAAACCATCACAGAAACAACAACAAAACCAAGCCCAGAACCCCACCGGATAAGACAACCAACATCTCCAAACACACCCAAAACCATTTTCCAGTTCAACACCCACCTGAAACCACCACCGAACTCTATTTTTCAACCCCCGAAACCCCCTTTTGTTTCTTTCGCGTTTTTAAGCGAACAACAACGACCATCTTTGTCTAAGCGAGTCAGCCATCAAGCTCCAAATCCGGCCAAGATTCGATAAAAAATAAAACCCAGACAGAAGCTCCAGAATACCTCCCTCACTTCTTCACAGGAGCTCCAAATGACCACGAAAACCCCAACTCCAACAGAACACCACCCAAATCACCCTTCTCTTTATGAAACCATAACCAAATCTAGCGACTAGTGAGCTTTTAAGCTCCGGCGAACCACCAAATCCAACCAGAAACAGCCACCAAGGATCTCACGACCTCTAACCCAAACTAGTGAGCTCAAAAATTGAAAACAATGAACCGAATAACTCACAGTCTGGAAATCCTCAAATTTGACAGGAAAAGGTTTGAACTCCGGCACACTTTATTATCTATTAGTTTCTTTTAAACTTCTGTTAGATGTTTTCTTTTGTGTTTTGTTATGAATATTTCTTTTATTGAAACCATCTATTTCGTAGTTCTTAGTTGTTAAACTATCACATTAATATTCTATTTTGTTTACTACAAAGAATACAAACACAAAGCATCCACTCAGTGCTAATTATTTTTCATTAGTTTTTTTTAAGCTAAATATTGTTTGATACTTCATATTTTAAATTGCATGATTAATTGTTATTCCTTCAATTTAATTATGTGCTTAAATTATTATTTTATTTCTTTTGTGCCTAGCCTTTGGAACTTTTATTAATGTAATTGTTTAGAAGTTTTCTCGGCAAACATAACTTTAATTTTCTTCATTTTTATTAAATATTGTTTGGATGTCAATTGTGTTGTTGGATTATTTGCCCCATTTTTTCCGATGTTAACATGGTTACCTAGTGTTATTTATCACTTAACTTTTTAATATTATTGTAATTATGTCAAGATGACCAATGAGAAAATCTCTCCGTCTCCCCATTGTAAAAGACGAAATTTTAGTTTAAGCTTATATATGTTGTGTGTTATGATTGGCCGATGAAGAAATTACTGTCGATTTTCAAGGCCTTCAATGTTAATAAGACGGATTTTTATTTTTAAGTTAGTATTTGATTTATTCATATTTATTTATTACTAATACTTTTACTAAGTGTCTTTAGAGGTACCTCAAAGTCGCTTCTCTTCGGAGCTATTTCAATGGAGTTCAAATGTATTTTATATTCATTATTTTGTATATATTGACGTTAGACAAACCTTTGGCCAATTCTTAAATTATTATTTTATTATATAATTTGTGTATATTGCATGTTTATATTACTTGTATATTATTGTTATATCCTCCTCAATTTAAAAAAAATAAACTCAGTCGGGAACCACATTTGTGAATTTTGAAGGATGTCTAACACCTTTTCTTCAGAATAATCTGAACTCTTATCTATAATCTAATGGTTTCGTGGATCATTTAATTGGTTTCCTATTTTTCCCTAAAATTAGGTGGCGATTCCTTTAAAATTCATTTATTCCTTAAATTCTTTTAAATTGAGTTAATATATTATTTTTTGAGTCACCGTAATGTTTCACCTTATTTGAATAAAGTAGGGATCTAAACAAAATGACGACTCCACTGGGGAAATAGAGGTTCTAACCATTATGAGTTCATTTTTTCAAATTAGGGAGATTATTCTTTTATTGTATTATATCTTGTATCTTTTATATTTTGTTGATTATTTGTGTATTGTACTTATTGTATTCATTATTTACCTAAGTGTTGTATATTTTCATTGCACAATTTCCGTCAAATGGCAAATAGAATGCATAAGGACAAAGGCAGTTACGTGGCTTTCCACGGTTGTCCTTTAGAAAAACACATTCAAATTCTTTTGAAGTGATAAGTGAATAGTTGGCTTGTGGTCATCCAATGTCGTTTATTATACTTCACCCCGTAGTTTATCCGACTCGGGTAACTATGTCTTATTTAAACCACTCTTAGTCAGCTAGTGTAGAGCGAAGCTAAAACCTTGAATTTAGCGCATTTGCTTGAGATAGTCAACACTCAAGACACATTTGTATAAGACATGCATTCATTGTTTGTATGTTATGTGATATACCTAACTTATGTGAATATGATGTATGCTAGTCTATTCTTTTTCAATGAATTTCAAGAGCTATATATACATAAATATCAAGTCGCTTTTACCTTTCGAGTTGTTTTTTGAAAGCTTCAAGGCTATTGCTCTTCCAGAGCGCAGGGGACAAGAGAACTCGCGAAAATTAGTCTTTAGATTTCACAAGACAATAATAACCCATCGAAAATACAAATTAGGGGAGACTTTGACTATGAGGTCGCACTCATCTATTTTTTGTTATGTATTTTGCATGTTGACCCTACTTTCACACATTTCTCATATTTTTGCAGGGAGACCTTCCCTTGGTGATAATAATGTATAGTTTTTGTGAATAATTAGAAGTATACACAGTTTGAAGAAATATCTAAAAGGAATACAACAAGTGGTTACTGTAGAAATTCGGAGGCCACATTCAACAAGCAATACAAAGTTCAACAGTTAAGAGGATGCAAAACATATTGGTGCAAACAGGCAGAAAATATTCTCTACTAAATATGTTAGTGACACTATACTTACGAGTCATCACTCTAAGTTTTTGTAAGTGTTGAATAATTGTATACCTTATCTGAACGAACTATGCAAACCTAATTCTCATCTCGGTGTACGTAGGCAACCCTTCTCATGTTTGGTATAAAAAATTTCAAAAAAAAGAAAAAGGGGTTTGTGCATATTTCAAAGACATATCTGCATGAACTACGCGAACCTGATTCTCATCTAGGTGAGATACGTAGGCAGCCCTTCTTGGGTTTAGTATTTATTCATTCAAATTTTAGAGAAAAAAAAGAAAAAAAAGAAACATAAAATAGTTTGCGCATAGTTTCAAAGGCATATCTGCATAAACTATGCACACCTGATTCTCATCTCGATGAGATACGTAGGCAACCCTTATTGGGTTTGGTATTCATACTTTAAAAAAATACTGTGTATATATTGTAAGAGTAATGTCTTAAGCTAGGTTGGTACAAACGTAGTTAGAAGCATGTAAATATATTCTATATGATGAAGAAGACTGACTTTGTGGTAAACCATAAATTCTTATGGTACCTCTTAGTTATACTTTTGTGATACATGAAAATTCACTAATAGGCATTCAAGATAAGAATAAATCTGTCACGACTGGAATCTAGACCCCAGACGAGACCGGCGTTGTTGACCTCTCAGAGGTCGCAGACAAGCCTACTTACGTTATTCTTACTTTACATAGGTTAATTTTAGCGGAAAATTTGAAACTTTTTGTTTTCTAACATACTTATAAAAACATCCTCATTAATACGTAATTGTTCACCATCAACCATCTAACATTAAGAGATAAACAACTGAAAGAAATAGTTCAATAAATCTTAATTGTACAATTGCCAAAATGGCACCAATACATAGTCTGAATAAAATAGGAAAGAAACTCTAGTGGAACATGCTCCACTAGCTCAATTCTAAAACTAAGTTAGAACATAAAACAGTAGCATCCTCGAAAGCATGAGGACCTACCAAAACCGGATGAATGCTGGACGTCCGGATAACTGCAGCGATGATCCTGTAGCTCTATCGTCCACCTGTGCCTGCACCTAAAATTGTAGAGTTTGTATAGGGTTAGTACACACTTGTACTAAGTATGGGTATATGCAAGCACACACCAAGGACATGCATGAGAAAGAATAGCTCTTTCCTAAAAACATGATTTATGGAAATCAAGTCAGTGGACTTGCCAAATTGAGATTAGGAAAGTTTCCAAATCTGGATTAGGAAAGTAAATGATCTTTCCAAATTTGGATTAGGGAAGTCAGTGAGCTTTCCAGATTTGGAATAGGAAAGTTATGCCATGAGAATAACATACATCATCATACTTTTCACATTTGCACACAGCACATAACATTTACACATAACACATATCATATAGCATACAGTACATTTTGCATTTAGCACATAACTTCTTTCATATCATTCATTCATATGCCATGAGACCTTGGAATCATGGACTTGACATTAAGACATCCCAGAAATGAGGGCTCAACATATGGGACCTCAACTAGGGAGTCTTCATTAGCAAACACAGAGTCTGCTTCGTTCATTCATACGTACTCCATTTCATTTCATTCATAGACTAGTGTAAACACCAGTTATACCTAGGATATAGTTTAAGACTTTCATTAGGTTCGTTGTGCAATGACCAAGAATGACCTAATGTCATTACTTGAATCTAACTCACCTTTTGATTATCCTATCCTAACACCTTTGGTATCATTCGTTTCATTATATGCATCATTTGAGGCTGGCCTCATTCATTTATTGGGAACTTTAACTTTAACCGACATAGATCATGTGAGCATCATGAAATTCAGTGTATCCCCCACACCGAAAAGAGGTGGAATCACCGGACAAAGTGATCCAATAACATGCTAGCGTACATGGGAATTTAACCCCGCCAGATCCCTATATTGGCAGTATAGGTTCGAAGACTAGGAGATATAAGGAGACCCATACCCGGCATGCCGGACAGTCTCATCTCATGAGAGTTACGTGAACCTCCGCCCTTCCCAAAAGAAGGCATCACCGCTCATAGCTAGTCTATCTGTGCTCAGTATAAAGTTCCATTACATTCATCTCATACGTCATGGAAGCTGGCTTCTAGTATGAGGACATCATAGCTCATTAGATGATTTCTCATCTCATCAGTCGTATTGAGTGTGTTAAGCTCAATACTCTCATTAGAGTGTTCATAGAGACTGGTCTCTTCATTATCTTACACTCTCATAGGTGAGTACGTATTGGTAACATTTACTTAGGCTTATTTGAGATTGCTCTCATCATTTACATTAGCCTCATATCATGTTGTCACCACATTCATCATCTTAGCATCTTTGCTTTTCATAGTTATTCACCTCTTATTACGTGAATGTTCATTTCATCATATGCCAATGCACTTAGCCATTTGGTGTGTTTCACACCCTTACTTAACCCTTCTAGGGTTTCATTATTTCATTGTTCATTTCATCATTTCATTGTTCATCTCATCATATGCCAATGCACTTGGCTATTTAGTGTATTTACACTTCATACTTAATCCTTCTATGGTTCATCATTTCATTTCATACATCTTAGGTTCACTTACTTTTGAACGTATGTTAGACTTATGTGTCTATACATACAAGCCATGAGTCTTCATTCACATTTCGTCTAAGTGATTCATATCTTTCTAAGATTTTGTGATACAAGACTTATGCATCTTATATGTATGCCAAGATCTTGATTTTGATCTAAGTATGTGGCATTATTCTTGGATATTTTGTTTACGTATGACTTATGTATCAATACGAAAGTTTGGGCAAGGGACCCAAGTTCGAATAAGTTAGATAACATTTACATTTTTCATTGATTTTATTTTTAATCTCTATGATATTGGGACTCTAAATCGAACCCCAACATTAACATTGTATCTTTAGTTTTCTACTTAGATTTCTTCTTAATTTGGCCGAAGGGTTGTGGGTTCGAACCCCCACAACCCCTTCTTATTTTCCATTAACATTTTCTTGCCCAATTTCGCCTAAACCAAGAGGTTGTGGGATCAAATCCCCACAGCCTCTTTTATTTTTTTGACATTTAAATCGCCTAAGTAGGGAGGTTGTGGGTTCGAACCCCCACCGCCTCCTTACCTTTAATTTAATTTTCGCTATGGCTGTGAGGTGGTGGGTTCGAACCCCCACAGCCCCATATAAATTTTTCTTTCTTTATTTTCGCTAGGATGAGGGCATTGGCAGTGAGGTCGTGGGATCGAACCCCCACAGCCTCACTTGCTTTATTAAATTATTTTCGCCTCCTCTAGTTCCAGCCTTGAGGTCATGTGAGGTCTTGGGTTCGATTCCCCTTGACCTCACCTATTTTAATCACTTTTAAAACTCCTCCAAAATTTCCAGAACCTGCCCGAAATCAACATCACAAGCTGGAAATTTTGATTCCCTTTTTGCAGCCTATTTTCTCCACTCTTTAACGTTAAAAGTTCATGCATTTGGAGTAGTGTTTTATGAGTCCTTTAGGTGCATTTTCATGGAAATATTTGGCCAAGAATTTTTCATTAAATTCAGCCAGATTACACTTAAATGAACATCATCATTTACATAAGTTTATACACTTAAAATGACACCCAAAAACCATATCAAACTTGAAGTCATAAATCAAAACTCATTTACAGTAAGTTTACAGTGAACTTTTTGCACATACACACATATATTTTCGGCAACAAAGCTTGTCATTCATATGATTCCAAATACATGTTCATGAACATATTCATCACGAAAACACATTGCAATACCTAATCTCTATCAGCAGACATACCAACCTATGATTTGATGGGAGCTAATGACAGGGACATGCAACGGGGAACAACTTAGTTTCGGATTAAAATCGTCTGAGTCCTAAGGGTCTCTTGGGAAAGGGACCAAGAGTAAGAAAACCCATACCTTTATTTCTCTTGTTCAACCACTAAATTGCTGCCCAAAATCCTCTACAAAATCAGTCCAAGTTCAACACTTCAACACCAATCGACGGAAGACTCCTCCCCTTTGCTTAAAGTGATGGATTTATGTTGTTTTACTTAGATTTTTGGTATGAGTTCTTCAAGTATGAAGAACTTCAATATTTTTCTGTTTTTGAACTTGTTTTGGCAGAGAGAAAACGTGAAGATGAGTGGTTAAACGTGAGAGAGAGAGAGTGAGAGAGAGTGGCTTAAAATTAGGAGTTTTAGTTTGGGAATTAGTCAAACTAGGACTCCTTGTTAAATCTTTAATTAAAATCTGATTTTTCTTTTTCTTAAGTCAGCTAATATTTACTAATTAATTAATTAAATTTATCCATTTAAATAAAAACAAGTTAAATCATTGCTTCCACCTAGGTTCGAACCCGGGTGGAGCTAGACTTCACTCTTAGAGCTCACATTCGGCTCTCTCTCTCAAAAATGCCCTTCCATTTTATTAAATAATTAATTATATATATATTTAGGGTAATTACGATATTACCCTTAGCTTGGTAAAAGACCATTTTACCCCTAGACCTTCAAAACTTAAAATTTTATCTTTTTAAGTCTGGTAAAGACTCCTTCGATTAAATATTCATTTTCGAGAGTCTTACTTGGTTGGTTCCAACCTTTCCAAGCTCAATTAACTCCCCAAGTTAGTTGGCTTGGTCGTAGTAAGGGTTCTGAGGTCTGGTTCTACGCGTATCAATCTGTGTAAACCTTGGTCTAATCGCAAGCATTCTTGACAACCTAAGTTTTGATCCTATTCATTTTTAGGATTGTTACATTATCCCCCCCTTAGGAACATTCGTCCCCGAATGACACTACTCTTTACTAACAATAAGTATGTCATCTATAGAACGTACACATACGTAGGTACTTCAATACTTTCATGGGTGAATATTTGATTCACTTCTTAACATGATGGAACACCTCCTTGAGACCTACTAGTAGCTTCACATTAATAGACTAAATAATTCTTCCCTAAACTAGTCTCATCAAAGAATACAACACAAAGTCAACATAAAAATCATATAAATCAGCAACCAATATGATGACTTCAAACCTATTAACCTCATACGAGGGGATAAACACCATATACAGTCAAATATATGAAAGGCTAATTAAGGCTACGCACCCGAGGCTTCATCCGAAGTGCCTTCCCCTACACCCCTGGACTTGAGTGCGAAGAATCGTTGCCTCTTTGGAGTCTCTTCATTCGGGCCATTTGTCTGAACATCCACAAACTCCTGGGGGTCCTCTAAAGTCTTAGACCCTGTGAAAATAGGAGGCTTCATCCTTGTGAAGTCTCTCAGCCTGTCAGCCATGCTACGAACCGGTGGGTTCTCCCTCTGTACATCCTGCCGGTTGGCCTGGGCAGTCATACCCTGGGCCTGCATAGTAATGGCCTGTGCCATCTGGGCCAGAGATGCCCTCACCTCAGCATCAGTCAACCCAGCTGGGTTAACTGGCATGGCCACTCCTTCAGCTGGAGCCTGGGGTAGGTCCTGATTACCCCCAGCAACTGCTCCTCCTCTCCTCTGACCATTAGCTCTCCTAGTGTTCATTCTCTGAAAAACAACAAGGATTGATGATAGAAACGCTCATAACACCAAGAACTCAGATATTAGGAAAAGCACGATAAGATCAGAAGAAGGGAAAATTTCCTACGCATTATGCAGTCTCTAATCAAGGATAGTGGTGCACTTCACTACCATGACTTAGAAACTACTCAATGTGGTTGATGTGAACTTATTAATTTCGTAATTTAACCTAGTGCTCTGATACCAACTTTGTCACGACTGGAATCTAGACCCCAGACGAGACCGGCGTCGTTGACCTCTCAGAGGTCGCAGACAAGCCTACTTACGTTATTCTTACTTTACATAGGTTAATTTTAGCGGAAAATTTGAAACTTTTTATTTCCTAACATACTTATAAAAACATCCTCATTAATACGTAATTGTTCACCATCAACCATCTAACATTAAGAGATAAACAACTGAAAGAAAGAGTTCAATAAATCTTAATTGTACAATTGCCAAAATGGCACCAATACATAGTCTGAATAAAATAGGAAAGAAACTCTAGTGGAACATGCTCCACTAGCTCAATTCTAAAACTAAGCTAGAACATAAAACAGTAGCATCCTCGAAAGCATGAGGACCTACCAAAACCGGATGAATGCTAGACGTCCGGATAACTGCAGCGATGATCCTGTAGCTCTATCGTCCACCTGTGCCTGCACCTAAAATAGTAGAGTTTGTATAGGGTTAGTACACACTTGTACTAAGTATGGGTATATGCAAGCACACACCAAGGACATGCATGAGAAAGAATAGCTCTTTCCTAACAACATGATTTTTGGAAATCAAGTCAGTGGACTTGCCAAATTGAGATTAGGAAAGTAAATGATATTTCCAAATTTGGATTAGGAAAGTCAGTGAGCTTTCCAGATTTGGAATAGGAAAGTTATGCCATGAGAATAATATACATCATCATACTTTTCACATTTGCACACAGCACATAACATTTACACATAGCACGTATCATATAGCATACAGTACATTTTGCATGTAGCACATAACTTCTTTCATATCATTCATTCATATGCCATGAGACCTTGGAATCATGAACGTGACATTAAGACATCCCAGAAATGAAGGCTCAACATATGAGACCTCAACTAGGGAGTCTTCATTAGCAAACACAGAGTCTGCTTCGTTCATCATACGTACTCCATTTCATTTCATTCATAGACTAGTGTAAACACCAGTTATACCCAGGATATAGTTTAAGACTTTCATTAGGTTCGTTGTGCAATGACCAAGAATGACCTAATGTCATTACTTGAATCTAACTCACCTTTTGATTATCCTATGCTAACACCTTTGGTATCATTCGTTTCATTATATGCATCATTTGAGGCTGGCCTCATTCATTTATTGGGAACTTTAACTTTAACCGACATAGATCATGTGAGCATCATGAAATCCAGTGTCTCCCCCACACCGAAAAGAGGTGGAATCACCGGCCAAAGTGACCCAAAAACATGCTAGCGTACATGGGAATTTAACCCCCGCCAGATCCCTATATTGGCAGTATAGGTTCGAAGACTAGGAGATATAAAGAGACCCATACCCGGCAAGCCGGACAGTCTCATCTCATGAGAGTTACGTGAACCTCTGCCCTTCCCGAAAGAAGGCATCACCGCTCATAGCTAGTCTATCGGTGCTCAGTATAAAGTTCCATTTCATTCATCTCATACGTCATGGAAGCTGGCTTCTAGTATGAGGACATCATAGCTCATTAGATGATTTCTCATCTCATCATTCGTATTGAGTGTGTTAAGCTCAATACTCTCATTAGAGTATTCATAGAGACTGGTCTCTTCATTATCTTACACTCTCATAGGTGAGTACGTATTGGTAACATTTACTTAGGCTCATTTGAGATTGCTCTCATCACTTACATTAGCCTCATATCATGTTGTCACCACATTCATCATCATTAGCACCTTTGCTTTTCATAGTTATTCACCTCTTATTACGTGAATGTTCATTTCATCATATGCCAATGCACTTAGCCATTTGGTGTGTTTCACACCCTTACTTAACCCTTCTAGGGTTTCATTATTTCATTGTTCATTTCATCATTTCATTGTTCATCTCATCATATGCCAATGCACTTGGCCATTTAGTGTATTTACACTTCATACTTAATCCTTCTAGGTTTCATCATTTCATTTCATACATCTTAGGTTCACTTACTTTTGAACGTATGTTAGACTTATGTGTCTATACATACAAGCCATGAGGCTTCATTCACATTTCGTCTAAGTGATTCATATCTTTCTAAGATTTTGTGATACAAGACTTATGCATCTTATATATATGCCAAGATCTTGGTTTTGATCTAAGTATGTGGCATTATTCTTGGATATTTTGTTTACGTATGACTTATGTATCAATACGGAAGTTTGGGCAAGGGACCCAAGTTCGAATAACTTAGATAACATTTACATTTTTCATTGATTTTATTTTTAATCTCTATGATATTGGGACTCTAAATCGAACCCCAACATTAACATTGTATCTTTAGTTTTCTACTTAGATTTCTTCTTAATTTGGCCGAAGGGTTGTGGGTTCGAACCCCCACAACCCCTTCTTATTTTCCATTAACATTTTCTTGCCCAATTTCGCCTAAACCAAGAGGTTGTGGGATCAAATCCCCACAGCCTCTTTTATTTTTTTGACATTTAAATCGCCTAAGTAGGGAGGTTGTGGGTTCGAACCCCCACCGCCTCCTTACCTTTAATTTAATTTTCGCTATGGCTGTGAGGTAGTGGGTTCGAACCCCCACAGCCCCATATAAATTTTTCTTTCTTTATTTTCGCTAGGATGAGGGCATTGGCAGTGAGGTCGTGGGATCGAACCCCCACAGCCTCACTTGCTTTATTAAATTATTTTCGCCTCCTCTAGTTCCAGCCTTGAGGTCATGTGAAGTCTTGGGTTCGATCCCCCTTGACCTCACCTATTTTAATCACTTTTAAAACTCCTCCAAAATTTCAAGAACCTGCCCGAAATCAACATCACAAGCTGGAAATTTTGATTCCCTTTTTGCAGCCTATTTTCTCCACTCTTTAACGTTAAAAGTTCATGCATTTGGAGTAGTGTTTTATGAGTCCTTTAGGTGCATTTTCATGGACATATTTGGCCAAGAATTTTTCATTAAATTCAGCCACATTACACTTAAATGAACATCATCATTTACATAAGTTTATACACTTAAAATGACACCCAAAAACCATATCAAACTTGAAGCCATAAATCAAAACTCATTTACAGTAAGTTTACAGTGAACTTTTTGCACATACACACATATATTTTCGGCAACAAAGCTTGTCATTCATATGATTCCAAATACATGTTCATGAACATATTCATCACGAAAACACATTGCAATACCTAATCTCTATCAGCAGACATACCAACCTATGATTTGATGGGAGCTAATGACAGGGACATGCAACGGGGAACAACTTAGTTTCGGATTAAAATCGTCTGAGTCCTAAGGGTCTCTTGGGAAAGGAACCAAGAGTAAGAAGACCCATACCTTTATTTCTCTTGTTCAACCACGAAATTGCTGCCCAAACTCCTCTCCAAAATCAGTCCAAGTTCAACACTTCAACACCAATCGACGGAAGACTCCTCCCCTTTGCTTAAAGTGATGGATTTATGTTGTTTTTCTTAAATTTTTTGTATGAGTTCTTCAAATATGAAGAACTTCAATATTTTTCTGTTTTTGAACTTGTTTTGGCAGAGAGAAAACGTGAAGATGAGTGGTTAAACGTGAGAGAGAGAGAGAGTGAGAGAGAGTGGCTTAAAATTAGGAGTTTTAGTTTGGGAATTAGTCAAACTAGGACTCCTTGTTAAATCTTTAATTAAAATCTGATTTTTCTTTTTCTTAAGTCAGCTAATATTTACTAATTAATTAATTAAATTTATCCATTTAAATAAAAACAGTTAAATCATTGCTTCCACCTAGGTTCGAACCCGGGTGGAGCTAGACTTCACTCTTAGAGCTCACATTCGGCTCTCTCTCTCAAAAATGCCCTTCCATTTTATTAAATAATTAATTATATATATATTTAGGGTAATTACGATATTACCCTTAGCCTGGTAAAAGACCATTTTACCCCTAGAACTTCAAAACTTAAAATTTCGTCTTTTTAAGTCCGGTAAAGACTCCTTCGATTAAATCTTCATTTTCGAGAGTCTTACTTGGTTGGTTCCAACCTTTCCAAGCTCAATTAACTCCCCAAGTTAGTTGGCTTGGTTGTAGTAAGGGTTCTGAGGTCTGGTTCTACGCGTATCAATCTGTGCAAACCTTGGTCTAATCGCAAGCATTCTTGACAACCTAAGTCTTGATCCTATTCATTTTTAGGGTTGTTACAAAATCCTACCTCGTGGTTTCATGTGAATGGTGTGGAGATCTGTTAGATCAAAAGTCAATTGCATTGTATTGTTGATCTAAAACATGGCCTGAAGGTTTTTCGAGGTGAAATCCTGAGCAATGTTTGATTTGGGAAAGGATTGTAGGCCTTTTTTGAACCGATTCTGTCTTTCAAAGCCCACCAAATGACATTAATCCCTAGTTTTTCCACTTTGAGCCAGAAGCCTTTTCTTTGGATAACCACATCTTAGCCATTATCCTTTTGAGTGCTTACATGCACTATCCCTCTCTTGACCTAACCTTCTTGAGTGCACCAAAGATATGCAGAATGTAAGAGAAGATCCATGTTTGAAGTTTCAAAGGCAAAACATATTAAGTCTCCCAAAGTCAAGGAAACAAAAACCACTTCTGCATAAAGAACAAAAAGAAAAAAAAGGTTGAAAGAAATAAGGAGAGACATAAACATCCTTACAAGGAAAATGAAAGGTGGGAAGGAAAATAGTCCAAAAAAATAAGGAAAACAAAAAAAGGAAGAAAAAGGGTTCTAACAAATAAGGACTCAAAGAAATAGAAACAAAAGAAGGGATGAAAAAAGGAGAAGCTCTAACGAATAAGGATAAAAAAAAGGGGAAAACAAAGAGGATCAGACGCCAAAGGCGTATCAACCGTCAAAAGCATGAATTTAGTGTGACGCTCAAGGAGGAATTAAGTCACTCTTATTCCAAATAAATATCCTACCCATCCCTAAGCCTACATTACAAGCCAGTGACAAGCCTTACATGATCTCATTTCAAATGTTCTTACATTAGTGGAGATTTACATAAGGGCAGAGCATATGGTATCATAGTTGCATGTATTGAACATTCTTGTGAGTGTGAGTGCACTTTGAAAAATGTCCTAAAGTAAAATTCTTCAAATATGTGTGAAATAAGACTGTCTTTGTTCTGAGGGAACATGAAACCTAAGGATTGGTACAATTCAAAACCTTTATTTACAGCAAGATGAACGAATCTTATTGATTCTTAAGTATGTTTGAGGTACCACTTGAAGCTGTAGAAATTACCTTGAATTCAATCTTCATTAGAAAAAGAGAAAAAAAGAAGGAGAGATTTACCTGCACTCCTAAATGTCGGTACCAACTGTATTCAAGATTTGACTGTCTCTTTATATTCTTTAGTTTTTTCCACAAAAAAGGGGGCAAGCACCCACTTTTTAATATTTTTCAAAGCATTTTTCTTAAATTATTTCTTTTAAAAATAATAATTGGGATTTGTTTTTCTTTTTTTGGGTTGTCCATTGTAAAACATGACATTAGGCTAGCCTCGTAAGTGTGAGACACCTATTTAACTTCATTGGGTTGTCCGTTCAAAAAATATGACATGTATTTTGTCTCTTAGCTTTGAATATCACGAGAAATATTATTTTCCTGTTTCATCATGTTCATTCTGTAAATTTTCTACTAATGACCTTTTCTCAGATTTTTGCAGTATTCATTATCTATTGGACTGGAACTATACATGACCTGATTCGTGGATCAACAAGATATATAGGCGTCATGATGGCTCGTTCATATATCCAGTGTGATTTGTCTTTCTACTTGTAATAAACACTTGGCCAGAATTTTCAAGAATATCTCAAAAATTTAAAGGTGCTATATCCAGCAAGTCAAGATTGGATATCATTTTGAGATTTGCCAAAAGTTCTAACTGGGACAAAAATTTTGAGGAAGACCTCAAAAATTCCAATAAATATTGTTAGAAGCTAGATAGCCAACTTCAAAACTACAGCGCTTGAAGCTCAAAGTTAACTTGCAAATTTTCAGCGTTGTTATGGCAAGCCAACAACTCCTCGTATAAATCCCCAATAAGACTTGAGTCACAATAAACATAAAATGGTCAAGAGTAAAATTTTGATATGTGTCAAAATGGTAAGGCTTTTGTACACATTCTGTTTTAAAGAATCTTTTCTCAAGGTTTCTTGACTAAGTCGCTAGCTTAGGCGACACTGTGTCTACTAATTATTTTTTTTCAAGTACGAGAACATGTGAAAGCATTGAGGCGATGAAAGTTTCAAGACAATCATCGAGCCATCCACCTCATTACAGTGGACAATCACTGAGTCATCCACCTCGTTACTGTGGACAATTATCGAGTCATCAACCTTGTTACAGTTGGAAAATCACCAAGCCATCCACCTCGTTATAGTGGAAAATCATCGGGTCATCCATCATTTGCATTTTTCATTTTATACTGATGGACATACATTCAAAATTATACCGATGAATCATCTTTTTTTCGTTCGTCCTACCGATGTACATACATTCAAATCCTATTGATGGATCATCTCTTTTCTTTCGTCCTACCGATGGACATACATTCAAATCCTATCAATGAATCATCTTTTTTTATTAGTCCTACCGATGACATTCATTCAAATCCTACCGATGGACCATCTTTTTTCATTTGTCCTACCTATGGACCTACATTCCTATCCTACCAATGGATCATCTTCATTTGTCGTATCGTAAGAGATGCTACCTTTTTCCCTGTAATTTTGTCCCTACTAATGAGTTTCATCTTTGTTTTTTCGAGAACATCCAAGAGGATCCATTCTCTATTGAGCCACAGTTACGAACTGTTTCAACAAGGACGCAGCACAACATGGAACCTTTTGGAAGCAAGTCTGGGATCGAATTCCGCCACATTCCAACCACACTTTTATATAAAGGTCATGTGTTTGGCTAAAACCGGGTTTGTGAATTTTCATTGTCCACGATTTCTTTCATCATTCATATCCAATAAAAGGAACAGTTGTTGACACCCAATTTTGGCCTTACATTTTCAAAATTCGTAACTTTTAAGTTTTATTTATTTAATAGTTCAAAATAATTTTTTTATAATTTTATATAAGTTTATCGATAACTATCTTTATTTATCAAAATTTAGGATTTTTGTCAGTTAATTTAAAAATAGTATTTTTACATGTCAACGTAACGTTACATTGATTATATTTTTTAATATTTATTTTATTTGTTACATTTGTTAATATTTATGTTGATATTTGCACAGGCTAAAAATTTATTCAAATACGTATATAATTTGCATACACAATTGATTGATAATTTTGGGCCACAGTCCCAAGCCCATAAAATTTGAGTCCATTACATAATTATTTTTTCTATTTAAATTTTACTAGGTCAAGATTTAAGGTGGTGGTGGAATAAATTTTAGAATTTGGGGATTCAACTTTTTTCTAGAGTTTTTACTTTATTCTTTTATATTGTTCATGCTCTTTCTCTGACGATAAATTCGCCAAATCTCCACCAGTCACCACCAAACAAACCCCACTGGTCATACCTCTCCTCTCTTCTCTTCTTACTAACCATCTACCCTTTCTCATAGCCGTCACCTAAAACCCCACTCATTTTTCACGTTTTCCGGCAAAATCAAAACCACCAGATCACCACCTTCCACCTCCCAACAACCAATTTTTCCAGACC
Source organism: Solanum sitiens (assembly GCA_016801875.1). Classification (NCBI taxonomy): domain Eukaryota; kingdom Viridiplantae; phylum Streptophyta; class Magnoliopsida; order Solanales; family Solanaceae; genus Solanum; species Solanum sitiens. Next base: position 184,713 of record JABWTJ010000841.1, read on the forward strand.
ACCCGAAATGGACTAGAAACCAGTCTAGAGCTCCGAGCAGCAACCAACAAAACCGACCCAGAAAAAACAACAAAACCAAGCCCAAAACCCCACCGGAGAAGACAACCAACATCTCCAAATACACCCAAAACAATTTTCCAGTTCAACACCCACCTGAAACAATCAGCAAACTCCATCTTTTCGACCCCCAAAACCCCCTTTTGTTTCTTTCGTGTTTTTAGGCGAACAACAATGGCCATCTCTATCTAAGAGAGTCAGCCATCGAGCACCAAATCTGGCCAAGCTCCGATGAAAAACAAAACTCAGACAGCAGCTCCAGAACACATCCCTCATTTCTACAAGTGAGCTCCAAATGACCACGAAAACCCCAACTCCAATAGAACACCACCCAAATAACCCTTTTCTCCACGAAACCACAACCAAATCTAATGAGTAGTGAGCTTTTAAGCTCCGGAGAACCACAAAATCCAACCAGAAATAGCCACCAAGGATCTCGTGACATCTAACCCTAACCAGCGAGCTCTTAAATTGACAAAAACGAACCGAACAACTCACAGTCTGGAAATCCTCAAATTTGACCGGAAAAGGTTTGAACTCAGGACACTTTAGTTTCTATTAGTTTGTTTTAAACTTTTGCTATATGTTTTCTTGTCTTTTTTTTTTGTGATTTTTGATAAATATTTCTTTTATTGAAACCATTTGTTTCGTAGTTCTTAATTGTTATACTATCACAATTAATTTCTATTTTGTTTACCGCAAAGAAGACATACACAAAACATCCAGTCAGTGCTTATTATTTTTCATTAGTTTTTTTAAGGTAAATATTGTTTGATACTTCATATTTTAAATTGCTTGCTTGAATTGTTATTCCTTTAATTTAATTGTGTGCTTAAATTATTATTTTATTTCTTTTGTGCCTAGACTTTGGAATTTTTACTAATGTAATTGCTTAGAAGTTTTCTCGGCGAACACATCTTTAATTTTCTTTATTTTTATTATATATTGTTTGGACGTCAATTCTGTTGTTGGATTATTTGCCCCATTTTGTTCCACTGTTCACATGGTTACCTAGTGTTATTTATCACTTAACTTTTTAATTCTATTGTAATTATATGTCAAGATGGCCAATGAGAAAATCTCCCCGTCGGTTTTGGTCTTTTGGCGGCCTCCCTATTGTAAAAGATGGAATTTTACTTTATGCTTATATATGTTGTGTGTTGTAATTGACCGATGAAAAAATTACCATCGATTTCCAAGGCCTCCAATGTTAATAAGACGAATTTTTAGTTTTATGTTAGTATTTGATTTTGTTCATATTTATTTATTACTAATACTTTTACTAAGTGTCTTTACAGGTATCTCGGAGTCGCTTCTCATCGAAGTTATTCCAATGGAGTTCAAATTTATTTTATATTCATTATTTTGTATATATTGATGTTAGGTAAACCTTAGGTCGATTCTTACATTATTATTTTATTTTATTATGTGTGTATATTTCATGTTTATATTACTTGTATATTATTGTTGTCTCCTCCTCAATTTAAAAAAATGAACTCAGTCAGGAACCACATTTGTGGATTTTAAAGGATGCCTAACACCTTCCATTCAAAATAATATGAACTCTTATCTAGAATCTAATGGTTTCGTCGATCATTTAATTGGTTTCCTAGTTTTTCCTAAAATGTGTCGACTCCTTTAATATTTGTTTATTCCTTAAGTTCTTTAAAATTGAGTTAATAGATTATTTTTTGAGTCACCGCGACGTTTCGCCTTATTTGAATAAAGTATGTATGTAAAAACTTATCTGATCAACCTTGGCTTCGCATCCTTCTTTGACATCAAATACATCAATGCAGAATGGTCAGTATGCACTATGACCCTAGTATCAAGCAAATAGGATCAAAGTTTCTCGAATGCGAACACCACTGCCAGAAGCTCCTGTTCAGTCACAGTGTAGTTCTTCTAGGCCACATTCAAGGCTTTGCTCGCATAGTAAATAGGATAGAGGATTTTATCTCTCCTTTGTCCCAATACCATACCAAGTGCAACCCTGCTCGCTTCGCACATAACCTCAAATGGCTCACCCCAATCTGGTGAAATAATAACGGGCGCAGAAACTAACTTCCCTTTCAACTCTCCAAATGCTTTCAGACAAGACTCATCGAAATAGATTTACACTCTTTCTCGATCAATCTGCACAATGGATGTGAAATTTTAGAAAAATCCTTTATAAACCTCCGATAAAAACCAGCATGCCCAATAAAAATTCTCACACCCTTGACAACATGGGTGGTGGAAGCTTGTCTATCACCTCAACTTTGGCCCGATCAACATCTATACCCTTTTCTGAGATCCAATGACCCAACAATATACCTTATTTCACCATAAAGTGGCACTTCTCCCAATTTAGCACCAAATTTCAATCTTTACATCTTTGAGCACCTCGGCCAGATTGTCCAATTAACAATCAAAAGAGTCGCCAAGCACAGAAAAATTATCCATGAACACCTCAATAATGTCCTTCATCATATCAGAAAATATCGACATCATACAACGCTGGAAGGTCGTCGGCGCATTCACAAGCCAAATGGCATCCTTTTGAATGCAAAAGTCCTATAAGGGAAAGTGAAGGTGGTCTTTTCTTGGTCTTACAGAGCGATAGAGATCTGACTATAGATCGAATAACCATCAAAAAGCAATACCAACCCTTACCTGCAAGTCTGTCAAGCATCAGGTCCATGAAGAGCATGGGAAAATGTTCCTTTTCTATCTAAGCATTAAAATTGAAGTAGTCCATGCAAACTTTCCATCCGGTCACGGACCGCATCGGAATAAGCTTATTTCTTTCATTAGGTACCACGGTCATACCATCCTTTTTAGGCACGCACTGAACAGGTCACACCCAACTGTTGTCCGCAATAGGATAAAAGACCCCAGCATCCAACCACTTGATGATCTCCTTTTTAAATACTTCTTGCATATGTGGATTCAACCTTCTTTGGTGCTCAATACTAGGCTTGTGATGTAACGACCTGCTTAGTCGTTTTGAGCAGCAGATTTTATTTCTGGAAAAACTGTCTGAGACGACGTATCCAACGACGGACCGTCATGGGCACGACGGACCGTCGAGGGTGTCTCGTTCCAAACACTTGGAATTCTTATATTTGAGTGCTGAAATCGACTCTCTGAACTCTGTGACGGACCTGCAGGACGGACCGTCACAGACATGATGGACCGTTGTGAGGTTCCGTTTCAAAACACTTCAACTCTTGAGAATTGGGTACTGAGAGCAATTCTCTGAAGTCTGTGACGGACCTGCAGGACGGACCGTCACAGACATGACGGACCGTTGTGAGGTTCCGTTTCAAAACACTTCAACTCTTGAGAATTGGGTACTGAGAGCAATTCTCTGTCCGTCGTGACGGAAGTGCAGGACGGACCGTCGTAGGCACGACGGACCATCACAGGTTGCGTAATCCCAGTCTGGGTCAAATTTCTGGGTAAGTTTTAAAGGGGAGTTTTGGACTATTCCTGCTATAATTATGAATTTCGTGGGTCAATGTTAAAAACTCAATTTCTTGGGGGTGTGAAGGAGATAACCTTGAGTTACGTATTGGGTTATTTCCTCATCTTTAATACCTAATTTTATGCTAAATTAGGGAAAAGAGAGAGAGTTTGGAAGAAGAAAAATAGAGAGAAGAAGGAGAGAAAGAAACGATCTATAGAGAGAGACAACCAAAGAGGAACAAAAAGCTTTGAGAGATTGCTTGCTTGATCAAGAACCCTTGGTGAAGGTAGGTTATGGTTTTGATACTATTCGTAGTAAACTCTTAATAGTGAATGATATGTATTGGTAGTACGGGGAAACCCGTCGATAATGCTTCATGGGATGCTTGCATGAAGTGATGAGATGATTGATGCATAAAAATCGCCGAATGAGCTTGAATCCAAAATCTTGAAGAAGCCCTAATTCACCTTGTTATTGATGATCCGTTGATAAAAGAAAGGGGCTATGAACGAAGTAATGAGATGGAATGATGCCTTGGTATAAACAGAAGGCTTGATGAATTGATAGAATGTGTTAGGGGATCGGAGTGTCACGTTCCGACACATAGTATTAGGGGATCGGGTGTCACGAACCGACACGTAGAATTAGGGGATCGGAGTGTCACGTTCCGACACATAGTATTAGGGGATCGGGTGTCACGAACCGACACGTAGAATTAGGGGATCGGAGTGTCACGTTCCGACACAAAGTATTAGGTGATCTGGGTGTCAGAACCGACACGTAGAATTAGGGGATCGGAGTGTCACGTTCCGACACATAGTATTAGGGGATCAGGTGTCACGAACCGACACGTAGAAGTAGGGGATCGGAGTGTCACGTTCCGACACATAGTATTAGGGGATCGGGTGTCACGAACCGACACGTAGAATTAGGGGATCGGAGTGTCACGTTCTGACACATAGTATTAGGGGATCGGGTGTCACGAACCGACACGTAGAAGTAGGGGATCGGAGTGTCACGTTCCGACACATAGTATTAAGGGATCGGGTGTCACGAACCGACACGTAGAATTAGGGGATCGGAGTGTCACGTTCCGACACATAGTAGTAGGGGATCGGAGTGTCACGTACCGACACAAGAGGAAGAAAGATAATGAATCTTGAGAGATGTTAATATACTCAATGTAATGAACCTAATTCCCAAATGAGTGTGGTATTGAGGCTTGAGTCCTTCATGGATGAACTTGGTAGTACTTATTGATGATTATAGTACTTGTTACTACATGTTGAGTATTGTAGTTGATTTATGATATGAACTGATATATACTGTTTTCTATTTTGAGTTGGCCGATGATACCTACTCAGTACTTGTGTTTTGTACTGACCCCCTACTTGTTGTTTCTTTCTTTGTTATTTGGGGAATGCAGCAAACGTACCGTCGTCTTCAACTCAGCAGCGATTCTAGCCAGTCTTCATTACACCGGATTTCAGGGTGAGCTAATGCTTCTAGCTTGGACTGGATCTTCTCTTCAATGTCTTGATGCCTTGAACTTCCGGCATGGACTAGCCTTTATTTATTTTAGCTTCTTAGATACTTTTATATTAGTAACTTGAGGATAGATGTTCTTGTGATGATGACTTTCAGATTTTGGGGATAATGGGTTATAAATTTTAGAAGTTATTTAATTGTTTTCGTTAATGAGTTTTAAGTCTTCCGCTTTGTATTTTGTTCAATATGTTGGGGTTTTAGATTGGTTGGTTCGCTCACATAGTAGGATAAGTGTGGGTGCCACTCGCGGCTCGATTTTGGGTCGTGACACTACCATAGGTGTTTTTAATTTTTCCCATTTATCTTCTGGTAAACAATTATATTTACATATATTTGTCTCTGCTCCTGTATCTATCATAGGTGTATAATATCTGTTGTGATATCCTTCTACAATAATTTTTGCAAGTATATATATCTTCATTACTCATTTTGTTCTTTTTATAATTATTTTCTTATTTTGACAGGTTATGATTAATTGTTCATCTTCTATTTTATATGGTTTAAATTGATCTAACCATTTTATTCCTAAAGTAATATTTTGATTTTCTTGGTAAATTTTAAATGGTATTAATAATAATATTCCTCCTATAATTATTTCTTTTTCTACTATTTCTTTATTTATAGTTACAATTTCACTAGGTAATCCAGGGCATACATGTCCTGTTTTTATAATTTCTGTATCTAAAACTAATTCTCTAATTATGTAATTATCTTCTTGTCCTGTATTTATTAATATCCTATATCTTTTTTCATTAATTATTCCAGTTATAAAATAATGATTTGGTGTTTCTTCTTATGTATTTAATATTTTAGGAATTTCATATTTTCTTTTGGACGTACTGGCTCTTGATGAAGTAGTTCTATTTAATATATTTGGTATACTTGAAGTGCTTATTCTTTCTTTTACTATTTCTAAATCTTCTTCCATGTCAATTTCTTTATAACTATAATCATTATTATCTATTATAGTAATTACTTGGTCAAAAGGGTTTTCTATTTTTATTCTATCAATTTTATTTTTTGCCATTACTTTATGTTTTGTTGTTAATATATATAAGTTTTTACATCTTGCTGTAAATATTTTACTTCCTGGTGCTAATTCTATTCCTGATAATTTCCAATATAATACTAATGATTTATCTATGTTTCTATCTGTTAATGCTATTGAGTAATTTGCACTTATTATAAATTTAAATTTTTGGTATATTAAATTTCCTTTTACCGCACTAATTACACTTTTTTCTATAGGGTGTATTATTGTATCATCTGCTAAATATATTTCAATAGGTGTATCTATTCCTTCTCTAAAACATGCTTTTATTAGTATTTGTGTTCCTCCTAAATGTACATATTTTATAGGTGTTTTAGTTTTTATATCTTGTATTTCTTGATTTATCATTCTTTTGTTTAATATAGGTATTTATGCTTTTCCTTTTGTATATTTACAATCTACAATATGTTCTTTTTGACTAACTACATAGTATTCTTCTTTTTGTCTTTTAAACCAATTTTTTAAAGTAGGTATTTCAAGTACTTTATCTACGCTTAAATCTAATTCTTTATTTTTTATTTGTTGGAAAATTGTATTATCAAATATAATTTTTTGTTCTACTGATTCTTCATTCTGATATTCTTCTTTAGATATTATTTTTATATCATTTTCTGTCATTATATTTCTTCATTTATCATTTCATTATTTAATTCCATATTTATTTCTATATCTTCGGATTCAATGTGAGATAATTCATATATACTATCATTTTCACTTAATTTATAATCTATGTAATCTATCTGCATATATTTTTCATCATGCATAATTATTTCTGCAATTTGTTTACCTTTTAAATTTTTAGGTAATTTACAATCTCTAGCTAAATGTCCTAATTTTCCATGTATAAAAAGAGGCATTTGCCTTCATAAATAAAACAAGCCCCCTTCTCTCTTCACTCTTTTCTCTCATTCCGCTTCCACCCCCTACATTGGTATCAGAGCTAGTATATAAAGAAGCTAGTAAATAAAATAATAGTTATGGAAAACAAATCAGATATGGAAAATCTACAAGAACGGTATACTCATTTTTATTCATGAGTAGCTAAACTGCTTTATTCCTGATAATCTCTTTTTGATTATAAGTGTTTGTTATGTTTTAATAATGTTATAATAATCATCTTTAGAAGGTTTGCTATGGAAATAATCTGAGAGTAGGTAAGCCCAGACTATGTCATCCTAAAGTGGAAACCGGTAGGCAAAAGAAAAGGCCGTTTAGGGGAGTACACAGAGTTGAGGCGCTGTTAGGGTAACTGATTGAAGAAGAAAACTATAGTAGTGACTAGACGAGATGATTATTAAATTATTATTATTGCATAATAAATAAATATAATCTGTGAAGAGGTTAGAGGGAATAAAATTTTAGTGAAAATATGAATTTAATGACTTCTTATCTGTTAAATAATGATGTTAATTACATGATATTGTTATTTTATATATTGAAAGATCTTGATGCTGATATAAGAAGAATAATCTATGATAGATTAGTAACATATGAAATAATTGAAGAAACAATTTATGATTGGTCAGAAATAATTATTTCAGATGATTTTGATATAGGTTATTTATTTGATGATCTAGAATTATACAGAGATCAATGATAAATTATAGATATTTGCAATTATGGAAAGAAACTAAAGAAAAGATAGATCTAGAAGAAAAATTATTAATTGAAAATGTAAATAGATATATATATCTTAGAGAAGAAGAATATTTAGAATATATAGAAAACAATGCTAAAGAAATACAAAGATTAAATCTACTAAAAAAAAAAGAATATTATGAAAAAATATTTTCTTAAAAAATGAAAAAAGTAAATAATAATATAGAAAGAAAAGTAAGAAAGATAAAGAAAAAGTTAAATAATTTAGTATAGGTCAAGTTACTGTGTAAATAGTAAGAGTCAAGTTCTTTAGATATTATTTTTATATCATTTTTCAGTCATTATATTTCTTCATTTATCATTTCATTATTTAATTCCATATTTATTTCTATGTCATCGGATTCAATGTCAGATAATTCATATATACTATCATTTTTCACTTAATTCATAATATATGTAATCTATCTGCATATATTTTTCATCATCCATAATTATTTCTGCAATTTGTTTACCTTTTAAATTTTTAGGTAATTTACAATCTCTAGCTAAATGTCCTAATTTTCCACAATTGTAACAAGTACAATCTGATAATTTTATTTTTGGTCTATATGGTCTTTTTATTTTATAATTTTTTACTTAATATCTTTTTCTTGGATTTTTATATTTATATCTGGTTTTAGTTTTTCTATAATTTTTATATTTTCTAGGTTTTTTATAATATTTATCTTTACAACCAAATTGTGGTGCTATTTTATTTTTGCAACATGATAAATTTTTAATTAATACTTTTTCCATTTTTCTTTTTTCTTTTTGGGTTTCACATAATTGTATAAACCATTGTTGTAAAAATTTTATTCTAGATCCTAAAGTATCTGTTATTCCTTCATTATTCCAATCTTTAATTACGTTTGTACTAAATGGTTCTGGTAATTTTGTAAAATATTGTTGTCTTATTTCTTTTGCTTCATCTATATTATACCTTGCTTTGTAATAATATTCTTTAAATTCACATGTATATTCTTCTATATAACACATATTACATATTGCTAATTTTGACATTAATTGTCTATTTATTATTTTTTCTTTATTTTGTTCTTGTATTTCTGTAGTCATACCTCCAAATTCATTTTTTATTGCTAATTCATATTTATCTAATATATCTATATTAGATGTTGTTGTAGATCCATCTATTTTCTTATCACTTCTAAGTGTTGCTATACTTTCTGATGGTAAATTTTCTATCCATAATTTTGTTGTTCCTACAAATGTTCTTTCTATATATCCTAGTGTATCTTTTACTGCTATTTTATTATCAACTAATTATTTAGATAAATTTCCTACCCATAATAAGATTACCTTGTTTATATCTATAACACAGTCTAAATCTAAAAAGTTATTTTGTTCCATTATTGATCTAGGTATCCATTTTTTATTCAATCTACTATTCCATATTGCATTTGCTCTATCTGATCTTTCATAACTTTCTGTATAATAGGTTGGTGTTTATCTTCTAGGATTACTTCTTCTAGGACTAGTTCTAGGACTATTATCTGGAGTTTTAACTCTTGATGTTCCTGGTTTATTTATATCTCCTGTATTTATTTCTAATTTCTTTAGTTTATCTACTTGTTCTAAGATTTCTGTGTATGTTTCACTTATATCACTTATGTCTGAATTTTGATCATCTATTGTATCTGTTTCGTTTATTTCTTCATTGATGCCATTTATTTCAAAGTTTTCATTTTCATTTAATTTTTGTTTCATTTTATATATTTCATTAGTCAATTCAACTTCTTTTTCTTTCTCTTTTTCTATTTGTTTTTCTTTCTATTTATTTTAATATAATTGTTTTAACTGAGCTAATTCTTTTTCTAATTCACTTATTTTTGTATTTTTTGTTTCTTCTATCTTTTGTACTTCTTGTTTTTCTTGTATTTTTATTTTTTCAATTTCTTTAGCTTTATCTATTTCTTCATTTTCTTTTGTTATTCTTATCATAGCTGTTAAACTATCTTCTAATTTTGCCGTTTCTTTTTCTAACATTAAATATAATTTATCTCCTATTTTTTATATCTTCTTCCTAAGTTTGAAAATACTATTTTTATTATTAATCCTTCTTGATTTTCATAAGTTTTTTCGTCTACTGCAAATTCTTCTTTATTCATTATATTCATTATTATAATATATATCATGTTGTAATTTATATTCTAGGCAATTTATTTGTATTTCTAACTTTAATATATTTTTTCTTTGTATTGATATTACTTTACTACTTACTCCTGCAAATAAATTTTCTACTAATCTTTCTTTTTTGAATTCTAATTCATATCTTTTTTCATTTATTTTTTCTATCAATTGTTGTTTATATATTCTTCTGTCCATATTGTTTTTTTAAATAACAAATATATTTATATTCTGTTTTGGAAATTATATCTATTAATAAATTTTCTTTAGTAGTATCTTTCTTAGTGTTCTTTAATAATTCATATTTTATATATAAATTATTTAACTTTTTCTTTATCTTTCTTACTTTTCTTTCTATATTATTATTTACTTTTTTCATTTTTTTTTAAGAAAATATTTTTTCATAATATTCTTTTTTTTTAGTAGATTTAATCTTTGTATTTCTTTAGCATTTGTTTCTATATATTCTAAATATGATTGGCCTTTACTATTTACACAATTACTTGACTCTTACTATTTACACAGTAACTTGACCTATACTATTTACACAGTGACACGTCTTTTACTATTCATAAATAGTAATTCATGAATTATTACAAAACTACAAAACAAAACAAGACAAACTACTTTATAACTTTTCCTTTTACAATTTTTTTTTCAACGAATCTTTTCTTTATTATCTCTATGTCTGCCATATCTTTTTGTCTTTGTCTGCCACCTTTGTACTTTTCTTCTTATCTTCTTGCAACGTGTTTATCTTCTGCAGTATCTCTTTTTTCTTTTTACATATTTCTATTCCAGCTGTACATCTGGTATCTCTGTTACTTCTTCACCATTGCATTTTGAACAACGATGATCTGGATATTTATGACTAATATATACAAAGAAACAATTACATATCTTTTCGAAAGACTTTGGTGATGAACAATAAAATGAAGAATTAATAAAAGAATCCATAAACACTTAGAATCAAATCTTTTTCGTTTTAAGATTAAAAAGTATTTCATAACTTCTCTGTATAAAATATTCTTGAAAATATATCATAGCGCTTTACCCTCTCGAAAACACTTATAATATGAAATGTTCAGAAATAGATTATTGACGTAGTGCACCACCGCGCAAAACGTGGGCTATTTACCTAAAAAATAAAAAATTTAAAGGACTTTGGACTTCCAATACTTTTATCATAAAATAATCTTATCCTATCTAATCAAACTCTATTTGATTTTATTACATGTTAAGATATATACACCAATTTGCGCTCTTATAGGATTTCTTTCTTCTCTAAAAATTCAAGTTGATTAAATAGTTATTTTTTCCCTATTATTGTTTAAGTTACTAAGCTATTGATAACTCTAAACTTCACTAGGTGACCTTCCTGGAATTGTTAACTCTAGAGCACCAAGATTATATACCTCATCAAAGTTGTTGAACATAGGAACATAGAGAAGATATCTTGATTTCAATGCAAAATAGGGTAATAAAAAACTTCCCTTGGTTTCTTCTATATCCCTTTCTCTGTCAACTATTTGATTCCTCTCCATATTTATTTAATTTGTGCTCCAATGATCACGCTCCTATTCTTCTGCAGTTTAAGAACATGTTTACCATAACTCCTTGTATTTCTTTTTGTTCCTACAAAACAACAAATCAAAATATAGAGTCATAGTATAAACACTGTTACATGGAACAGGCGCTAATTGTTGATATATGTTTGGCTAATATTTGACTTCGGTGAACATTCTTGATATATTGTCACGCCCCGAGACTATTCCTTGATGCGGACATGGGATATATGATCACGAGTGACCTCAAGCTAACCCTGTTGTCATATCATAAGCATACTAAAGTAAACTTATTCAATAAACATTGTGAGAAAGCTAAATCGTATCCTAATCTGAAACGATGGGGAATGCCCATATAATAAATCTAAATATAAGAAAAACTGAGAGTTTGAATATAAATAAAAAGTAAAACCCTTACACTAAAGTTGACACTAACTATGATGAAATAAAACCTATACTGACTAGAAATGATGGGACATGCCCCAACTAGATCTAGCAAAACTGAAACTAAAGCTAAATGAAAGAAATATAATCATGTAACTAGTCCTCAAAGTATGAGGACTCACCACTGATGTTGTTGAATTGAAGATCAGGAACCCATCTATGTGTGATCTGACTGCTGAGGATCTGAACCTACATCACAAGAAGATGTAGCGCAGAGTATACGGCAATACTTTAAAGGTATGAAGCGTGCAGGATAGAATAAAGCTGAACAGTAACATAACTAAACAAATAAAAAAGCACTCATATAATCTGTACATGATGACGATATTGAAGATAATGAACATTATAAACTAAATGCAATGACCAAGTCTATAACATGCTGAGACGAAGTACTAAGTTTTACCGATAAAATGGTCAATGCAATAGAATCTGACTGAAGTGTAAGAGAGCTACTATTAACTGACATAAAATCACATGACCTAAATGTGGAGTCCGACGTATATTCCCCATCGAGAGAATCCAATATACCTTTCCAGAGTTATAGAGGCATGTTGGTGTGATAACTAAAATGATGACCACAAATGGGACATACAACCTACCGACATGTAGTTCTAGGACTTGAGGGTAAATGACCCTAGTCCACTCAATATTAATTTTCTCCCAATTGATTAAGTAATTAACATTTTATAACTGAAATGTTATAATACTTGATAGCTTAAAACAGTTGTATCAAAACTGAGAATGCCACATTAATATGCTGATAATGGATATTCAAAACAGAGGCATGCATGTATATATCTAAAATATCTAACCTAGCCTTTGTAATTCATGAACTAAAAGAACTACATAGCTAGGGTTCTGATTTATGAAAGAATATACAGAAAAAAGATACCGAATTCATGATAATCTACTTGGATCATTCTAACTCCTAAAACCCAAAAACTTCTAACATTAAAGAAACCCTACACCTAGATATTATTAAAGGAATCAAGATTTTGACTGAAATCTAGGGACTTATTGGGTTAAAGGCATACCTGGTGTAGAATTTCACGGAGAAAGCTTTCGATTTTTGGGCTGAAACTAATGAAGACTCGCTGCGTTCTGTGGACTAGGGCTTGGTCGACTCCTTCTCCTTCTACGTTCTATTTGTATATGTATTTGGTGAATGACTTGATTAGGGTAGATTTTAGTTAAGTTAAGAGGATAAAACTGACCAAAACTACATAGTTTAGGGGCTAAACGACGTAGTTTAGGGGTCCAACGCATAAGGAAAAGACCAAAAGACCCTTGAACTAACTATTGTCGTGGTCACCGACGGACAAGATAGACGGACCGTCGATCGACTGATGGTTCATGTTGGAGAACAATCGATGGGGTTCTAGGGGTCAAAAACCAGGGGCTTATCCACGACCACAGATCGTGGACTGATCTACGGTACATGGGTTCGGCTATAGGTCGACACTTTCACGAATATTCTAGAGTTTCTAGGTAAAGGTCATAGGTAGTGCACCACTGCCTTCAGAACAGACTGTGGGTCCTCTTTCGGTCCGTGGATGGTGCCCGTGGATGCCACATGCAACACCTGAAATCTGCAATTTGGTCTATTTTAGCATCTGTGTATTATATTATCTCCCTCTTGGAACCATTCGTCCTCGAATGAAGACTAAGCTATTTGAAAATGAGTGAGAGAGTTGCAAATCTTACCACTAAAATTTGGAAACTTATTCCTCCCTGAACTAAGTTCCGAGAGCATGCAAATACGCTGAAAATGCAAGTACAAACTAAAGGAATATAATGCTAAGACTTATACTGCACATGAATGACTGAAAAACTGAAGAGGAATTATTACCTCAAGATGGAATGGAATTGGAAGGAAAGAGATGAGTATACTTGGCCTTCATGGCTATTTCTGCTTCCTAAGTAGCTCCCTCTAAAGACTAACTTCGTCACGAAGCCTTGATTGATGCGACTTCTTTATTTCTCAACCTTCGAACCTAACGATCAAGAATCTTAACTAGTATCTCTTCATAAGTGAAACTATACTTCACAACCACACTTTCTAAAGGTACAATAGATCTTGGATAACTCACATAGTTCTTCAACAACGAAATGAGGAAAACTGGTTGCATTGCGGTTAGTGCTGGTGGCAACTCTAGCTCATAAGCCCCTTCACAAACCCTTTTCAAGATATTGTAAGCTCCTACATATCTAGGACTTATCTTCCCTTTCTGGCATAATTTCATCACCCCTTTCATAGACAACACTTTCAGAAAGCCAATCATCAACTTTGAACTCTAGTTCCATTCTCTTTACATTCACATAGAATTCTCGAGACTCTAGGATATCTTAAGTCTATCTCTAATGACTAGCACATTCTTCGTAGCATCATAAACTCTATCTTTCCCTATCAAGGTTGCTTTACCTACTTCAAACTAACCAACTGGAGATCATCATCTACGCCCATACAATGCCTCATGAAGGGTCATCTAAATGTTGGAGTGCTAGCTATTATTGTAGGAAATCTCCATAAGAGGATGTTGATCATCCCAACAACCCTTGAAATCGATCACGCCAACTCTCAACATTTCCTCTATGGTTTGAGTCGTACGCTATACCGGACCAATGCAGTGCTAAGATTAATCTAAGTACCAAGACCTTTTTGGAGCGACTACAAAAAATGATTCGTAAATTGAGAACCTTTATCTAAGATGATAAACAAATGAACCCCATGCAACCTGACTATTTCATTAATGTAAAGGTTGGCGTAGTCTTCCACTGAATATGTAGTCTTAACTGCCAGAAAGCATGCAAACTTAGTAACTCTACCAACTATAACCCAAATGAAGTCATGTTGTCTACGATTTCTAGGTAAACCTGTGATGAAGTCCATGTTGATCACTTACCACTTCCAAGTAGGAATGTTGATATCTTGAGTCATACCTCCTGATTTCTAATGTTGTACCTTAACTTATTGACAATTGGGACACTTAGCCACAAAATAGGCTATATCCTTTTTAAGCCATTCATCTAAAAGGCTTCCGAATGATCACTGTACATTTTAGTAGTGCCGGGATGAATAGAATATCAGGAGTTATGGGCTTCCATAAGAATATGTTGTCTTAACTCACCCATCTTAAGAACACATAATCGACCATGATAACGTAGCACCCCATCTCCCCCTTGAGAGAAAACCTCAACACTTTACTAATGGACTGCACCACTTAGCAGAAGCAATATCGGATCACTATCTTTCTTTTCTTTAAACTCCAATACCAATGAAGATTCTGACCTATTATGAATTATTACACCATCATCTAATATGCTCATAAGACGAACTACTAAGTGAGTAGGCTTGTGAACATCTACCCATTGATAGTCTGCTAAAAGCATCTGATACTACATTGGCCTTACCAGGGTTGTAATGCACACTAATACCATAATATTTGAGAAACTCAAGTCATATTCTCTGGCGAAGATTCAACTCTTTATCGTTGAATATATATTGAAGGATCTTTTGGTCTGTGAGCACATCTACGTAAACACCATACAAGTAATGTATCCAAATCATAAGTGCCAATACCACTTCTGCTAGCTCGAGGTCATGATTCAGATAGTTCCTTTTATGTACCTTAAGATGTCTAGAAGCATATGCTATAGCCTTTCCTCGCTGCATCATCACGCAATGCAGGATGACTCTGGATGCACCAGTGTAACATAACCGTTTGTCCCCTCTGGTAGAGTAAAAACATGAGCTGTTGTAACCAGCCAACCCCAAGAAATATCTTATATCTGTAAGAGAGGTAGGTATCAACCATTGTTTCACTACTTCGATTTTCTAAAGAATCCACCTGGATCCTTTTGGTAGAAACAATGTGATCAAGTAAAACAACATATTAAAACCAAAGCTCACATTTTCTAAACATAGCAAATAACTTGCGATCCTTGAGAGTTTACAGAACAACCCCCAAATGATTCGCATGTTCTTCATAATTTCTAGAGTAAATGAGGATATCATCAATAAAGACAATAATGAACAACTCAAAGTACTTCATGAACAATATGTTCATCAAGTCCATGAAAGTTGTAGGAGCATTGGTTTGTCCAAATGACATAACTACAAATTCATAATCACTATCCCGAGTTCTGAAGGTTGTTTTTTGGATGTCACTTCTCACGAGAAGATGTAGCGAAATGTATGCTTCAGTACTTGAAAGGTACTGAGCATGCATGATATAATAAAGTTGAACACTAACATAATTTAAAAAGCAATAAAACAATGATATAATTTGAATATGATAAGGATACCGAAGATACTAAACATGGCTAACCTTAAGGCAATGACCAAGTCTATTAGATGTTGAGACTGAATACTGAACTAAATTGATAACATGGTCAATGCAATATAATCTGAAACTCTAAGGGAGCTACTAATAGCTAATATAAAACCACATAAGCTAAATGTGGAGTTCGATTTATACGCCCCATCGAGAGAACCAATATACCCTACCATAAATATAGAGCCATACTGGTTGATAACTAAAATAATGCCAACAAAAGGGACTTAAAACCTACGTAGCACGTAGTTCTGGGACTTGAGGGTGACCGACCCTAGTCCACTCAGTATTAAGCTTCTCCCAAATGATTAAGTGATTTACATTTTATGATGAAATGTTGAAATACTGGATGGCTCAAAACAATGGCATACAACATAAAAGGCAACATTAACATACTGATAATGGACATTCGAAAGCACATGTATGCATGTATATATTTGAAAAAACTGACCTAGAATGTGTAATTTATGAACTGAAAGAATTACATAGCTATGGTTCTGGGTTCATGAAAGAATCTACACCAAAAACATACTGAATTGATGATAATCTGACTAGGATCATTCTAATAGCTAAAATCAAACAACTTCTAACATCAAGAAATTCTAGGTCTAGATATTATTAAGGGAATCAACATTTTGACTTAAATCTAGGGACCTAATGAATGAAAGGAACCCACTAGTGAAATACTACATACATGGTAAACAATTCAATAGAGAAATCTTTTGATTTTGGGTTATAATATGTTGAAGACTCGCTGCATTTTTGGACTAGGGCTTGGTCGACCCCTTCTTCTTTTGTGTTCTAATTTTTCTATGTTTTTGGTGAATAACTTGCTTAGGGCAGTTTTTAGCTAAGTCACTAGGCTGAAACTGACCAAAATAACATAGTTTAGGGGTCCAACAAAATAGGAAAATACCAAAAGACCCCTGACTTAACTGTTGTCGAGGTCACCGATGGATGGGACCGATGGACCGTTGACCGACTGACGGTTTGTGATAGTCAACCATCGATGGGTTTCTCTGGGTTAAAAACTGGTCGTGTATCCATGGATATAGACCACAATCCATGTACTTATATACGGTACGTGGTTTGATCTTATGATCTGAATTAGGATTACTTTTTAAGTTGTTGAAGGCTTTGTAGTCAACACAATCAGAATCTCCTTCTTTACGTTTCATTTATTTAAACACTTCATCGCTAACTTCATATCCAAGTACTTTATTTTCACTCCATCGTAAATTATTAAGTTCTTATGACAAATCACTATCAAGTCTTAAAAATTGCCACCACTTGAAGAAAATTCAGTCCTTCCCTCTTTATTCGTACCTCTAGCAAATTGTTGATGTTCATTTGAAATATTGCAATTCTGTCCATGATTGAAACTTTTCTTAATATCCATTCGAATATAAGAGTAATGCTCAAAGTAAACCTCGATTACTCTATATCCAAGGATGTTCTTGGATACTAAATAAGCATCTAAAGTAGTAGAAAAAAGCTTCATACTTGTGCGTAATTGTGACTAAATCATTAGCTTGTCCAGTATCTCAGCCATAATCTTGAATCATGATAAATTTATTGTAAAGCATCAACACAAGGAATAAAATTTACATGACCTCAAAATAATGTCTTAAATGTTGATGCTTTAACACAATAGTGGATTACTTTGATGTTGGTTTTAACGCATCATGTATTGAATTTG
The DNA here is from genome assembly GCA_016801875.1 of Solanum sitiens. Classification (NCBI taxonomy): domain Eukaryota; kingdom Viridiplantae; phylum Streptophyta; class Magnoliopsida; order Solanales; family Solanaceae; genus Solanum; species Solanum sitiens. The sequence goes on from JABWTJ010000841.1 coordinate 202,645, forward strand.
TGGAGGAATTACTAAAGAAGAAGAATTGATTATTATCTTTCCTACAGTAGAGCCTCCCAGAATTAAAGTCTTGAAACTCTAAGACCTCAAAAAGAGAGGAGTTGTACCACCTTCTGTTCATAAAATCATTATCTTAAGCTCTCAACATGGTGTAAATTGATGATATTTTTCTAGTTTTCTTAGTATAGTGATAATGGGGAGAGGAAATCAGGAAAGAGAGATTTGCTAGCAGGAAATCAAACACACGTTGTTTTTAGAAACATAGACAGAGAACATGATCATATTTTAGATACTTAAGGATTAATGGAGACAAGTTCGATCAGATTAGAGTCTCTTAGAATGTGTGTACACATGAGTGATTTTGTGTGTGACAAATAAGACAGATGAGATACAGAGGCTATATATTATACACAGTGTATACAATCAAAAATCATATCTCCATTCTTCAACTCCATAAATTGTTTCATTTCTATATCAAATTGAATCTCCAACGGAGTTGAATTTCTGTCAAACGTGTATCTAAATTCTCTCTTTCAAATTGTATTGAAATAAATTAAGTCAAATCATTATATGTAATGTAATTCTTGAGACGAATTTAATCAATTTTATAACTATCGTATATAATTTCTAAAATCAAGTTTCAGAATGTCTCAATCAAGCAGTGATATGTAATTATCAATCTCAGATATTGTGATTTTGAAAAATTGAATAATACACTCTATAGAATTTGATTTTTTATTAATAAATTAACTTTAGCTTACGGATACTCCATATCCTCGAAAGTCGTTACAGTCGTGAATTACTTTTTATTTGTTTTCATTAAATTATGTTCCTTTTAATTAACTACCCAAAATTGTATACTCTTAACCCGCGTTTATCAATAATAGATGTATTTTTTCCATGAGATACATATTTGAAACAAAACTCTGACAGAAATTGTAATTTGAAAAGTTATATTTTTAATGTATAATTAGGATCAATGATAGCGTTTTTACATTGTTTTCATTTGGTCCCCACATAAGTACCATAATATTCATTTGTGTAACTTAAATCATATTAATACCAAACAAATACAGAAAAATATATAGACTTTATGTTTCTCATTAAAAGAAGTCAAATATGTGAATAGTTGAGTTGAAAAATCTTACCTCAACCCTATCCCAATAACGTGTTTGGTTGGGCCAATACATTGACCAAGCCCATTTTTGTGGCACTAAAACTTTTCGTGATGCCTCTCTGTGAAGCATGACCTAAAATTTTTCATTTCCTCTAAATTTTTACTATTCACTAAAAAAGTTCCTCACTCATTCATTCTTCTTCTTTGCTGACGAACTTTATGAAGTTATAACTCATCTAGCTACGCCAATGTTCGTCTTTCATCTAGACGATTATGATCTTAACCCCATGATGATGAAGTATACTGCTTATCTCTCTGAGGGAAAAAGCAAACTTTCCTTCAAGATAGATTAGAGGACGAAACAACTTCATGGTTAATATCTTGTCAGGATCATTTACCGTCTGGTAATATTTTCTTTTATTTTCTTAAATACAAATTCGATTGGTTGAAACCCATAAATGGTATTAAGGCCACCATCAAGAACTGGATCCATGAAAAGGGAACTCTAATCAATTGTTTTCTTCTCTCTTTTTGTTGCTTCGCGGTTGAAGTCAACCAAGTATCACTCTTTACAGATCTGCATATCTAGCAATCAGGTATCAATATCTACTTGTAAGACCTTTTCGATCTGCAAACAAAATCTAAGATGACAAACAAAAACAGTTCAGTCAATTGATTTTTTTAATCATATGAGACATTTTAAACCATCGTAAATTTTAGAAAAATGAGAAACTGATTCGAGTGATCCTCTTGCCTTTTTTGTTGCCTGCTCTTTTACCGCTTTCTTAGGTGCATGATACTAAACCAACCTATTCTAATTCAGGAAAATGAAAAGCAAATATAGCTAGCACCTAAATTATTAAAATCTATAAGCTTATAAACTAGAAAAGACTGCTTGAAATTAACATACATGCAAAGAAAAATTATTGTTTGAATATGAATAATGTAAATTGTGCAGCGCAGCTTTATGAACAACCAATTGGTATTCATGAATTCAAAGATATACTTGCATTCATGTATTAGAAATCAAGAACTGCAGCAACGATTTCTTCGGTTATCATAATTGCGACGAGTGAAGAAGATCATGAAACCCAATGCCCAAAACTCCCTTGCTTTTTTCTATGTTTCTATAGCCCTTTGTTTTTTTTCATGGTATCTAATGCTCTCTATCCATATTTTGAAAGCGAGTGTATCTTAATGTTTATATCTGAATGAATTTCATCCAATTGAAAGTTTTTTATCCAAAAATATTTATGTGTTGTATCAAGGAATCTAGTGAATATTTATGTTGTGTCTAGATTTCTATACATAATATTTCTAGTTTGAGATCTGAATTTATGGCGATGTTTCAGTGATTTTTTACTGTATAATGAATATTTAAGTTTTAGCTTAGATTGTACACATAACATTTCTTGTTTGAGATAAAAATTTATGGGGATGGTTGATTGAATTTTTTGTGATGATACAAATGTTTCTCATAAAATAATATAAGTGATATAGTGATATATACGTGACGCACATAGTCGAATTAAAAAATTTGAATAGACAATGATTCAAAAAGATAAAACCTAAAACTAATGTATCAGAAGTTGAGAAAGTGCGGACACATTTGGGTTGAGAAAACGATATAGTGTATCCAACTAAATTAAGTGAATTTAATGACGGACTAACATAATTCTGCTAAACTAAAGCATGAAATATGAAACGAAAGCATTTAAAACTTTACAAATAGGTAAGGATTGACAGAAAAATACTTAAATAAAATATTTTACTTTCTTAAAGAGTTTCTCTGACAACCATCACGAAAAGTTTCTTGATGGTACAATGTCTTAACTATGTTGTCAGAAACCACCCTATACCTTGTCGGAATATAGGCGGCAGCTTAACTTTTGGATCCCTCTAATGGCCTTCTTGAGGCTGGTGAGGAGTCACTGGAATTGTAGTATGATCCTATCTACACTAGTGGTGCAGGTTATGTGTTTTAAGTTGTCTTTATATATTATCCAAATCGGTACTCAATACTATTACAAAAATATAGGTATTAATGCTCATATAATAATACTCATTAAATTGAGTTAGTACTAAAAAAGACATCTTTAAAGGATCACTAATCTTTAGACTGAAAATGCTTTTGAAAAACTAAATATGCTCTTCTTGAAATAGGAACACTTTTCTCAATGCAAAAATAATACATTTGAAACCATAAGTGATCTTCTTAAATGTCGCTTTAAAATATACTTCGACATCCATTAGATATAGAAATAATTGTATCTAAATAACTGCATGAAGGCTCTCACAAGTTTCATCAACAAGGGTTAATGTGATAATAAAGGCATTAAAAACTCAAGAATTAATATGTATAAAGTATTATAGTCTCAATAGTTAAGAAATCATAACTTAGAATAATAAAAACAAGCAAAAGTTCATAATTCATGGAACATTGGTTAAAACCCCAAATTTATCTCTTTACTGGATGAATTTTTGTTGAAGGGCGTGAGGACCGACTTAATCCAACACTATGAATAGCCCTACAAACCTGGAAGAACAATGTTCTTGATAAAACTTTAAGAAGATGCTTGAAACTATAAACTTTCGAATTTGGGATCCTTGATGTATGTCCTGGGAGTGATTATGGGAGTGTTAGGACTGAATTGAACAAAAAAAAACCTTAATTAGGTGCAAAACCATCGGGTTAAGACTTAAAAGGGGTTGGGAAAAGACTTTATTAACCCCACCTAAAATTGGCAGGACCGTCCATAAAGAGGCTTCTACAGTCCGTACTCCCATCTACTGACATACTAACACTCACGGTTCCCACTAAAAGATACCGAGTCCTTGAGTTGAACTACGAACCATGAACCATGACACACACTATAAACCACGAGTCATACCCCTTCTCATAAAGAGACCCTTTGCCAAAGGCCATCTAATACAAACAACGATGGCCAAGTACAGTTCATACATCCTTTGATGGGACGTACTAGCAAGTCGTAATCAAATCATTGGACACTAACTTTCTAAAGATCAACTACGGATAAAATTCTATAATATGTATGGCCCGTACAAGACGTTGGTAGAACTTAAAATGCCAAAATTTTAGCAAGTCTAATAAATATATATTCAACGAGCCTTATCCACGACCCATATACCCATCCACGAGCCATACTGCTGTCTGATGGAATCCAAGCTAATACTTAACATTTTCCTGAACTCCAGGAAAGTAACAACAACTTGCTCATATGGCCAGTAAAATCTTCTTAGGTCCGTAAGAGGTTTTGTAGAATTAGTGCACTAACAACTTTCTACAGCTTTTCAACATCCAATTGACGTTTACAATCCCAAAGTGTTTCATTTATGTAGCATAACCCAAAGTTTTTGTAGTTCAAAGAAGTGAAGGAAGGGTGTATAAGCTTTAACTAGTGTCATTCTATCAACGAACTTTGTTGTTTTTCAATTTTACAAGTTAATCGATGTGTTTACCGTCTTTGTCCAACAACACATTGAATTTTTTTTATTTATAGAGGTATGTTGCTTCTTGTTCCTTACTGGCAGAAGTATCAGTATATCTGGGGTTGAACCATTCTTGGTGCATTGACAAAAGTAGAACATAAAATTATGTCTAACTCAATACCTATCATTGATTGTTCACCCGAGTCAATTTCTACTCTTATTTCTTCCAACTTTAGAGCATCATCACACAAAATCTGTAAAACCACGATTCTATGTGATGATGATTTGAATTCTAAAGAAATTATAGTAGAAATTGACATACATGAAGAATAAATGGTAGGTATTGAGCCAAAACTTCTGCCTGCAAGTTTTACTTTTTTAGTGAACCAAGAATACTTTATCCTAGATGAGCCAAAACTTCTGCAGTGGCCAAGATCTTTTTTGGACAGAGGCGGTAAACACATCGATTTACTATAAAAATAGATTATCAACAAGGGTCGTAGATTGATGGACACCGGTTGAAGCTTAGAATTGCATAAAACTATCAATAAGTATTTTGTTCATTGTGCTATAACACAATTTTGGTTTGTTGGAGATCTATATCTAAGGGTTATAGAATTTACAACATTGAATGAGACCTGGAAACTCCTTAAAAAACCTAAAACTAAGCAAGTCATTGGAGTTAAATAGGTTTGTAGAGTGAAGTTGATTGTGGACGGATCTATTAACAAGCAAAGCTGATTGTTACAGGACACCATCATAATTGTGATTTTATTGGCAGCACAAATGAAGTGGAAAATCTGGCACTCGATGTTAAATAGGACTTCTTATATAGTTTTCTAGAAATTTCTGTAGCTCAACTTGAAGATTTTTTAGTTTGAGAAGGTGAAGGTAAGGCGCATAAGCTTCAACTAGGGTCATTTAATCCACGAACCTTGTTTGTAGTGTAGTTCGCACGTAAATCGATGTGTTTACTGTCTCTTCCAGAAAAGACTTTTGGTAATTTTTTCTTTATAGAGCTCGGTTGCTTCTGTTCTTAATAGGCATAAGCTTTAGCATATCAGGGATGGACTATTCTTACTGCACTGACAAAAGCAACACATGTACGTATATCTGACTCAATATCTACCATCGATTCTTAACACATGTCACCGCTCTTATTTCTTTTGAATTTCAAATATTGTTTCTTAGAATTTATAACATCATCACACACAATCTGGAAAACATTCTGATGATGGTCTAAATTTTGAAGAAATAAGAGCGAAAATTGATATGCATGAAGAACAGATAATAAGTATAGTGTTAGATATATGTACAGGTATTGCTTCAGTCAGTGCACTAAGAATATTTCGGCCAAAACATCTTCTTTTAAGGAACAAGAAGCAACTGATATCTCAAAAGAAAAAGTTGCCATTGTCTCTTTTGGGAAAATGCGGTAAGTACATCAATGTACTTTCAAAATAGACTACCAACAAGAGATGTAGACCGATAACACCAGTTGAAGCTTGGAATTCATAAGACATCTAAAGATGTTTGGTTCATTGTGTTATACCCATGTACCAACTGAACAAGCTTGACAAATAAGCCGAAAAAGGAATTTTTGTTGGCTATAACAATATATGTAAGGGCTATAAAATTTACAATATTGAATCTGGGACATTTTTCATAAGTACAGATGTGAATGAGGATGAAGTTTTAATTAATGATTTGACTTAGATAAATTTTAGTTATGTTTCTAGGCTTAAACTGACTAAAATCTGATGATTTAGGGTCAAAATGACGTATCTTAGAGTTTAAACGAAGTGGGAAAAGACCAAAAGACCCCTGAGTTAATTGCTGTCGGACCAAACGACGAACTGGACAGACGGTGCATCGTTCAATCGACGGTCCGTCATTTAGGTCCGTATGTTGGGTCTGTTCGATAGGCCTTTACTAAAATGCACATAAAGTTTTACTCGGAGGTGTGATTTTAGCAATGTCGGTGGCTATGGAAAGCTAATTCAGCTATCTATCTTTTTCTAAGAGTTTTGATCATTTGAAATTGACCCAACTGCATTTTGCCCCTCACTGTCAGCTAATTTCCACCTACGGTCTGTAGGTCCATCTATGGACCGTGCTGGTCAATCGTGGTTCTTGTCAGTAAATGGGGTGTTGATCGACAGACATAGACTACGGACCGTACGTCCGTTTGTCATTCGTCACTTAGTCAAATATTTCCTGGGCAGAGATTTTAGGGGTTTCTGACTCAATCTACTAATGTGCAGGACGGATCGTGGGTCAGGCTACGGTCTGTCGATGGCAACTGTCGATTGCACATGCAGATTTTCTGAAAAGCTTATTTTTAATCTATTTTGGACCCGGGGTGTTACATTATCTCCCCCTTGGGAACATTTGACCTCGAATGAAGACCAAACTAGCTAGAATAGAGGGAGAGAGCTGCAAACCCTATTACTAAACACTAACAACTGACTTTCTGACTGAATTGAGTCCCGAGAACATGCAAATACGCTGAAAATGTAAGTACAACTGAGGGAACATGATTCTAAGATTGAATCTACACATGAATGATTGAAAAAATGAAGAGGAACTATTACCTCACGCTGGAGTAGAATGGGAAGGAAAAAGGTGAGGATACTTGGCTTTCGTGGCTGCTTCTGCTTCCAAGTAGCTCCCTCTACGGACTAACTACTCTACAAAACTTTGACTGAAGTGACTTCTTTGTTTCTCAACCTCTTACCCTGACGGTCAAGAATATCAACCGGTACATTCTCATAAGTAAGACTGTCTTTCACCGCCACACTCTCTAATGGCACTACAGAGGCTGGGTCACCCACCCACTTCTTCAAGAGTGAGATGTGTAAGACTGGATGTACTGCTGCTAATTCTTCGTGCAACACTAACTCATATGCCATCTTGCCGATCCTTTTCAAGATCTTGTAAGGGCCTACATATCTAGGACTGAGCTTCCCTTTCTTGCCAAATCTCATCACCCCTTTTCATAGGTGACACTTTCAGAAAAAAAACCAATCATCAACTTGGAACTCCAGTTCCCTTCTCCATATATATGCATAAGATTTCTGATGACTCTGGGATGTCTTAAGTATATCTCTAATGAGTTTCACTTTCTCTATAGCATAAAGGACTGAATTTTGCCATATCAAAGCTTTTTCACCTACTTCAAACCAACCAACATGAGATCTACATCTACACCCATACAAAGACTCATAAGGGGCCATCTCAATGCTGGAATTGTAGCTATTGTTGTAGGCGAACTCAATCAGAGGAAGGTGATCATCCCAACAACCCTTGAAATGGATCACACAAGCTCTCAACATATCCTCTAGGGTCTGAATGGTACGCTCTGCCTGTCCATCCGTCTACGGATCAAATGTTGTGCTAAGGTTAACTTCAGTACCAACACCCTTATGAACGACTTCTTGAAATGAGAGGTAAACTGAGGACTTCTATCTGAGATGATAGACAAAGGAACCCCATGCAACCTCACAATTTCATTAATGTAAAGCTTGGCATAGTTCTGTGTCGAATCTGTAGTCTTGACCGCCAAAAAGCCAGAAGACTTAGTCATACAATCAACTATCACCCAAATGGAGTCATGCTGTCTATGAGTACGTGGTAACCCTGTGATGAAGTCCATATTGATCACTTCCCACTTCCAAGTAGGAATATCGATCTCTTGAGTCATACCCCCTGGTTTCTGATGTTCTACCTTGACTTGCTGGCAATTGGGGCACTTACTCACAAAATCTGCTATATCTCTCTTCATGCCATTCCATCAATAGACTTCCCGCAGATCACGGTACATCTTAGTGGCACCTGGATGAGTAGAATATCTGGAGTTATGGGTTTCTGCAAGAATATGTTGTCTTAACTCGCCCACATCAGGAACAGACAATCTACCTTGGTAGCGAAGTATACCATCTCTCCCTTGGAAGAAAACCTCCACTCTCTAATTATGGATTGCACCCTTAAGTTCAAGAAAGATTGGATCCCTTTCTTGCATTTCCTTAACCTCCACCACCAAAGAAGATTTTGCCCCATTATGAACTGTTACACCACTGTCTGATATGTTCATAAGGCAAACTCCTAAGCGGGCAAGCCTGTGAACATCCTTCACTAGCTTCCTCCTTTCTTCCTCAACACGGGATACACTACCCATATATAGTCTACTAAGAGCATCTTCTACTACATTCGCCTTACCAGGATGATAATGCACACTCATATCATAATCCATAAGGAACTCAAGCCATATCCTCTTGTGAAGATTCAACTCTTTATGGGTGAACACATATTTGAGGCTCTTGTGGTCAGTGAACACATCTACATGAACACCATACAAGTAGTGTCTTCAGATATTGAGTGCAAACACCAGTGCTACAATCTCGAGGTCATGAGTTGGATAGTTCTTCTCATGCACCTTAAGCTGTCTAGAAACATAAGTTATAACCTTATCTCGCTGCATCAACACACAACCTAGGCCCACTCTAGATGCATTACAATAGATCACATAACTGTCTGAACTCTATGGTAGAGTCAAGTCAGGAGCTGTAGTCAATCTAGTTTTCAATTCTGCAAAGCTTTTCACACAATCATCTGACCGTTGAAACTTGACCATCTTCTGAGTCAACCTAGTCAATGGTGAGGCTATGGAAGAAAGTCTTTCCACGAACCTTCAGTAATAAACCGTTAGACCTAAGAAACTTCTAATATCTGTAGCAGAGGTAGGTCTGGGCCATTGTTTCACTGCTTCTATCTTCTATGAATCCACTCGGATCCCTTCGCCAGATACAATGTGACCAAGGAAAGAAATAGATTGCAATCAGAACTAACATTTGCTAAACTTAGCGAATAACTGGCGATCTTTGAGAGTCTGCAGAAAAACTCTCAAGTGACTTGCCTGTTCTTCCTCATTCCTAGAGTAAATGAGGATATCATCAATAAAGATGATAACGAACAAGTCCAAGTACTGCTTGAACACTCTGTTCATCATATACATGAAAGATTCAGGAGCAATGGTTAGTCCAAATGACATAACTACAAATTCATAATGATCATACCGAGTTCTGAAAGCTGTTTTCGGAATGTCACTATCTCTCACTCTGAGCTGATGATAACCCGATCTGAGGTCTATCTTAGAGAAAAGGCTAGCACCCTAAAGTTGGTCAAACAAGTCATCAATCCTGGGGATGGGATACTTATTATTGATTGTGACCTTGTTCAACTGTCTATAGTCAATGCACATTCTTAGAGAACCATCTTTCTTCTTTACGAACAATAATGGTGCACCCCGTGGTGAAATACTAGGTCTGATGAAACCCTTATCTAGAAGGTCTTTCAACTGCTCTTTCAATTTCTTAAGCTCTGTTGGAGCCATTCCATAAGGTAGAATAAAAATAAGCTGGGTATCTGGAAGGAGATCAATTCCAAAGTTGATTTTCCTTTCGGGAGGAACTCCGGGAAGATCTTCTCGAAACACTTCTGGAAACTCAGTAACTACTGGAATTGACTCAAGAGTTGGGGTTTCAGAGCTAGAATCCTTAATCCGAACTAGATATACATATAACCCTTAGAGATCATCTTTATGGCCTTAAGGTAAGAAATAAATCGACCCATAGGCGCTAAGCTACTACTCTTCCATTCTAAGATTGGTTAGTCTGGAAACTAAGAAACGAATAATCCTATTTCTACAATCGACTGAGGCATAACATGAATGTAACCAATCCATTCCTAGAATCACACCGAAGTCTACCATTTCTAACTCTACAAGATCTGCTAAGGTGACTTTCTGAGAGACTGTGACAGGGCAATTTCTGTATACCCGTCTAGCTATAACTGGGTCACCGACTAGAGTAGAGACTGAGAAAGGTTCTTAGAGAGTTTTTGGAATGACATTGAAGAGGACTACTATGTAAGGAGTTGCAAATAAAGAGTAGCCCCTGGATCTAATAATGCATAAACATCTAGGTCAAAGACTCATAATGTACGAGTAACTATATCAGGAGAACCTTTCTGATCCTGGCGCGCCTGAAGAGCATAAAACTTGTTCTAACGCTGACCGCCACCGGTACCAGATGAGTTACCATGCTGAGTCGGGTGGCTTGCTGGTGCTGATGATGTTGTAGACTGAGCTCTACCATTACCACCTCCTTGCCCCTATCTAGAAGGACAATTCCTCAACCTGTGACCAGACTGACCGCATGTAAATCATCCTTCTTTTCCTGCGAGAAACTCGCTCGGATGGTTCTTACCACACTTAGGGCAAGTGGGGTAAGTCTTGGTTCCCGAAATACTTCCTTGAGACTTAGAAAATGGTGATCTAACCTTTTGATCATACCTGTTCTTGGAGGATGGAACACTAGCTGACGAAGGAGCTGGAGTTGAAAACTTTTTCTAACTCTGCGAGTGATTTTCACCACCGGATTTCTGCTAAGAATAATCATATTTCCCAGTCCTACCCTTCTTATTATCCCTAGCCTGTTCCCTAAGCTTATCACCCTGAACTTGCTGAGCATGAGTCATAATCCTAGAGATGTTCATATCTCCGAGTAACATATCATTTCTGCACTGAGTAAGCAACCATGTGAGGAGCATACCTGGAGAGTTGGTTAAACTTGAGTCCATACTCTTTGACTTTCATGTTACCCTGCCTTAAGTTCATGAATTCCTGGGCTTTTGCTTCTCTCATCTCTATTGGGAAAAAATTGTCCAGAAAGGTCTCACTAAAGCACTCCCAAGTAATAGGAGCTACATTTGCACCCCTATTCTCCTTCTAGTGATTGTACCAGATATGAGCCACATCTTTCAGTTGGTATGATGCCAACTCAACCCGATCATTCTAGTAACCTTCATCACCTGAAATATCTTTTTGATCTCGTCCAAGAAATTCTGAGGATCCTCATTAGTTTGTGATCCTAAGAACTCAGGTGGATTCATCCTAAAAAAGTCACGGACCCCTGCTGCTGCTGCTCCACCATTTACATTGACAGGAGCATGAACCCAATTGTTCTGGTCGGTCATACTTTGATCCAACATCTGTATAGCATTTCTATATTTAGTATTGGAGACTTCCTGATCTGGGACTGGAGGAGTTGCGTTTGCATTCCTTGCATTCACATTTCTGGCGATCGCATTCCTGGCATTAGCTTTATGAGGAGGCATGATCTGAAACATAGAACGTCAAGTTAGAATGGAATATGATCATACCTTACGCACGATAAGAGTAACAAGAAAGTAAAGTTTTTCCTAAAACACTTTGTAGCCTCTCTCATTAGATGTGGTGCACTTCACACCTATTAAAAGGACTCTACTTAGTGCGGCTTTTCAGACATCCTAGGACTCTTAAACCTATTGCTCTGATACCAAGTTTGTCAGGCCCCGAGTTACCCCTTAGACGTGGACACGGGACCTAGAACCACAAGTGATCCCAAGCTAATCCTGCTGGCACGATCATGAGCATACTAAAGAATATAAACTGATACGGAAGCAAAATCATAATTTATATTGAAAAGATGGGTAATAACCATATGCTAAAACTGAGATATATGAAAACTGATGAGTTTAATACAACAAATATATTAACTCAACGCTAAGATGAAACTAACTATGTTTGAAATAAGCCTCTAACTGACTAGAAATGCTGGGACAAGACCCAGCTAAGTCTAGCAAAAACTAAAACTAAATGACTAAAAGACTAAAATGAACTCATGACTATTGTCTTCGGAAAATGAGGACTCACCAGTAAATCTACTCAACTGGAGATCGGGAATCGATCTATGCGTGATCTGGATGCTGAGAACCTGAACCGACATCACGAGAAGATGTAGCGCACGTATGCGTCAGTACTTGAATGGTACTGAGCATGTAGGATAGAATAAAGCTGAAATAAAACATATGTGAACAAGCACAAAAGCAAGCATAATAATCTGAACATGATATAATAAATTCTAAGCTAACTGGATGAAATGACCAATTTATAACATGCTGAAACTGAATACTGAATATACTGATAAGTGGTCAAGAGAGTTTAACTGAACTGTGGGAGGTACTAATAACCGATAATAAAACCATATGAGCTAAATGTGGAGTCCGATGTATACGCCCCATCGAGAGGACCCAATATACCCTGCCATAGGTATAAAGGCATGCTGGCGCGATCACTAAACTGATTGCCCACAGAGGGGACTTACAACCTACTTGGCTAGTAGTTCTGGGACTAATTGGGTACGCTGAACCCTAGTCCAACTCGATATTATGATACTCCTATTGATTTATGTAGTTAACTTATTCTGTGTGAAATTCTGTTAAATACTGGATAGCTCAAAACTGAACATGCAAACTGAGAGTGCAATAATTTATCTGATAATTATGCATTAATAACTGAGGCATGTATATCTGAAGCAACTGAAATATCTAACCTAGGATGTGTAATTCAATAACTAAAGAAATACACAGGTAGGGTTCTGAAATTCATGCGATAAACTGAATAATAACTTTACAATCTGTAACGACCTGTTTAGTTGTTTTGAGCAGTAGAGTTCATTATGGAAATAACTGTCTTAGAATTCTGAAATTGAGTGCTGAAATCGACTCTCTGAACTCTGTGACGGACCTGCAGGACGGACCGTCACAGACACGACGGACCGTCGAGGAGGTCTCATTCCAAAACACTTAGAATTCTGAAATTGAGTGCTGAAATCGACTCTCTAAACTCTGTGACGGACCTGCAGGACGGACCGTCACAGACATGACGGACCGTCGTGATCCTCCGTTTCAAAACACTTCAACTCTTGAAAATTGGGCACTGGGAGCAATTCTCTGAACTTCGTGACGGACCTGCAGGACGGACCGTCACAGACACGACGGACCGTCACACGCAGCGTAACCCCACACTATGTCAGCTTCCACTAATTATTTTAATGGATGTTTTGGGCTATTATTTATGTATTTAGTGGACTAGCTTTTATAATGGAGTTAGTGGGTATTAAAGAAAGTAACTTTAGACTAATGGGGGATTACTTTTACAATAATTATAGTCTTGCATTATTAATAGAGGATGGAGTCTTTAATTGAGAGAGGGAAGAACTGATCAGCTGGGAAGCAGTGAGAGAAAAACGTGAAAGGGAGAGGAGAACAGGCATTTTGGACTTCGGATTGAAAGGGTTCTTAGGCAATAAGAAAGGCAAAGGCATTGGAGAGGTAGCTTGCTTGATTTCGGTTCTTCGGTGGAGGTAGGTTATGGTTTATTTCTATGTGATAGATAAACTCTAAATAGCGATTGATATGTATTGGATGATATTGTAAAGTCTCCTATTACTTGATTTTGTGGTTGTATATTATGATTGTGTGGTTTGTGTTTTGCCTAAAATATTGAGACTATTGAATTTTATTCTTGAAAACTCTCTTTTGAAGTGATGCCTTGAATAAAGAAGGCTTGGTGGAAATAAAATGGTTTGAAAATAGTTTAAATAAATTAAATACATTTTTGGATCGGAGTGTCACGTTCCGACACGGTATTTTTGGATCGGAGTGTCACGTTCCGACACGGTATTTTTGGATCGGAGTGTCACGTTCCGACACGGTATTTTTGGATCGGAGTGTCACGTTCCGACACGGTATTTTTGGATCGGAGTGTCACGTTCCGACACGGTATTTTTGGATCGGAGTGTCACGTTCCGACACGGTATTTTTGGATCGGAGTGTCACGTTCCGACACGGTATTTTTGGATCGGAGTGTCACGTTCCGACACGGTATATTTTGGATCGGAGTGTCACGTTCCGACACGGTATTTTTAAATGAAAAGAATCTTGAATTATATTATTTTACTCAAATTCAAAGAAACTATTTTCCCAAATGAGTATGGTGTGGAGACATGAGTCCTCAAGGGTGTGCTTGATGTTGTGATTGATGGTGTACTTATTATGGTGTTGTTGCCAATGGTTTATGTAATCGTTACTTGCTATCTGTTAAGTATTGTGGTTGACTGTATATTATTATTCGGTATATATTGTTTTCTATTTTGAGTTGGCCGATGATACCTACTCAGTACGTGTTCCTTGTACTGACCCCCTACTTGTATTTTCTTCTTTGTTATTTTGTGGAGTGCAGCAAGTGTGCCATCGTCTTCGACTCGCCCTCAGTTCTAGCCAGTCTTCAGCATATCAGAGTTCGGGGTGAGCTATTATTCTTAGCTCATGCTGGATTCTCTTCTTCAAGTCTTGATGTCTTTGAATTTCGGACATGGACCATTTTCTTACTTATTTTGTTTCTCAAACATTCTTAGACTTTGTAATTTGAGGATAGATGTTCTTGATGTGATAACTTCCAGATTTTGGGGATGATAAGTGTAAACTTAGAAGCTTATTTACTTAGTTACCTTAAATCAGATTTTGAGTCTTCCGCATTATTTTGTTATTTACAGTTGAACTATTGGTAAATATTGGAGTTTAGATTTGTTGGTTCGCTCACCTAGTAGGATAAGGGTGGGTGCCACTCACGAGATCGTTTTGGGTCGTGACAAAGTTGGTATCAGAGCGTTAGGTTCGTCGGTCTCATCACACAAGAACGAGTTTAATAGAGTCTTAAGGAACGGTAGGGGGACGCCTTTACTTTTCTTTGAGAGGCTATAAGACTTTAGGAAAATTCCTTTCTTTCTTTCTTCCTTTCATGCTATTACTTGGATCCAATTGGTATCTGGGTGATACAAATTGGTATCTGACCATCTTCACTCTATTTCGCAGATGGTTAGAACTAGAGCAACGACTGCGCCAACACCAACCCCGGCAAGACAAGATGCATCTGAGCCAGCCATTGGGACTGTATCTAGAGGAGCAGTAGCAAGAGGCCGTGGTAGAGGTCGCAGGAGGATGCCCACTAGAGGTAGAGGACGAGCACCTGGTCCAGCTAGGAATAGGGCAGTGACTCCTCCACCAACTGATGAGGTAGTAAGAGAGGATGAGGAAGGGGAAAATGAGCAGGTTCAAGATGAGGAATTACCACCCCAGCCTACCCCAGAGATGATTAATCAGGTTCTTGCTTATCTTAGCGGGTTATATGATCAGGGCCAGACACCTCCAGTGTTTTCTGCACCAGCACCTCCGGTTCCGGGAGTACAACATGCAGCTGCTGTGGCTCCCCGCATGGAGACATCATTGGAAGTAGGCACATTCCCTCGATTGACCACAGGGTCTATAATGACAGGTGATCAACATGAACTTTTCATTAAGTTCTTAAAGTTGAGACCTCCAGTCTTCAAGGGTGCTGAATCTGAGGACGCCTATGAATTTCTGGTTGATTGTCATGAGCTGCTACATAAGATGGACATAGTAGAACGATTCGGTGTTGAGTTTGTGACCTATCAGTTTCAGGGGGATGCCAAAATGTGGTGGCGGTCGTATGTTGAGTGTCAATCAGCACAGGTACCACCCATGACTTGGGCATCATTTTCTAGCCTGTTTATGGAGAAGTATATACCCCGGACTGTAAGGGATAGGAGGAGAGATGAGTTCCTGAGCCTAGAGCAAGGAAGGATGTCCGTTGCTGCTTATGAGGCCAAATTTTGTGCACTATCCAGGTATGCCACTCAGCTTTGCTTCAGTCCACAAGAGCGGATTCGCCGCTTTGTGAAAGGATTGAGGTCAGAATTGCAGATCCCAGCCTTACAAGTAGCTGCTGTAGCAAAATCCTTTCAGGAAGTGGTTGATTTTGTGATAGAGGTAGAGGGGGTGAAACCAGACAACTTCACCATGATGTCAACATTTAAGAAGTTTCGTAAGGAAGGTGAGTTTAGAGGTTCTTACTCCAGAGAGCAGAGTTCAGGAGGTTACCCAGCCCATCCTATTCAATCTTCACTGCAGGCTTTAACTGGGAGTCCATCGCAGACCAGTCAACATTTTTCTGAGTTTGGAGGTTATCCCCAGACTTCGTCATTTTCACAGAGACCTATGCTAGACTCCAGAAATTGTTATGGATGTGGAGAGACTGGACATATTAAGAGATATTGTCCAAAACAGAGTTACAGACTCCCAATAGTTAGAGGTAGAGGTGGTCATGGTAGAGGCCGCCATTCTGGAGGACGTAGTGGCCAAGGTAATGGTGGTCACCAAACCAGTAGGAGTGGCGGGCAAGTTGGAACTACTGCAGCGCAGCTTGGTAGGGGCAATGGACAGACAGGTGATAAGGCTCATTGTTATGCTTTCCCCAGGAGGTCTGAGGCAGAGGCATCTGATGCTGTTATCACAGGTACTCTTTTGGTCTGTGATTGCATGGCTTCAGTATTATTTGATCCTGGATCCACTTTTTCATATGTATCTTCCTCATTTGGTGCTGGTCTTGAGTTAAGTTGTGATTTACTTGATATGCCTATTCGTGTCTCTACTCCCGTGGGTGAGTCTGTGATAGTTGAGAAGGTGTATAGGTCTTGCCTTGTGACTTTTGTGGGGAGTAACACTTACGTGGATTTGATCATTCTAGAAATGGTTGATTTTGATGTAATTCTGGGTATGACTTGGCTTTCTCCAAATTTTGCAATCTTAGATTGTAATGCTAAAACTGTGACATTGGCCAAGCCTGGGATAGACCCAATAGTGTAGGAGGGTGACTATATTTCTACCCCAGTTCATATTATCTCTTTTCTTCATGCTAAGAGAATGGTTAGTAAAGGATGTTTAGCTTTCTTGGCACACCTCAGGGATGATACTACCCAAGTACCTACAATTGAGTTGGTTTCAATAGTCTGTGAGTTTCTGGATGTGTTTCCTGCAGATCTTCCTGGTATGCCACCGGATAGGGATATCGACTTTTGCATTGATCTGGAGCCGTGTACTCGACCCATTTCCATACCCCCTTATAGAATGGCTCCAGCTGAGTTAAGGGAGTTAAAGGCCCAACTTCAGGAGCTGTTAGGTAAAGGTTTTATTAGGCCAAGTGCATCCCCTTGGGGTGCTCCTGTTTTATTTGTGAAGAAGAAAGATGGAAGTCTTCGGATGTGCATAGACTACAGGCAGCTGAATAAGGTAACTATTAAGAACAAGTATCCTATTCCTCGCATTGATGATTTGTTCGATCAGTTACAAGGTGCTTGTGTCTTCTCTAAAATTGATTTGAGGTCCGGTTATCATCAATTGAAAATACGGACAGCAGATGTGCCAAAGACTGCTTTTCGAACCAGGTATGGGCATTATGAATTCTTAGTAATGTCTTTTGGGCTTACGAATGCCCCTGCTGCTTTCATGAGCCTAATGAACGGGATTTTTAAGCCATATCTGGATCTTTTTGTTATTGTATTTATTGATGATATACTGATATACTCAAAGAGCAAGAAGGAACATGAGGAGCACTTGAGAATTGTGTTGGAAGTATTGAGGGAGAAAAAGCTTTATGCCAAATTCTCCAAGTGTGAGTTTTGGCTAGATTCAGTGTCCTTCTTGGGGCACGTGGTTTCTAAGGATGGGGTGATGGTGGATCCTTCTAAGATTGAAACAGTGAAGAATTGGGTAAGACCTACTAATGTGTCAGAAGTAAGGAGCTTTGTTGGTTTAGCCAGCTACTACCGTCGATTTGTCAAGGGATTCTCTTCTATTGCTTCCCAATTGACGAACTTGACTAAGCAGAATGTTCCATTTGTATGGTCGGATGAATGTGATGAAAGCTTTCAGAAACTCAAGACCTTGCTGACTACTGCACCTATCCTTACCTTGCCAGTAGAGGGTAAGAACTTCATTGTTTATTGTGATGCATCCTATTCTGGTTTGGGTGCAGTGCTAATGCAAGAGAAGAATGTAATTGCTTATGCTTCGAGGCAATTAAAGGTGCATGAACGTAACTATCCGACCCATGATTTGGAGTTGGCTGCGGTAGTGTTTGCATTAAAGCAATGGAGACACTATCTATATGGGGTCAAGTGTGAGGTCTACACAGATCATCGTAGTCTACAGTATGTTTTTACCCAGAAAGACTTGAATTTGAGGCAGAGGAGGTGGATGGAACTGTTGAAGGACTATGATATTACTATTCTGTATCACCCAGGAAAGGCAAATGTGGTAGCTGACGCTTTAATTAGAAAAGCAGGTAGCATGGGTAGTTTAGCCCACTTACAAGTTTCTAGACGCCCATTGGCTAGAGAAGTCAAAAACTTGGCTAACGACCTTATGAGACTGGAAATACTAGAGAAAGGAGGATTTTTGGCCAGTGTGGAGGCAAGATCTTCTTTTCTTGACAAGATCAAGGGAAAACAGTTTGATGATGAGAAGCTAAGCCGAATTCGGGATACGGTGTTGCGAGGAGAGTCTAAAGAGGCAATAATTGATGAGGAAGGTGTTTTGAGGATTAAGGGAAGGGTATGTGTGCCTCGTGTTGATGATTTGATCCACACTATCCTTAAAGAGGCTCATAGTTCCGGATATTCTATACATCCTGGTGCAACCAAGATGTACCGTGACCTAAAGCAACACTTTTGGTGGAGTAGAATGAAGCGCGACATTGTTGATTTTGTTGCCAAATGTCCAAATTGCCAGCAAGTAAAGTATGAACACCAGAGACCTGGAGGAACACTTCAGAGAATGCCCATTCCTGAATGGAAGTGGGAGAGAATTGCAATGGACTTTGTGGTTGGTCTTCCAAAAACATTGGGTAAGTTTGATTCTATTTGGGTAATTGTGGACAGATTGACTAAGTCTGCTCACTTCATTCCAGTCAAGGTGACCTACAATGCAGAGAAGTTAGCCAAAATCTATATCTCAGAGGTTGTTCGATTGCATGGGGTTCCACTTTCGATCATATCAGATAGAGGTACGCAATTTACTTCTAAGTTTTGGAGAACATTACATGCTGAGTTAGGTACTAAGTTGGATCTTAGTACTGCATTTCACCCTCAGACAGATGGACAATCTGAGCGAACGATTCAGGTATTGGAAGATATGCTTCGGACATGTGTGATAGAATTTGGTGGTCATTGGGATAACTTCTTACCCTTGGCAGAGTTCTCCTACAACAATAGCTATCACTCCAGTATTGATATGGCTCCATTCGAAGCATTGTATGGGAGGAGATGTAGGTCTCCCATTGGTTGGTTTGATGCATTTGAGGTTAGACCTTGGGGTACTGATCTTTTGAGGGATTCATTAGAGAAGGTGAAATTTATTCAAGAAAAGCTTTTAGCGGCTCAAAGTAGGCAAAAGGAATATGCAGATCGAAAGGTTAGAGACTTGGAGTTCATGGAGGGTGAACAGGTCTTGCTGAAGGTCTCACCCATGAAAGGGGTGATGCGGTTTGGTAAAAGAGGTAAGCTAAGCCCAAGGTATATTGGACCATTTGAAGTACTTAAGCGAGTAGGAGAGGTGGCTTATGAATTAGCCTTGCCTCCAGGGCTTTCAGGAGTGCATCCGGTATTTCATGTGTCTATGTTGAAAAGATACCATGGGGATGGAAACTACATCATTCGTTGGGATTCGATTCTGCTTGATGAGAAATTGTCTTATGAGGAGGAGCCTGTTGCCATTCTAGATAGAGAAATTCACAAGTTGAGATCAAGGGAGATTGCATCCATCAAAGTTCAATGGAAGAATCGACCAGTTGAAGAGTCCACCTGGGAGAAGGAGGCTGATATGCAAGAAAAATATCCACACCTGTTCCCAGATTCAGGTACTCGTTCTCGTCCTTGTTTTTCTTCTTTAGATCGTTCGAGGGCGAACGATGGGTAAATTGGTATCTATTGTAACGACCTGTTTAGTTGTTTTGAGCAGTAGAGTTCATTCTGGAAATAACTGTCTTAGAATTCTGAAATTGAGTGCTGAAATTGACTCTCTAAACTCTGTGACGGACCTGCAGGACGGACCATCACAGACACGACGGACCGTCGAGGAGGTCTCGTTCCAAAACACTTAGAATTCTGAAATTGAGTGCTGAAATTGACTCTCTGAACTCTGTGACGGACCTGCAGGACAGACCGTCACAGACACGATGGACCGTCGTGATCCTCCGTTTCAAAACACTTCAACTCTTGAAAATTGGGTACTGGGAGCAATTCTCTGAACTTCGTGACGGACCTGTAGGACGGACTATCACAGACACGACGGACCGTCACACGCAGCGTAACCCCACACGATGTCAGCTTCCACTAATTATTTTAATGGATGTTTTGGGCTATTATTTATGTATTTAGTGGACTAGCTTTTATAATAGAGTTAGTGGGTATTAAATAAAGTAACTTTAGACTAATGGGGGATTACTTTTACAATAATTATAGTCTTGCATTATTATTAGAGGATGGAGTCTTTAATTGAGAGAGGGAAGAACTGATCAGCTGGGAAGCAGTGAGAGAAAAACGTGAAAGGGAGAGGAGAACAAGCATTTTGGACTTCGGATTGAAAGGGTTCTTAGGCAATAAGAAAGGCAAAGGCATTGGAGAGGTAGCTTGCTTGATTTCGGTTCTTCGGTGGAGGTAGGTTATGGTTTATTTCTATGTGATAGATAAACTCTAAATAGCGATTGATATGTATTGGATGATATTGTAAAGTCTCCTATTACTTGATTTTGTGGTTGTATATTATGATTGTGTGGTTTGTGTTTTGCCTAAAATATTGAGACTATTGAATTTTATTCTTGAAAACTCTCTTTTGAAGTGATGCCTTGAATAAAGAAGGCTTGATGGAAATAAAATGGTTTGAAAATAGTTTAAATAAATTAAATACATTTTTGGATCGGAGTGTCACGTTCCGACACGGTATTTTTGGATCGGAATGTCACGTTCCGACACGGTATTTTTGGATCGGAGTGTCACGTTCCGACACGGTATTTTTGGATCGGAGTGTCACGTTCCGACACGGTATTTTTGGATCGGAGTGTCACGTTCCGACACGGTATTTTTGGATCGGAGTGTCACGTTCCGACACGGTATTTTTGGATCGGAGTGTCACGTTCCGACACGGTATTTTGGATCGGAGTGTCACGTTCCGACACGGTATTTTTAAATGAAAAGAATCTTGAATTATATTATTTTACTCAAATTCAAAGAAACTATTTTCCCAAATGAGTATGGTGTGGAGGCATGAGTCCTCAAGGGTGTGCTTGATGTTGTGATTGATGGTGTACTTATTATGGTGTTGTTGCCAATGGTTTATGTAATTGTTACTTGCTATCTGTTAAGTATTGTGGTTGACTATATATTATTATTCGGTATATATTGTTTTCTATTTTGAGTTGGCCGATGATACCTACTCAGTACGTGTTCCTTGTACTGACCCCCTACTTGTATTTTCTTCTTTGTTATTTTGTGGAGTGCAGCAAGTGTGCCATCGTCTTCGACTCGCCCTCAGTTCTAGCCAGTCTTCAGCATATCAGAGTTCGGGGTGAGCTATTATTCTTAGCTCGTGCTGGATTCTCTTCTTCAAGTCTTGATGTCTTTGAATTTCGGACATGGACCATTTTCTTACTTATTTTGTTTCTCAAACATTCTTAGACTTTGTAATTTGAGGATAGATGTTCTTGATGTGATGACTTCCAGATTTTGGGGATGATAAGTGTAAACTTAGAAGCTTATTTACTTAGTTACCTTAAATCAGATTTTGAGTCTTCCGCATTATTTTGTTATTTACAGTTGAACTATTGGTAAATATTAGAGTTTAGATTTGTTGGTTCGCTCACCTAGTAGGATAAGGGTGGGTGCCACTCACGAGATCGTTTTGGGTCGTGACACAATCTAATTTGGAACATATAACTAATTAATTCATGAAGTTCTGTTGAAGTTGTAGAAGTCATAGGTTTAATCATGGTATGAGAATTAAGAACCTGACTAAAAACTAGGGATCTAATGGGTGAAAGGAACCCACTAGTGAAATCCCACATACCTGGTGATGAAATTCATGAAGAAATAGTTAGATTTCAGGGCTGGAACTGATGGAACCTTGCTGCGTTCTTGAACTGGGGTTCTTGACCTCTTTTCCTTTCTTGCTTCTAATTTTCTAAGTTTTAATTAATGATTTCACTTAGATAAGTTTTAGTTATGTTTCTAGGCTTAAACTGAGTAAAATCTGATAATTTAGGGTCAAAATAACGTATCTTAGCATTTAAACAAAGTGGGAAAATACCAAAAGACCCCTGAGTTAATTTCTGTCGGACCAAACATCGACCTGGACAGACGGTCCGTTGTTTGGGTCCGTAGGTTGGGTCTGTTCGTCAAGCCTTTACTAAAACGTGCATAAAGTTTTACTCGGAGATGTGACTATAGCAAGGTTGGTGGCTATGGAAAGCTAATTCAATTATCTATCTTTTGGTATGTCATGGGACGCCTAATTCATTTTGTGCTAAGAATTCTGATCATTTGAAGTTGACCCAACTGCACTTTCTCCCTCACTGTCTGCTAATTTCCACCTACGGTCCATGGGTCCATCTACGGACCGTGCTGGTCAATCTTGGTTCTTTTCAGAGAGTGGGTAAATGGGGTGTTTATCGACGGACACAGACTATGGACCGTAGTCTGACCTACGGACTATAGGTCAGTCCGTCGTTTGACACTTAGTCAAATATTTACTGCGCTGTGATTCTGGGGGTTTCAGACTCAATCGACGGATGTACACGACGGACCGTGGGTCAGGTTACGATCCATCAATGGCAACCGTCGATTGCACTTGCAGATTTTCTGAAAAGCTGATTTTTGGTTTGTTTTTTACACGTGTGTTACAATTCGGATATTACTTTTGCACCTGTTACAATAATAGACACTGTCAGCATTTTGATTTGATTGACATCATAAATGAAGGGGAAATTAAAATCCGATATTTAGATGTCAAATTATCCCTCTAAAATTGTTATGTAGAATAGGAGATTTATGTAGCTTAATCCAAAATTTTGTTGTTCAAGGAAGTGAAGGTATGTTGTATAAGTTTCTAGTGGTTTCATTCCATCCACGGCCCTGTAGTAATCTATTTTGCGGGTAAATTGATGTGTTACCTCCTCTGCCCAAAATTATTTGGAAACTTTTTATTTATATAGCTCAATTACTTATTAGAATTCGAATATCTCTCAATTCAGAAGGATTGATGTTGAACTTGCATTAGAAGATTCAAGTGAAGACTTGGAAGCATAGAATGACAGAGATTTTTTTATTAGAGGTACTAGACCCTTGGTAGAAATTTGTTGAAGATGTAATCTTGTTTTGCTTAAACCTTCTTTCAAGATCCGGATGGGATTGAAGAATGGATGAGAGAAATGAAGGGGGGAAATAGCAATGATTAAGAAGAACAAGACATGAAAACTCATTGACAATCTTGAAACAAAGCAAGTACTTAGAGTTAAATAGGTTTACTGAGTGAAGTTGAATGCAAATGGATCTATCAATAAGAACAAATAAAAGCTAGTTGATAAAGGTTATTCTCAACATCCTGGAGTTCGTTTTTAGATACTTTTGCACTTTTTGCAAGGATGGACGTCATTATAATTTTGATGGCATTGGAAACACAATTGAAGTGGAAAAACTGGCATTTAGATGTCAAATCTGCCTTCTTGGATGGTTTTCTAGAAGAGGAGTTTTATGTAGCTCAACCCGAAAGTTTTGTAGTTCAAGAAAGTGACGATGAGGTTTATAAGCTTCAACTAGTGTAATTCCATCCATTGTCCTTTTTGGTACTCTATTTTACATGTAAATAGATGTGTTTACTGCCTTTTGTCAAAAAGAGTTTGACAACATTTTCTTTATAAAGATCGGTAGCTTCTTGTTTCTTATAGGCAGAATTTTTAGCATATCTGGCATAAACTTTTCTTGTTCCACTGACAAAAACAATAATAGTATTTATATCTAACTGAATACCTACCATTATTTCTTCACGCATGTCAATTTATGCTCTTATTTTTATAAAATTTGGAACATCGTCACACAATATCCACAAAACATGATTTTCTGTGATGATGTTCTAAATTCTAAAGAAGTAAGAGAAAAAAAATGACACACATGAAAAATTAAATGGTAGGTACTGAGTCAGATATAAGAATGTGTTTCTTCTGTTAATGCACCAAAAATAATTCATGCAACATATGATAACATATGCCTGTAAGGAACAACAAGCCATAGAGCTCGATAAAATTAGTTGCCAAAGTCATTTTTGGGAAGAAGCGGTAAATACACACATTTACTTGGAAAAGAGGTAATCAACAAGGATTGTGGATGGAATGACACTAGTTTAAGATTGTAATTCAATATAACCATCAATAAGGGTTCTAAGGTGTTTGGTTCATTTTGTATTACTCATGTACTAACTATCAAATGGAGTAAGATTGATTATAAAGTAGATAAAGGATTTTTTGTTGGGTATATATACTTCTATATCTAAGGGCTATATTATTTACAACATTGAATCTTACAAACTTTTTATACGTAGAGATGTGAAGGTGGATGAAGAGTCCTATTGTGATATGAATATCTCTCATGTCCGGAGGATGGATATTGAACCTGCTTTACAACATCGAATAAAGACTTGGAAGAAAAAAATGATGAAGATTTTTATGTTAGAGGTACTTGATCTTTGGCAAAAAACTATGGAAAATATAATCTTGTTATAGTGGAACCTTTAAACTTTCAAGATGCCAGTGGGATTGAAGAGTAGTAGCGAGCATTGAAGGAGGAAATATCCATGATTTACAAGAACGAGCTATGGAAACTCAATGATAAACATGAAACTAAATAAATTAATGAAGTTAAATAGATTTTACATACTGAAGTTTCATGCGGATAGATCAATCAACAAGAACGAAGAGAATTTGGTTGTTACAGTTTATTCTTAAAAGCCTGCAGTTGATTATTTAGATAGTTCTGCACCTGTTGCAAGGATATCGTAGGCAGCACAGATGAAGTGGAAAATCCTTCATTTAGATGTAAAATCTGCCTTCCGGAATGGCTTTCTAGAAGAGGATATTTATTGAGCTCAACCCGAAGGTTTTGTAGTTTGAGGAAGTGAAGGTAAGGTGTATAAGCTTCATCGGGTGTCATTCCATCCATGACCCTTGTTTGTAATCCATTTTTCAAGTAAATAGATGTGTTTATCGCCTCGGCCCAAAAAGACTTTGGCAGAATTTCCATAACAGAGCTCATTTGCTTCTCGTTTCCTGCAGGTAGAAGTTTTAATATATCTTGGATTACCTAGTCGTATCAATATCTGCTCTTGTTTCTCCATAAATTAGAACATCATCACATAAAATTTGCAAAACCATGATATTTAGTAATGACGTTCTAAATTCTACAAAAATAAGAGCCAAATTGAAAAGATTAAGAATCAAAAGAAACCGAGCTCTATACAGAGAATTGCCAAAGTCATTTTTGGGCATAGGCGATAAACACATAAATTAATTTAGCAAAACAAACTTCCAATAAAGGCCATGGGTTGAATGAAATCAATTGAATTTCGAAATTTCATAAAACAATCAATAAGACATCGTAATGTTTTTTGTTCATTGTATTATACTCATATAACAGCTTTCAATCGAAGAAAAATTTTGTGCCAAAATGGAAAAAGGAAATTTGGGTTTTTATAGCTCTATCATTATGGGCTATAGAATTTATAATATTGAATATGAGAATGTTTTGATAAGTAGAGATGTGAAGGTGGATGAAGATTCTTATTGTGATATGAATATCTCTCATGTCAGAATGGTGGATGTTGAACCGACATTAGAAGGTTCAAATGAAGTCTTGGAAGTAGAATTTATTGAATTTGCTTTTAGCTACTGTAATCATATTTTAAAAATAATAAGTAGTTTTAAGATGAACTTGAATTTTAAATATATGTTAGGTTATTTTAATTGTTGAGATTATTTAGTCTTTTCAAATTTTTGTTATGCAGATTTTCTGCAGATTATGTTGTCCAGTTGGCTATTTAATGCCCTATTATGTTTAATAAAATATTGAGAGACATTTTCAATCTTTTTGTGCTGCCCCATTCTAGAAAAAATACCAACAGTGGTATCAAAAGCTTCACTGATCTTAAGGGATCTATGAAATTTCCAAACAACTACCATTATATTTTTTAACCCGTAAGGCTACCGTTTTAGCCCACCAGGGCTACTTGTTCAATCCGTGCTTTTTTTTCAAAGCACAAGATTTCTGAAACTAACTTTTAACCAAAAATAATTGCAAGTAGTAGTCTTTCTTTGAATGCCCAAAAAATTTTAACTGGTGAAAATTATTAAATTTGGTCAGTGAAAATGAAATCATATCTTGAAGCCTGTGATCTGTGGGAAGTTGTAATAGGAGATGTACCTGTACAGCCTTTCCCTTCAAATCCACCCTTGCTAAATTAAATCTCATTTTGGATGAAAAAAATTAAACAATTCAAAGTCAAAACTGTAATCAAAATTCAGTTGCAGATTCGATTTTTTCTAAAATCATTGCTTGTGTGACGACAAAAGAAGCTTGGAATTTTTTTTAAAAAAAAATATAAGGGAAGTGATCGATTCAGGCAAATGCAAATTTTTGAATTTGAATAGAGATTTTGTATCTCTTAGGATGCAAGAGGATGAGACTATTGTTAAGTATTCTAAAAAGATTTCTCTTATTTTTAATAAAATCAGATTTCTTGGTGAAGATTTCAAAGATGACAGAATAATAGAAAAAATGTTGTGACAATTTCAGAGATATTCGAATCTAAAATTTCATCACTAGAAAAGTCTAAAGATCTCTCTACTATATCTATTGAAGAACTAATAAAATCTCTTCAAGCACAAGAGCATAGAAGAGCCTTAAGGCAAGACAAAGCTAATGTTACTGAAGAGATGTGTTTAAGCGACATACGTTATTTAAGCGACATACGTTATTTCATTGAAATTCAAGAGATGTGTTTTTATGTTAAAATAAATTTATCAAGTACACAACTAATTATATATTTAGATTTTTTATGTAGAGGCCTTGAATAGGAGAAAAACACTCGCAATAGATGAATAAAATATTTGTGCAACATTCTGAAAATACAAATATACACAATGAAACAGTTACATATTTTTTCGAAAGACTTTGGTGATGAACAATAAAATTAATAATTAATAACATAATCCATAAACACTTAGAAACAAATTTTTTTCGTTTTAATATTAAAAAATATTTCATATATTCTTGGGATAAAATATTCTTGAAAATCTTTCATAGGGCTTTACCCTCTCTAAAACACTTATAATATCAAATGTTCCGAAATAGATTATTGACGTAGTGCACCACCGCGCAAAACACGGACAATTCACCTAATAAATAAAAAAATTTAAAGGACTTTGGACTTCCAATGTTTTTATCATACAATAATCTTATCCTATCTAATCAAACTCTATTTTATTTTATTACATGAAATGTTTTTGTCAAGATATGTACACCAATTTGTGCTCTAATAGGATTTCTTTATTCTCTAAAAATTCAAGTTGATTAAATAGTTATTTGTTCCCTATTTTTTAAGTTACTAAGCTATTTATAACTCTAAACTTCACTAGGTGACCTTCCTGGAATTGTTAACTCTAGAGCACCAAGATTATATACCTCATCAAAGTTGTTGAACATAGGAACATAGCACAGATATCTTGATTTCAGCGCAAAATTGGGTAATAGACAACTTCCCTTGGTTTATTCTATACGCCTTTCTCTGTCAACTATTTGGTTTCTCTCCATCTATATTTAATTTGCGCCCCAATGATAACACTCCTATTCTTTTGCAGTTTAAGAACATGTTTACCATAACTCCTTGTGTTTCTTATTGTTCCTACAAAACACCAAATCAAAATATCGAGACAAGTCGAAACACAGTTACATGGAACAAGCTCTAATTGTTGATATATGTTTGGCTAATATTTGACTTCGGTGATCATTCTTGATATATTGTCACACCCTGAGACTATTCCTTGATGCGGACACGGGATATAGGATCATGAATGATTAAATAGTTATTTGTTCCCTATTCATAAGCATACTAAAGTAAACTTATTCAATAAATATTGTGCGAAAGCTAAATCATATGATAATCTGAAACGATGGGGAATACCCATATACTAATTCAAAATATAAGAAAAATTGAGAGTTTGAATATAAATGAAAAGTAAAACCCTTACACTAAATTGACACTAACTATGAGTGAAATAAAACCTATACTGACTAAAAATGATGGGATATGCCCCAACTAAATCTAGCAAAACTGAAACTAAAGCTAAATGAAAGAAATATAATCATGTCACTAGTCCTCAAAGTATGAGGACTCACCACCGATGTTGTTGAACTGAAGATCACGAACCCATCTATGTGTGATTTGACTGTTGCGGACCTGAACCTACATCACAAGAAGATGTAGCGCAGAGTATGTGTCAATACTTTAGAGGTATGAAGCATGCAAGATAGAATAAAGTTGAACAGTAACATAACTAAACAAATAATAAAGCAATCATATAATCAGAACATGATGAGGATATTGAAGATAATTAACACGATAAAATGAATGCAATGACCAAGTCTACAACAATGCTGAGACGAAGTACTAAATTATACCGATAAAATGGTCAATACAATAGAATTTGACTGAATTGTAAGAGAGCTACTAATATCTGACATAAAATCACATGACCTAAATGTGAAGTCCGATGTATATGCCCCATCGAGAGAATCTAATATACCTTTCCTGAGTTATAGAGGCATGTTGGTGTGATAACTAAAATGATGACCACAAAGGGGACATACAACTTACGTGGCATATAGTTCTAGGAATTGAGGGTGACTGACCCCAGTTCACTTGATATTAAGTTTCTCCCTATTGATTAAGTAATTAACATTTTATAACTGAAATGTTATAATTCTTGATATTTCAAAACAGTGGTATGAAAACTGAGAATGCAACATTAATATGCTAAAAATGGACATTCAAAATAGAGGCATGCATGTATATATCAAAAACATCTAACCTAGCATGTGTAATTCATGAACCAAAAGAACTAAATAGCTAGGGTTCTGAATTTATGAAAGAATATACAACAAAAGATACCGAATTCATGATAATCTGACTTGGATCATTCTAACACCTAAAACCCAAAAACTTCTAACATTCAGGAAACCCTACACCTAGATACTATTAAGAGAATCAAGATTCTAACTGAAATCTACGAACTGATTGGCTGAAAGGAACCCACTTGTGAAATCCCACATACCTGGTGAAGAATTTCACGGAGAAAGATTTTGATTTTTGGGCTGAAACTGATGAAGACTCGCTGCGTTCTTTGGACTAGGGCTTGGTCGACTCCCTGTCCTTCTACGTTCTATTTTTATATGTCTTTGGTGAATGACTTGCTTAGGGTAAATTTTAGTTAAGTTACTAGGATAAAACGGACAAAAACTACATTGCTTACGGGCTAAACGACGTAGTTTAGGGGTCCACCGCATAAGGAAAAGACCAAAAGACCCTTGAAATAACTATTGTTGGGGTCACCGACGGACGAGATAGATGGACCGTCGATCGAATGATTATCTGTGCTAGTGTTCAATCGATGGGGTTCTAGGAGTCAAAAACCAGGGGCATACCCACGACGACGGACCGTGGACTGATCTACGGTACATGGGTTCGGCTATGGGTCGACACTTTCACGAATATTCAAGAGTTTCTGAGGAAGGGTCATAGCTAGTGCACCACTGCCTTCAGAACGGACTGTGGGTCCTCCTTCGGTCCGTGGATGGTGCCCGTGGATGCCACCTGCAACACCTGATCTTACTAGGTTTAACCGTCGATGGTGCCCGTCGATCACTGCCGGTCTGTGCTGGTCAACCATCGATGGGGTTCTCTAGGTTTAAAACTTGTGGTTGATCCATGGATACATACCACAATCTGTGTACTTATCTAAGGTACGTGGTTTGATCTTACTATCTTAATTAGGATTACTTTTTAAGCTCTTGAAAGCTTTAAATTCAACACAATCAGAATCGCCTTCTTTACGTTTCATTTATTTTCACACTTCATCGCTAACATTATATCCAGGTACTCCATTTTCACTCCATCGTAAATTATCGTGTTCTTTTGACAAATCATTATCAAAATCTTCAAAATTGCCACCACTTGAAGAAAATTCAGTCCTTCCCTCTTTATCCGTACCTCTAGCAAATTGTTGATGTTCATTTGAAATATTGCAATTCTGTCCATGATTGAAACTTTTCTTAACATCCATTCAAATATAAGAGTAATGTTCAAAGTAAACCTCGATTAATCTATATCCAAGGATGTTCTTGGATTCTAAATAAGCATACAAAGTAGTAGAAAAAAGCCTTGTACTTGTGCCTAAATGTGACTAAATCATTAGCTTGTCCAGTATCTCAGCCATAATCTTGAATTATGATAAATTTATTTTAAAGCATCAACATAAGGAATAAACTTTACATGACCTCAAAATAATGTCTTAAATGTTGATGCTTTAGCACAATTGTGGATTACTTTGATGTTTGTCTTAACGCATCATGTATAGAATTTGTGGAGGAATTAGTAAAGAAGAAGAATTCATTATTATCTTTCTTACAATAGAGCCTCCCAGAATTATAGTATTGACTCTAAGACCTCACAAAAGAGAGGAGTTGTACCACCTTTTGTTCGTAAAATCATTATCTTAAGCTCTCAACATGGTGTAAATTGATGATATTTTTCTAGTTTTCTTAGTGTAGTGATAATGGGGAGAGGAAATCAGGAAAGAGAGATATGCTAGCAGAAAACCAAATACACGTTGTTTGTAGAAACATAGACAGAGAACATGATCATATTTTAGATACTTAAGGATTAATGGAGACAAGTTCGATCAGATTAGAGTCTCTTAGAATGTGTGTACACATGAGTGATTTTGTGTGTGACAAATAGGACAGATGAGATACAGAGGATATATATTATATACGGTGGATACAATCAAAAATCATATCTCCATTCTTCAACTCCATAAATTTTTTCATTTTTATATCATTTTGAATCTCGAACAGAGTTTAATTTCCGTCAAACGTGAATCTAAGTTCTCTCTTTCAAATTGTATTTAAATAAAATAAGTCAAATAATTATATGTAATGTAATTCTTGAGACGATTTTATCAATTTTATAACTATCGTATATAATTTCAAAAATGAAGTTTCAGAATGTCTCAATCACGCACTGATATGTCATTATCAATCTCAGATATTGTGATTTTGAAAAATCGAATAATACACTCTATAGAAAATCGAATAGAATTAAATAGAAGAAACATAATAAAATCTGAGGACGAAAAAAAATTAGGAGAGAATTTGAGTGTTTATTGATATATTAACTTTAGCTTACGGATACTCCATATCCTCGAAAGTCGTTACAGTCGTGAATTACTTTTTTTTTTCTTCATTAAATTATGTTCCTTTAATTAACTACCCATAATATGTATACTCTTAACCCGCGTATATCAATAATAAATGTATTTTTTCCATCAGATACATATTCTAAACAAAACTCTGACAGAAATTGTAATTTCAAAAGTTATATTTTTAATGTATAATTAGGACAATGATAGTGTTTTGACATTGTTTTCCTTTGGGACCCACATAAGTACCATAATATTCATTTGTGTAACTTAAATCATATTAATACCAAAACAATACAGAAAAATATATAGACTTTATGTTTCTCATTAAAAGACATCAAATATGTGAAGAGTTGAGTTGAAAAATCTTACCTCAACCCTATCCCAATAACGAGTTGGGTTGGGCCAATACATTGACCAAGCCCATTTTTGTGGCACTAAAACTTTTCGTGATGCCTCTCTATGAAGCTTGACCTAAAAAATCTCATTTCCTCTAAATTTTTATTATTCAGTGCTAAAGTTCCTCACTCATTCCTTCTTCTTCTCTGCCGAAAAACTTTATGAAGTTATAACTCATCTAGCTACGCCAATGTTCGTCTTTCATCTAGACGATTATGATCTTAACCCCATGATGATGAAGTATACTTCTTAGATCTCTGATGGAAAAAACGAACTTCCCTTCATGATAGATTAGAGGACGAAACAACTTCATGGTTAGAATCTGGTCAGGATCATTTACCGTCTGGTAATGTTTGCTTTTATTTTCTTAAATACATATTTGATGGAATGAAACACATAAATGGTATTAAGGCCACCATCAAAATCTGGATCCATGAAAAGGGAACTCTAATCAATTATTTTCTTAAGTTTTCTTCTCTCTTTGTGCTGCTTCGCGGTTGAATTCAACCAAGTATCACTCTTTACAGATCTGCATATCTAGCAATTAGGTATCAATATCTTCTTTTAAGACCTTTTTGATCTGCAAACAAAATCTAAGATGACAAAGAAAAAACAGTTCAGTCACCTGATTTTTTTAATCATATGAGACATTTTAAACCATCGGTAAATTTTAGACAAATGAGAAACTGATTTGAGTGATCCTCTTGCCTTTTTTGTTGTGTGCTCCATTACCACTATCTCAGGTGCATTTTACTAAACCAACCTAATCTAATTCAGTCAAATGAAAAGCAAATATAGTTAACGCCTAAAGTATTAACATCTATAAGCTTATAAACTAGAAAAGACTAATTGAAATTAACATACAGGCAAAGAAATATTATTGTTTGAATATGATTAATTGAAATTGTCCAGCGCAGCTTTATGAACAACCAATTGGTATTCATGAATTCAAAGATATACTTGCATTCATGATTTAGAAATCAAGAACTGCAGCAACGATTTCTTTGGTTATCACAATTGCGACGAGTGAAGAAGATCATGAAACTCAATGCCCAAAACTCCCTTGTTTTTTTCTATGTTTCTATAGCCTTATGTTTTTTTCCCAAGGTATCTAATGCTCTCTATCAATATTTTGAAAGCGAGTGTATCTTAATGTTTATATCTGAATGAACTTCATCCAATTGAATGTTTTTTATCTAAAAAATACTTATGCGTTGTATCAAGGAATCTAGTGAATATATATATTGTGGCTAGATTTCTATACGTAATGTTTCTAGTTTGAGATCTGAATTTATGGCGATGTTTGAGTGTTTTTTTTTGTACAGTGAATATTTAAGTTTTAGCTTAGATTGTACCCAAAACATTTCTTGTTTGAAATCAGAATTTATGGTGATGGTTAATTGAATTTTTTTGTTATGATACAAATGTTTCTCATAAAATTATATAAGTGATATAGTTATATATACATGACGCATATAGTCGAATTAAACATTTGAATAGACAATGATTCAAAATGACAAACCCTAAAACCAATGTATCACAAGCCGAGAAAGTGCGGATACATCTTGGTTGAGAAAATGATATATCCAAATAAATTAAGTGAACTTAATGACCGACTAACATAATTCAGCTGTAGTAAAGCATGAAATATGAAACGAAAGCATTCAAAGCTTTACAAATAGGTATGGATTGACAATAAAATACTTAAATAGAATACTTTACTTTCTTAAAGAGTTTCTCTGACAACCATCACGAAAAGTTTCTTGATGGTACAATGTCTTAACCATATTGTCAGAACCACCCTATACTTTGTCGGAATATAGGAGGCAACTTAACTTTTGGATCCCTCTAATGTCCTTCTTGAGGCTGGTGAGGACTCACCGGAATTGTAGTACGATCCTATCTACACTAGTGGTGTAGGTTATGTGGTTTAAGTTGTCTTTATATCTTATCCAAATAGGTAATCAATACTATTACAAAAATATATTTATTAATGCTCATATAATAATACTCATTAAATTGAGTTAGTACTAAAAAAGACATATTTAAAGGATCACTAATCTTTAGATTGAAAATGCTTTTGAAAAACTAAATATGCTCTTCTTGAAATAGGAATACTTTTCTAAAAGTAAAAATAATACATTTGAAAGCATAAGTGATCTTCTCAAATGTCGCTTTAAAATATACTTGGACATCCATTAGATTTAGAAATAACTGTATGGAAATAACTGCATGAAGGCTTTCACAAGTTTCATCAACAAGCGTTAATGTGATAATAAAGGCATTAAAAACTCAAGAATCAATATGTATAAAGTATTATAGTCTTAATAGTTAAGAAATCAGAACTCAGAATAAGAAAAATAAGCAAAAGTTCAAAATTCATGGAACATTGGTTTAAACCCTAGATTTATCTCTTTACTGGCTGAATATAGTTGAAAGGCGTGAGGACCGACTTAATCCAACGCTATGAATAGCCTTTCAAACCTGGAAGAACAATGTTATTGATAAAACTTTAAGAAGATGCTTGAAACCCCAAACTTTCAATTTTGGGATCCTTGATCTATGTCTTGGGACTGATTATGGGAGTGTTATGACTGAATTAAACAGAAAAGAACCTTAATTAGGTGCAAAACCATCGGGTTAAGGCTTAAAAGGGGTTGGAAAAGACTGAATTAACCCCACCTAAAATTGGCAGGACCGTCCACAACGACGCTTCTACGGTCCGTACTCCCATCTACTGACTTACTAACACTCACGGTTCCCACTAAAAGATACCGAGTCCTTGAGTTGAACTACGAACTAAGAACCATGGCACTCACTAAACCACGAGTCGCCCCTTCTCCTAGAGTGACCCTTTGACAAAGGCCATTTAATACAAACCACGATGGCCAAGTACGGTTCATACATCCTTTGATGGGCCGTACTATCAAGTCGTAATCAAATCATTGGACACTAACTTTCTAAAGATCAACTACGGATAAAATTCTACAATCTGTATTTCCTTGTATGACCCGTACAAGGCGTCAGTAGAACTTAAATGCAAAATTTTAGCAAGTCTAATATATATCTATTCAACAAGCCTCATCCATGACCCATACACCCATCCACGAGCCATACTGCTGGCTGACGCAATCCAATCTAATACTTAAAATTTTCTGAACTCCAGGAAAGTAACAGCTTGCTCATATAGCCAGTAAAATCTTCTTAGGTCCATAAAAGGATTTGTAGAATTAGTGCACCAACAACTTTCTACAGCTTTTCAACATCCAATTGACGTTTACTATCCCGAAGTGTTACATTTATGAAGCATAACCCGAAGGTTTTGTAGTTCAAAGAAGTTAAGGAAAGGTGTATAAGCTTCAACTAGTGTCATTCTATCGACGAACTTTGTTGTTTGTAAATTTTACAAGTTAATCGATGTGTTTACCATCTTTACCCAACAAGACATTGAAATTTTTTCTTTATAGAGCTATGTTGCTTCTTGTTCCTTATAGGCAGAAGTTTTAGTATATCTGGGATTGAACCATTCTTGGTGCATTGACAAAAGTAGAACATAAAATTATGTCTAACTCAATACCTATCATTGATTTTTCACCCAGATCAATTCTACTCTTATTTCTTCCGACTTTAAAGCATCATCACACAAAATCTGTAAAACCACGATTCTGTGTGATGATGATCTGAATTCTAAAGAACTTATAGTTGAAATTGACACCGATGAAGAATAAATGGTAGGTATTGAGTTAGATGTAACTACAAGTTTTGTTTTTTTAGTGCACCAAGAATACTTTATCCTAGATGAGCCAAAACTTCTGCCTGCAAGGAAAAGAAGCAATCGTGCTCGCTAAAGAAAAAGTGGCCAAGATCTTTTTTTGACAGAGGCGGTAAACACATCGATTTACTAGAAAAATTAATTACCAACAAGGGTTGTGGATTGATGGACACCAGTTGAAGCTTAGAATTGCATAAAACTATCAACAAGTATTTGGTTCATTGTGCTATAACACAATTTGGTTGGTTGGAGATCTATCTCTAAGGGTTATAGAATTTACAACATTGAATGAGACCTGGAAACTCATTGAAAAGCCTGAAACTAAGCAAGTAATTGGAGTTAAATAGGTTTGTAGAGTGAATTTGATTGTGGACGGATCTATTAACAAGAACATAGGAAAGCTGGTTGGTACAGGACACCATCATACTTGTGATTTTATTGGCAGTACAAATGAAGTGGAAAATCTTGCACTAGATGTTAAATAGGACTTCTTGAATAGTTATCTATAAATTTCTGTAGCTCAACTTGAAGATTTTTTAGTTTGAGAAGGTTAAGGTAAGGCGCATAAGCCTCAACTAGGGTCATTTAATCCATGTACCTTGTTTGTAGTGTACTTCCCAAGTAAATCGATGTGTTTACTGTCTCTTCCAAAAAAGACTTTTGGTAATTTTTTCTTTATAGAGCTCGGTTGCTTCTTGTTCTTAATAGGCATAAGCTTTAGCATATCAGGGATGGACTATTCTTACTGCACTGATACAAGCAACACATGTACGTATATCTGACTCAATATCTACCATCGATTCATAACGCATGTCACTACTCTTATTTTTTTAGAATTTAGAATATTTTTTCTTAGAATTTAGAACATCATCACACACAATTTTGTCTGATGATGTTCTAAATTTTGAAGAAATAAGAGCGAAAATTGATATGCATGAAGAACAGATAATAAGTATAGTGTTAGATATATGTACATGTATTGCTTCAGTCAGTGCACCAAGAATATTTCGGCCTAGATATACAAAAACATCTTCTTTTAAGGAACAAGAAGCAACTGAGATCTCAAAAGAAAAAGTTTCATATCTCTTTTGGGAAGATGCGGTAAGCAAATCAATGTACTTTCAAAATAGACTACCAACAAGTGATGTGGACCAATAACACAAGTTGAAGCTTGGAATTGCATAAGACATCTAATGATGTTTGGTTCATTGTGTTATACCCATGTACAAAAAAGCCGAAAAAAGAATTTTTGTTGGCTATAACACTATATCTAAGGGCTATAAGATTTACAATATTGAATCTGGTACATTTTTCATAAGTAGAGATGTGAATGAGGATGAAGATTATTATTTTGATTTGAGTATCACTCAATTCAGAAGGATGGATGTTGAACCGGTTTCAAAAGATTCAAATGAAGACTTGGAAGAAGAGACTGATGAATATTTTTCAATTAGAGGTACTAGACTGTTGGTAGAAATTTATGGAAAGATGTAATCATGTTATCCTGGAAAGGTAAAAAATTGAAGATGTTAGTTGGATTAAAGAATGCAAGCCAGCGCACTGATTGAGAAAAACGAGGCTTTGAAACTCATCGACAAACCAGAAACTAAACCAGTTATTGAAGTTATATGAGTTTATTGTGTGAAGTTGAATGAAGATGGATATATAAATATTAACAAAGGAAGTTGGTTATTAAAGGTTATTCTCAACAACCTGGAGTTGATTATTCGGATACAACTTTTGTACCTGTTGCAATGACGGACACTATCAGCATTTTGATTGGATTGACATCATAAATGAAGGGGAAATTAAAATCCCATATTTAGATGTCAAATCTTCCCTCTAAAATTGTTATGTATAAGAGGAGATTTATGTAGCTTAATCCAAAAAAATTTTGTTCAAGGAAGTGAAGGTATGTTGTATAAGTTTCTAGTGGTTTCATTCCATCCACGACCCTGTAGTAATCTATTTTGCGGGTAAATTGATGTGTTACCTCCTCTGCCCAAAATTATTTGGAAACTTTTTATTTATATAGCTCAATTACTTATTGGAATTCGAATATCTCTCAAGTCATAAGAATGGATATTGAACCTGCATTAGAAGATTCAAGTGAAGACTTGGAAGCATAGAATGACAGAGATTTTTTTTTTGTTAGAGGTACTAGACCTTTGTTAGAAATTTGTTGAAGATGTAATCTTGTTTTGCTTAAACCTTCTTTCAAGATCGCGGTGGGATTTAGGAATAGATGATAGAAATGGGGGGGGGGGGGAATATCCATGATTGAGAAGAACAAGACATGGAAACTCATTGACAATCTTGAAACAAAGCAAGTAGTTAGAGTTAAATAGGTTTACTGAGTGAAGTTGAATGCAAATGGATCTATCAATAAGAATAAATAAAAGCTGGTTGATAAAGGTTATTCTCGACATCCTGCATTTCATATTTTAGATACTTTTGCACATTTTTCAAGGATGGACGTCGTTATAATTTTTATTGCATTGGCAATACAATTGAAGTGGAAAATCTGGCATTTAGATGTCAAGTCTGTCTTCTTGGATGGTTTTCTAGAAGAGGAGATTTATGTAGCTCAACTCGAAGGTTTTGTAGTTCAAGAAAGTGAAGATGAGGTTTATAAGCTTCAACTAGTGTCATTTCATCCATTGTCTTTTTGGTACTCTATTTTACATGTAAATCGATGTGTTTACTGCCTTTAGTCAAAAAGAATTTGACAACATTTTCTTTTTAAAGATCGTAGCTTCTTTTTTCTTATAGGCACAATTTTTAGCATATCTGGTATGAACTTTTCTTGGTCCACTGACAAA
This sequence comes from Solanum sitiens, assembly GCA_016801875.1. NCBI lineage: Eukaryota > Viridiplantae > Streptophyta > Magnoliopsida > Solanales > Solanaceae > Solanum > Solanum sitiens. Next base: position 241,518 of record JABWTJ010000841.1, read on the forward strand.
AGCAACAATAGTACTTATATCTGACTTAATACCTACCATTATTTCTTCACGCATGTTAATTTCTGCTCTTATTTTTTCAAAGTTGGAACAACATCACACAATATCCACAAAACATGATTTTCTGTGATGATGTTCTAAATTCTAATGAAGTAAGAGAAAAAAATGACACACATGAAAAATTAATGGTAGGTACTGAGTCAGATATAAGCCAATGTGTTTTTTCTGTTAATGCACCAAAAATAATTCATGCCAGATATGTGATGTACCGTGGTTTCACGGTACTTTCAATGCTTTTTCCTTAAGTTTAGTGTGTGTCTAGGGTCTTTTTTTTAGTAATTTTAATGTGTTTTTATCTATGTTTTGCAGGAAAGTTGTCCGAAACAAAAATGCAGAAGGCTGTGAAGAATCAGTGCAGAAGTGACACACGAAGCCATCGACGGCCCATCGTCCCATCGACGATCCATGGGTGGTTACCGTCGATTGGAGGTTCAGACATCTAAAAGCAACTTGGGGAGTTCTGCCCAAGTGTGGGGCTACGCAAGGATCGACAAACCGTCAATCAGATCAGAGAGTAGTCCCTGTACCCGGTGTTGAAGAATAACTAATATGTAACGACGAAGGCATCGATGGACCATAAGTGAATAGACGGACCATGCTTTTTATGCGTCGATTGGATCAGAAAAGATGCAAAAGCGATGGCTGAAGAAAAAGCTATGTCTGGACCGACGGAGGCAGTCGACGGTCCGTCGTTCCATCGACAGACCGTGTGTGGGGCCGTCGATTGAAGCCGCATTTTCTAGACAAACTTTCCTTATTTGTTTTCCTTTTATTTACAATGTCTTTATAAATAGGGTGTAAAACCTCATTTTTGGGGTTGGATTTTTTATTATTTTTTATATTTTTGTCCTTTGAGATTTGACTTTGGAATTTGGCAATTTTATTCAAGTTTCCGGAATCGATTATCCAGTGAATTTTGTTGTTCCAAGCGTACTTTTTGGATTTTATTCAAACTTGTCAAAGTAAGTTCATGAATTATTGTTTAACGACCATGAATTGTGATATTTTAGGCATGGGTAACTAAATCCACAACTATGGTTGTGGGAACCATGGGTGATTAACAAAGTAAAACTAGCTAAATATAACAATTCTAGAATAGGTTATTGCATGTATTGATAATTCTTTCACTTAGAAATCTTTTTAACGAGTGAACGTGTTAGAACTCGCCCTATTTCTACTTGCCGGACCAAGGGGGTAGTTAATAGAAAAAGAATTATCAACATAGATTTAGTGGACACTATCTTATAGGCTAGTTTAGATTGGTGCAAAATAATAACTAAGCCATACATCAAATATGATGCTTAATATGAAGTAAAGGTAAGGGTTAGTAACTTAGACACACGTAGCCGGACCAAGGTACTGGGTGAAATTCTCTAAATGCCGGACCAAGGATTTAGAGATACATAACTTATCACTTTGCATGCAAGACACTAGGAAAGAATTGTTATAGCTAGGATTACCGCGTTATGAACCTATAGGGAACACTTACACCCTAGTTTCTCTCACGACTTGATAAACACCAAAGTGTTAATCTTGCTTCTTGTTTTACTTAGAATTAACTAAACACTTTTGTTTCTCAAATACCCCCCCTTTAATTAACTGTTTCTGGAAAGGACATGACTAATTAAATATAATTGTATATTGAAGTTAAGTCTAAATCATTTTACTCGTGGGATCGACCCCAACCTACTTGTTGGGTTCTATACTTGATACGACCGCTTATACTTCTATAAGGAAGTGTAATTTGAGCGTATCAAATTCTGGCGCCTCTGCCGGGGAAAGTGGCTTTTAGATTAACTTTAAGCACATTACCGAATTTTAGTCAACAATTTCCTAATGTTACTTTTTCTTTTGATTTTTGTCTCTCTCAGGTCTAGCTCTATTGTATGCCAAGTACACGGAGCCGAGGAGAACCAACACTTCCATACGATCCTGAACTGAACCGGACACTCCGCAGAATGAATAACCAAAAGAATCCCGGTAATTCTATCGATAGGATCAATCGTCAACCTCCACCACCGATAGATGCTCACAATCAAGTGGTTGCTGATAATCCACTTGATGATGCTTTGAGGAGGCAACCTCCCATTTCACGCCCTCAGAAGTTCTATAGGGGAAACATCAGCATCACTGACTCTGATGGGCCTCTTGTCCTACCTCCTCTACCATAGGGTCATACTTTCGTGGCAACAAGTAGCTTGATGCAGATGCTCACCTCGAGAGGTTTGTTTTCAGGGCTACCATATGAGGATCCATTTACTCACATCGCCAAACTCAGGTCGGTGTGTAAGAGTTGTGTAGGGAGGCCAGACCTGGACATGGATGTCATCGAGTTAAGAGTGTTCCCTCTCTCATTGACGGGAGAGGCCGCGACATGGTTTAGTGAGTGGCCCTATAACTCGATCTATACTTGGGACCAATTGAGATATGTGTTTCTAGCGCATTACTATCCGGTATCTAAAAAGATCAACCAAAAAGATAGGGTGAACAACTTTATGGCATTGACTGGGAGTCGGTGAGTAGCTCTTGGGATAGATTCACCTCATTCATAATAAGTGTCCCAAACCACCGCATTATTGATGAGTCGTTGAAAGAGTACTTTTATCGAGGGCAAGATGACAATAATAAGGCAGTGCTTGATACGATTGAGGGTTATTCTTATTGTGAGTGTACTTATGCAGAGATCGCAAAGAAGTTAGAGAAAATCTCCCGCAATAATAAAGCTTGGAGCACTAGGAAGTCGGATACTGGGAGAAAAATCTTCGCAGTGCAAGTTACACACAATCCAGCTGCCGATGAGACTCATGAGGAGATGGATCAAATGAGAACTGAGCTCGGGTTAGTTTTGAAACATGTCACAGGAGGTGCGGATAAGGTAAATGATCTGAATTATTTGACTAAACCACCACCGCTAGTTGATGAGTACTACTATGAAGAAGATTCGTATGTAGTGATTGAGCAGACGGGGGGTTTCTGACCGAACGCCCAAGTCTCCAATCAGGATAATTAGCGCCGAGATCAAGGAAATCAAGGTCGAAACTATGGGAATTACAACATAGAAGACCATTATGTTCGACAAGAAAACTACAACTGCGACAACAGCTTCAACCGGGGTAACTATGGTAACAGAAACGATCGAAGTGGGCCATATGTTCCGCTTCAAAATAGGGAAGTTGCTCCTAGGGATGGTGGAGGTAGTATTGCGCGAGTTGAAGATATGTTGCAAAATATGATGAGGAGGTTTGACGCTAGTGATGAGCACGCCAAGGAGCTGAGAGGTGATTTAGCTAATATTAGGAAAATGTGAATGCACATGCAGTCTCAATCAAGCATCTTGAGTTGCAAATTGCCCAATTGTCTACTACTGTGAACCCTCTTCAACCGGGTACTCTTCATAGCAATACCGTCCAAAATCCAAAAAATGATGGACATTGTATGGCAGTCACGACTCGAGGGGGTAAGCAAACCATTGATCCACCTATGTAGTCTGGCGTAGAGGATGATGTGAGAAGAGATGATGATGTAGTATAAGCTAGTGGTGATTTGGTAAATGAAGCGGTGAAAGAAGCAGAGATGCACCAAAAGGTGATCCTTGTGCCTAGACCACCACCCCCATTTCCGCAAAGATTGGTGTAGAAGACTGAGGATAGTAAATACCGGCATTTTATTACTATGTTGAAACAACTTTCCATCAATGTCCCTTTGATAGAAGCTCTTGAACAAATGCCCGGTTATGCCAAGTTTATGAAGGATATGGCTACAAAGAAGAGATCGGTAAGTTTTGAGCATGATGACCGAATGCAACATTGTAGTGCTATTGCCACAAGGTCTCTTGCGCAAAAGAAGGAAGATCCGGGCGCTTTCACTATTCCATGTACCATTGGGTTGTTACACTTTGCTAAAGCACTATGTGATCTAGGTGCAAGCATAAATCTCATGCCTCTCTCGATTTACAAGAAATTGGGTTTGGGTGACCCTAAGCCTACAACGATGCAGTTACTGATGGCCAATCGAATGGTGAAGAGGCCTATTGCGATACTCCATGATGTATTAGTGAAGGTGGAGTCATTTATATTTCTTGCCGACTTTGTGATTCTTTACTGTGAGGTGGATTTCAAGGTGCCCATTATTCTTGGGAGACCATTCCTTGCTACTCGTCGCGCTCTGGTTGATATGGAAAAAGGGCAAATGAAGTTTCGATTAAATAATGAAGAGGTAACTTTCAACATTTGTACGTCCATGAAGCAGAGTGGTCAGCTCCAAACTACATCTGCTATATCTTACAGGGTTGAGAATATGTCAGAGGTACAAATCGAAGAGCGCCTTGGTATTGAGGCACTAGCGACAATGATCATGAATTTTGGGAGTGATGGTATTGAAGAGTATAGGTCATTGGTTGCGGCGCTTGATCGAGGAGATTTTCGGTTCAAACCAAAGAAATTGGAGTTAGACATGAAACGTCGCGAGTCTCCACCTGCGAAACAATCTATTGAAGAGGCTCCAAAATTAGAGCTTAAGGATCTACCGCCTCATCTGAGGTATGTATTCTTGGGAAAAGATCACACTTTGCCAGTAATTATTGCGTCAGATTTGAATGTGCAACAAGTAGAGTGTTTGGTGGAAGTGTTAAAGAGGTTCAAGAGAGTTATTGCGTGGACTATTGCGGATATTATTGGGATCCCTCCCGGTATTTGTTCACACAAAATCCAACTCATGCCCGATCATAAGCCAAGTATTGAGCACAAGAGACGTTTAAATCCACCTACGCAAGAGATAGTGAAGAAGGAGATTATTAGGTGGTTGGATGTCGGAGTATACCATCGCAGATAGTAGTTGGGTATGCCCTGTCCAGTGTGTGCCCAAAAAGGGGGGAATGACAGTGGTTCTTAATGAGAAGAATGAGTTTGTCCAATAAGGCTGGTGACCGGATGGAGAGTGTGTATGGATTACCGGAAGTTGAATGCATAGACTGAGAAGGACAATTTTCCTATGCCCTTCATGGATCATATAATAGATAGACTCGCGGGAAAAGGATGGTACTGTTTTCTTGATGGCTATTCGGGTTACAATCAAATCTCTATTGCACCGGAAGATCAAGAGAAACCCACCTTTACTTGCCCTTATGGGACATTCGCATTCAAGAGGATTTCTTTTGGTTTATGTAATGCACCGACTACTTTTCAGAGATGTATGATGTCGAGATTCTTCGATATGGTGGAGGACACTATTGAGGTGTTTATGGATGACTTTTTCATTGTTGGAGACTCTTTTGAATGTTGTTTGAGTCACTTGGCTGAAGTTCTCAAAAGATGTGAAGATTGCAACCTTGTGCTAAATTGGGAGAAATGACATTTCATGGTGAAAGAGGGTATTGTATTGGGCCATCGCATCTCAGAAAAAGGAATAGAGGTTGATCGAGCAAAAGTAGAGGTTATTGAGAGACTTCCTCCACCCATCTCTGTAAAGGGTGTGAGAAGTTTTCTTGGGCATGCGGGATTCTATCGGAGATTTATTAAGGATTTCTCAAAAATTGCACATCCTCTGTGCAAGTTACTTGAGAAGTAATATAAATTTTATTTTGCTGAATCTTGTCTGAAGGCTTTTGGAGAGTTACAAGAGAACTTAGTGTCTGCGCCCATTATTATTTCCCCGGATTGGACCAAATTATTTGAGGTGATGTGTGATGCTAGTGGGGTTGCTCTTGGTGTGGTATTGGGACAAAGAAGGGATAAAATCCTTCACCCCATTTATTACTCCAGTAAGTCCCTAAATGAAGCTCAAAAGAACTATATTGTGACTGAACAAGAGCTCCTTGCGGTGGTATTTGCTTTCAAAAAATTTCGCTCCTATTTGCTTGGCATGAGAGTTATAGTGCATACTAATCATTCTGCTTTGAGATATTTGATGTCAAATAAAGATGCAAAACCAAGGTTGATTAGATGGGTATTATTGTTGCAAGAGTTTGATTTCGAGGTGAAAGACAGAAAGGGGACCGAAAACCATGTTGCCGATCACTTATCCAGATTAGAGGATGAAGCTATGCGAGAGTTGGGTGGAAAGGCTGAAATTGATGATACTTTCCCTGATGAGCATGTATTGGGCTCTTATCATGACTTGATTCCATGGTTCGCCGATTTTGCGAATTATCTGGCTAGTGATATAGTCCCATCGGACTTGTCCTTCCATTAGAGGAAAACGTTCATGCATGATGTGAAAAAGTTCGTTGGGGATGATCCTTACCTATAGCGGAGTTGTGTCGATGGGCTTATTCGTCGATGTGTGACAGACTTTAAGATGCTAAGTGTTTTGGAGGCTTGTCATTCCTCGCCTCTGGGAGGGCATCATAGTGCTATTCCGACCGCCCATAAGATTTTGCAGCGTGGGTACTATTGTCCGACCATCCACCATGATGCTCATGAGTTCGCCAAGTCATGTGATAGGTGCCAAAGAGATGGAGGTATTTTGAGGAGGCAAGAGCTCCCTATGAATCCCATTCTAGTAATTGAGTTGTTTGATGTATGGGGCATTAATTTTATGGGCCCGTTTGTGAGTTCTCATGGGATGAAATATATTCTTGTGGCAGTGGATTATGTGTAAAAATGGGTGGAAGCCATAGCACTTGCAAACAATGAAGATAAGAGTGTCACTGCATTCTTAAAAAAGAATATATTTTCCAGATTTGGCACACCTAGAGCCATTATTAGTGATGGGGGATCCCACTTTTGCAACAAGTTGTTCAAAGGGTTATTAGATAAATATGGGGTTCGCCACAATGTAGCCACTCCTTACCTTCCACAGTCTAGTAGGCAAGTTGAGGTGTCCAACAGAGAAATCAAGTAAATTCTGTCGAAAACGGTGAATGATAATAGAACGTATTAGTCAAGGAGGCTTGATGATGCCCTTTGGGCCTACCGTACAACATACAAGACTCCCATAGGTATGTCTCCATACCAACTTGTATATGGGAAGGCTTGTCACTTGCCGGTTGAGTTAGAGCATAAGGTCATGTGGGCGATGAAGAAACTGAAGATGGATTGGAATGAAGCAACGGAACAGAGACTAAATGGGTTGAATGAGCTTGATGAGTTTCGCTTAAAGGCATATGAAAGTTCAGCCCTCTACAAAGAAAAGATGAAGAAGTACCATGACCAAAAGATTTAAAAGCATGAATTTGCGGTTGGGGACTCGGTGCTTTTGTTTAACTCTAGGCTGCGCTTGTTTCCGGGCAAACTCAAGTCCAAATGGACTGGTCCATTCTTGATCACTAAAGTGTTCCCACATGGTGTGGTTGATTTAGAGAACAAAGAGGGTTCAAGGTTCACGGTAAATGGGCAATGAATCAAGATCTACTTCGGGCATGCGGAAAATGCCAATGAAGTGGTTGAGGCATATCATTTTTGCGATGTCTGAGTAATCAAGAGTCTTGCATTGTGCCATGACGTTAAATTAAGCGCTTATTAGGAGGCAAACCAATGTGTATCCTCTAGCCAACAATAGGTTTTTCTTTTCTTTTTAGGAATAGTTGTATTCTTTTGGTTTTAATCAATTTCATGTGTGAATTTTCTTTTATTTCTTTAAGACTGTTGGCTAGAGAGTAGGTTAGGGTCCGTGTCTAAAAAGTGTCCAGAAAACACAAAAAGAATGGCTTATTGGGTGCTCAATGTGCAGGGACCAAACCACAAGGAATCTGCAAAAATTGGTCTGGTGCACAGATCTACGGACCAACCGATGGGCCATCGTCCCATCGACGGACTGTCCGTGGATCCCAGGTATGTTTTCCAATGTCGTCTAAGTTAGGGCACAATCGAAGGATCAGTCGACGGACCTTCGACTGACTTACGGTCCATCGATGGGGAATCGTTAGTTCCTAAAACCCGTGACCCAACCCGATCGGCTATATAACAAAATACCCTTTCAGTTATCCTCCCACACCTTTTCAAATTCTCCCCCCGACCATTTCCCTCCTCTTATTCCCTTATTTCCACATTCACTCCCACATTCAATTACTCTAAATTCTCTTCTGATTTCTTATTCTCTCCACTTCCCAAAGTTCCCAGAACCCTAGTCCCCCAATTCCCCATCTTTTTTCAGCGTTTTCTGGTCGGTGTTTGAAGGCGGGCACACAGTTGTTGTTGCAAGTTCACCCACACATTCACTCCACTATAGCATACATGTATTTCAATCTCATTTGCTCAATGAATTCTCGTTCATTTGCTTGAGAGACCGAATAGATTGTATGTGGATCTTGACTTAGGGACAACTTGACATGATTAACTTGTTAAAATTGAGTTCCATGTCCATTAAAATTATAGAAAGTAATGGGTTGGGTGCAAACTGTCTCAATGAACTATGCATATTGTTTGTTTTGTTGTTTTTCCGACTTAGGGCTTGATAGTCTCTTAGAATCTAGGATCAAAATTTGCAAAATCAAAGCCCTAGGAATGGCGAATTTATTTGTTGATTGTTATTGAATATTGTGTGTATTGGTATATGCTTGAAATTGTCCATTTGAGGGGTGCAAAGAATGTCTGAAAGACCTCTCTCTTACCGACAGTACGATAGCCCGTCTACGGACCATCGGTCGATCGACGGACAGTCAATTGGGTTTGTTGATAGCTTAACCCTGTATTTACTTGACTTTGGGACTACGGAAGTGGACTACGGTCCATTGATTGATCGACAGGCCGTTCTGCACGTCCGTCATTTCTGTCTGAAACTTTGCTTTGTGTGATTTTCAAAAAAAATTCTAAGTGTCAGACGACGGAAATGGAATACGGTCCGTCGATTGATCGACGGGCCGTTCTGAACGTACGTTGTTTCTAACTGAAAGTTCATTGGATAGATGACTTCTGAAGTTTGCTAAGTGTCCATCGACGGACAATATCGATGGACCGTCGATTCATCGATGGGTCGTCGATAGTGCCCGTCTACTGCGTCTGCAGTTCTGCACTAACATGCCTCATGTGTTTCCAGATTGTGTTTTGCTTATATTGAGTGTTTAGGTTGATTACAATGAAACTAATAACTCATTTTTTTAGGTACTAATGGCCCCCAAGCCGGATAATGACTATTCCACGGGACGGTCCAAGTCTGTGGCACCATCGCGCTGGATGATTGGCTCATCAAACAATGAGTGTGATCTCAAATATGTGTCCCCAGGAACCCAGATCCCGACACCAGCTTCTAGGGCCACTCGGGGTATACCCAAGAAGATGGCGCCCGGCGTAGTCACTGCCTCCTAGTTTGATGAGGAGCGCACACTGACCGGTACACCGTCTAAGTCTGCCTCGGGTTCTGAGGGAGAGTCTGGCTCTGAGGAGGCTTTCGGTTCTGAGTCGGCCCACTCTACAGTGTCGAATAAGGCCACTGCCTACGGTTTCGGATCATAGGGAGCCACTCTCCCGGATGTACCTGCCCACCATGCCTCGTCTGATGAGGCCTAGACTTCAGGGTCTGCTCCGGCACCCCGGCATGAGGCCCCTGCACCAGTTGCTGATCAGCCTAACTGATGGTGCGTAGAAGGCCAGCACCAGATTTACAGGGATGCCAAGCTGCTAAACGATAAGGGGGTGATGACTCGGACTTTGACAGTTCAGCGGCAGGTTCTTACATGGAGCCTACACATAGTCCCTGCGATACATGACCTATTCACCCGCCACCAGCTCGAGTGGATGGCTAGGAGTGTGGGGTGTTATAGTGAGGATATGGTGCGAAAGTTCTGCACCTCTTACGTAGCGACTCTCAGAGGTTCTTTGGATAGGCGATCTAACCCCGCCAAACAAGCACCACTCAGTGATGTTTGAGTTCGTGGCTGCCGGGTGGATATCTCCTTGCCTGCCATTCGCCGCTTCCTATACGGTGAGGACACCGATGCTCGAAGGGTTCCCCTCACCCCCGAGTTTGACTACAGGTGGGACGTGGTCAAGAAAGGCCATTTCCACAGAGACAAAGGTCTGAGAGACACCACCAAGAGGTGGATTTCCCAGCAGATATCCGTAGACGGTGAGGGTGCAGACTGGGTGCTGAACCCTAGAGGCCTTATCAAGAAGGCAAACCTCACATTTGCAGCAAAGCTCATCTAGTTTTTGGTCCACCACCGCCTATCCCCCACAACTGCAGATAACATACTTACCTAGGATAGAGCGGTCTTGGTAGCTGCTATGGTCGCCGGGTTCGAGATTGATTTTCCAATATTGCTCATGTCCGTTATCCATGAGAGGGCTTTTATGTCCTCTACCACTTACCCTTTTGCCTGTATGATTTTCTAGTTGTGCAGGACTACTGGAGTGCCCACTTGGAACATAGATATCCTCCGTACTCCTATAGTGACAGTGGATATAGGTCTCATATGAGAGAAGGCCAATTAGAAGGCACCACATAGAGGGCCCAGATTGGATGTGCATCCGTTGGGTGAGAACCTGGCGGATACGGTAGACCAAGCCCAAGGGGCTTATCATGTTGCTTCAGAGCCTACCGACACCACCCCAGTTGAGTCTGCCCCTGGCACTAGTAGGGCACCGAGTTCCTCCCGGTCTACACCACCATCAGCAGTACTGGTCTCGATTGGCAGGGTCCCAAAACTAGTGGCCCAGATGGCCACATTGCTGCACCATATCAAGGCTTGGATGCAGAAGTCCATTGTCGAGGCTGAGGACCGGATTGAGAAAAAGGTTGCTCAGCAGACGGAGAGGAGGATTCAGGCAGTCCACTAGCGCCTCGATGCTTTTGAGTTGAAGGTCCTAGCCCAGCCCCCCCCCCCCCCCAATTTATTTGACAACTCTTCAGGCGGCTGTGGTGAGTCTGCGCACTGATGTGGATGTGATACTTGATGTGAGGGTACCCGAGCCTGAGGCCGCACCTGCGGAGCTTTCAGAGGATTTAATGCTTACTGTACTATTTCAGACCACCATTGCAGCTCCGCCTCCGCCACGTGAGCGTGCCAAAACGCACCATTCCAGCCACACCAGCGAGAGTGAGGGTGCTCGCGCTAGGAAGAGGGAGCGATCATATATGGAGGCTGCGATGAGAGCCTCATTGGTTGATGAGGAGGCCCGACAGATGAGGGCTCGTGAGTTAGCTGTTGGGGCGTCTAGCTCCAGATTGGAGGCTGTTGAGAGGAGCACCACTGAGGGTGTAGATATTGCTGTGGACACTACTGATGTTGTCCCTACTACTGATAAAGCGGGTTCGTGGAAACCGAACTTGCCTGCTTGTTGATCTTCAGCCCTATGCGCCTCAGGTTTGCTTCACCCACCACTTTATCTTTAGTTTTCTTATGCATTGGGGACATGCATGTTTTTTTGTTTGGGGTGGGGTAAATTGGAAAGTGATTAATAGGGTGAGGTCTGAGTAGCCTAACTCACGATCCTCTCTTGGTGGTTTTCTTGCCTATGTTCTTTTACCCCAAGAGACTGATTACTTTATTGTTGAATCGGCATGTGTAGTATCTTGTACAAAGTATGAATATGAAATCTGAAGCATGATGGATAAATATGAATTATATACCACTCTAAAAAGAATGCTTGCATGATTAGGTATAATGAATGTTGAACGTGTTGGCTCTAAGCATGACATAGAGATGCACTACTGCATGAACCTCAAATCTAATACTTGAACTAAGTGTCTGATAATCTGATAAGCTAATGAAGTGTCAAGAGAGTGTGAGGAAATTTGATTGTTCTACTGATGGTACCTAGCTAGAACTTGCCTGGTTAGTCATGCAAAAAGGAATTTGTGTTAGACTTTTAGGAAAGGATCATAGGCCCTTGTTCAAATTAGCCAATCTTTACCCTAAATAAGAGAGAACCAACTGAAATCGATCCCCTTTTGATCCAAATATTTTGAGCTTACAATAGACCTTTCTATTCTACACCAAATCGTCTTCCCTGGGCATAATGTGTTGGCCCTGGTCCTTCCTTGGACATGTGCACCTCAACTTAGGCCAAAAGCATAAGTTGAGGGTGGCTAATGTAGAACCTGACCTCGTCTTGGCCTTGACTCAAACTTGAGTATTGTGTACCTCGACTCATGGCAAAGCCATAAGTTGAGGGTGGCTATTATTAGTAATGTCCCGAAAAATGGGGATGAAAAGAGGAATGTGGGAAAGAAAAGAAACAGTAAACAAGAGAAGTGACTCAGTCAAAACAATTATCAATTGAATAAAAAAAAGTAAGAAGTCACTTCCAAAAAGAAAAAAACGGGAAAGAAAAGAGAAAACAAGGCGTTGATGATAAGAAAAGAAAAGTAGTGCATAATATACAATAAAAGAGGTAGGACGCTTAGCCGTAAGGTCAAGGAGGGTAACAACTCACTAAAATGTAGCCATATGTACCATACCTGACCCTGAGACTACGTTATAAGCCAAGAAAGTCCTATCGTGATCCTAAGAGTCTAATATGGTGAACTTAAAGCAGTGAAAATTAGGGCAAGCCTATGAAGACAAGTACCAATTAGGTGTGAAGTTTTTATGAGCGTGAGTGTTGAATAATGATCCTTATACTCAAATTTGAAATCACTGTGCGAAAAAGGAGGATATTCTTTTTGAAGTGAGGGCACTAGTTGCAATATTGGAAAGTTGGTACCTTGGTGAGAGATAAAAGAGTAGAGGTGTCGGTGCATGGTGAGTTTGTGTCATGGTCTGATCCAAATGAATGAGCCTAGGGAGCCTAAGAGTAATAGCATGCACAAGAGCAATGAGAAAAGTTGAGATTGATCGCCATATGATTGTGAAAGATTAAAAGCGAGTACTTTTGTACAAAGGTGTTGTGGTGAGTCATAGTGCGTCGCTTGAAGACAAACAACGAATTTAAGTTGAGGGTGTTGAGGTATCGTGGTTTCACGGTACTTTCAATGCCTTTTCCTTAAGTTTAGTGTGTGTCTAGGGCCTTTTTGTAGTAATTTTAATGTGTTTTTATCTATATTTTGCAGGAAAGTTGTCCGGAAAAAAATGCAGAAGGCTGTGAAGAATCAGTGCAGAAGTGACCCACGAAGCCATCAACGGCCCGTCGTCCCATCGACGGTCCGTAGGTGTTGACCGTCGATTGGAGGTTCGTACATATGGAAGCAACTCGGGGAATTCTGACCAAGTATGGGGCTACGGAAGGATCGACGGTACGTCGTTCCATCGACTGACCTTCCTGGCAAACCGTCGATCAGATCAGAGAGTAGTCCCAATACCCGGTGTTGAAAAAAAACTAAGTATGGAATGACGAAGGCATCGACGGATCGTAAGTGAATCGACGGACCGTGTTGTTGGTCCGTCGATTGGATCAGAGAAGATGCAAAAGCGAAAGCTGAAGAAATAGCTAAGTCTGGCGACGGAGGCAGTCAAAAGTCCGTCGTTCCATCGACGAACCGTCTGTGGGGACGTCGATTGAAGCCGCATTTTCTAGACAAACTTTACTTATTTGTTTTCCTTTTATTTTAGGACAATGTCTTTATAAATATGGTGTAAAACCTTGTTTTGGGGGTTGGATTTTTCATTGTTTTTCATACTTTTGTTCTTGGAGATTTGTCTTTGCAATTTGGCAATTTTATTCAAGTTTTCGGAATCGATTATCAAGTGAATTTTGTTGTTTCAAGCGTAATTTCTGGATTTTCTTCAAACTTGTCAAAGTAAGTTCATGAATTATTGTTTAACCATGAATTGTGTTCTTCTAGGCATGGGTAACTAAATCCACAACTATGGTTGTGGGAACCATGGGTGATTAACAAAGTAAAACTAGCTAAATAACAATTCTAGAATAGGTTATTGCATGTATTGATAATTCTTTCGCTTAGAAGTCTTTTAACCGAGTGCCCGCATTATAAGTCGCCCTATTTCTAGTTGTTAGACCAAGGGGGTAGTTAATAGGAAAAAAATTATCAACATAGATTTAGTGGACACTATCTAATAGGCTAGTTTTGATTGGTGCGAAGTAATAACTAAGTCATACATCGAATATGATGCTTAATATGAAGTAAAGGTAAGAGTTAATAACTTAGACACACGTAGACGGACCAAGGTACAGGGTGAAATTCTCTAAATGACGGACCAAGGATTTAGAGATACATAACTTATCACTTTGCATGCAAGACACTAGGAAAGAATTGTTATAGCTAGGATTACCGCGTTATGAACCTATGGGGAACACTTACACCCTAGTTTCTCTCACGACTTGATAAACACCAAAGTTTTAATCTTGCTTATTGTTTTACTAAGAATTAATTAAACACTCTTGTTCACAAACCCCTCCCCCTCTTTAATTAACTATTTTTGGAAAGGACTTGACTAAATAGACATAATTGTATATTGAAGTTAGGTCTAAACCATTTTTCTCGTGGGATCGACCCAACCTACTTGTTGGGTTCTTTACTTGATACGACCGCTTATACTTCTTTAAGGAAGTGTAATTTGAGCATATCAATATGATAAAATAATCCTGTAAGGAACAAGAAACCATAGAGCTCGATAAAAATAGTTACCAAAGTCATTTTTGGGCAGAGGCGGTAAATACACGGATTTACTTGGAAAAGAGGTAATCAACAAGGATTGTGGATGGAATGACACTAGTTTAACATTGTAATTCAATATAACCCTCAATAAGACATCTAAGGTGCTTGGTTCATTTTGTATTACTCATGTACTAACTATCAAATAGAGTAAGATTGATTATAAAGTCGAAAAAGGATGTTTTGTTGGGTGTATATAGCTCTATGTCTAAGGGCTGTATTATTTACAACATTGAATTTTACAAAGTTTTTATACGTAGTGATGTGAAGGTGGATGAAGTCCTATTGTGATATGAATATCTCTCATGTACGGAGGATGGATATTGAACCTGCTTTAGAAGATAGATTAAAGACTTGGAAGAAAAAAATGATGAAGATTTTTATGTTAGAGGTTGTAACGACCTGCTTAGTCGTTTTGAGCAGCAGATTTTATTTCTGGAAAAACTGTCTGAGACGATGTATCCAACGACGGACCGTCATGGGCACGACGGACCGTCGAGGGTGTCTCGTTCCAAACACTTGGAATTCTTATATTTGAGTGCTGAAATCGACTCTCTGAACTCTGTGATGGACCTGCAGGACGGACCGTCACAGAGATGACGGACCGTTGTGAGTTTCCGTTTCAAAACACTTCAACTCTTGAGAATTGGGTACTGAGAGCAATTCTCTGTCCGTCGTGACGGAAGTGCAGGACGGACCGTCGTAGGCACGACGGACCGTCTCAGACTCATCAAGGAAATTGAGTCTCTGAAGGTTGTGACGAACCTGCACGACGGGCCGTCACAGGTTGCGTAATCCCAGTCTGGGTCGGATTTCTGGGTAAGTTTTAAAGGGGCATTTTGGACTATTCTTGCTATAATTATAAATTTCGTGGGTCAATGTTAATAACTCAAATTCTTGGGGGTGTAAAGGAGATGACCTTGAGTTACTTATTGGGTTATTTCCTCATCTTTTATACCTAATTATTTGCTAATTAGGGAAAAGAGAGAGAGTTTGGAAGAAGAAAAAAAAATAGAGAGAAGAAGGAGAGAAAGAAACGATCGATAGAGACGACAACCAAAGAGGAAACAAAAAGCTTTGAGAGATTGCTTGCTTGATCAAGAATCCTTGGTGAAGGTAGGTTATGGTTTTGATACTATTCGTAGTAAACTCTTAATAGTGAATGATATGTATTGGTAGTATTGTAAACCCTTCTATATGCTTAATTGTATGCTTGCATGAATGTGATTATGTGATTGTGATAAAATAAGCATAATGAAGCTTTTGAATCCAAAATCTTGAAGAACCCTAATTTACCTTGAGATTGATGATGCCTTGGTATAAAAGAAGGCTTGATGAATTGATAGAATGATGTTAGTGGATCGGAGTGTCACGTTCCGACACATAGGATCG